>JADLZK010008853.1:0-23590 GCA_015847255.1 Hyparrhenia diplandra | reverse complement strand
AATTATTAATATTATATACCTTAATTAATACCTATAATATTAATATTAAAGAGTGAAATTATTTTTCTTTCGTCTTTCACTCGATCTATTTCTCATAGCTTGTTCGTCTTTTTTTACTCCATCTCTCATGTTTTTTTTTTCACACACTCTCCAGCACGTCACTCTCACCTTTTATCATTATTTCACATCGTCCTCTGCCCCGTCCCTCTCATCCCAATCCTTTTATCAGAAACTATGTGTTTTTTTTTTGAAGCGAATCAGGCGGGAGGCCGACTATATTAAAAAAGAAGAAGAACCCGGACGGGCATTTACAACGAGCTACAACAACACAACTGAAAAAAAGCGAACCTAAGAAAAACAACAGCAGCGGCAACAAAACTCAACTACTCAACTATACTCAATGGCGGTTGGATTGGGGCATCAACCCGCCAAACACACTACACACGGCGATGAAAGAGGAGACGGCACAAACCGCAGTTCCACCCAACATCCGCACTCTTGCAAGCATCGAAAACCTACGAAATGATCCAGCGCTGATACGGAACAAAGAGGTGGACAACGCCACACCGATAAGGCCGCGCCCGTCAGGACGGACCCTTTCCCGCGATGTTGCTGCACAAACCAAGTCACCCGACGGAATGAAAGCACGAATCCGGGCAAACCAAACGCCGCGAGGGCCTCGCCTCATCCGCCGTTGGACACACTCACGTGTGCGGGGGACACCACACCCATACGCGGCTCCCACGCCTCCGCACTGCGTTTCTTGAATCGCAAAGTAGCGAGATGAGATGCCCCACCCCCCAGGTTCGTACCAAATCGCCAAACCACCACCTTGGCTCGAAAGCATCCCTGCTGCTTCCCTAACACGAAGGCACCACCATCAAGCCAATAGACCAAGGATGTCGCCTGCGCCGTCTTCCGGCGTTGTACCACAAGGAGGGTCGCGCATCTTGAACCGGGCGCCGTGGTCATGCGAGCCAAGTCATCATCTGTTGTCGTTGCCGCAGGCATACCGCCCTCCGACGTTGACCCACACCGCACTAGCGATTGCCTTGCAACACCCGGGCGCCATGGTTCGGCTGCGAAGGCGGAACAACAACCAGCGACGACCCTTGGCCACCAGCGAGGGCGGATGCCATGTCGGTAGACACCCCCTTTCGCATGCCGCCGCGACGGAGTGTCACACCCCGGTCGAAACGACCATATATAGGTCGGCCACGACCGTCGAAGGGGCCTCTAGAGGCGACGCCTCCGCGGAGGTCACGACGCCGAATGGCGCCGCCGTCGCTCGTCGAAGAGTTGGACAGGGTTTTCACCCGAGGCCCGCGCGCGTCGGGGTTCCCGGCTCAAAAAAATGGCGCCCTCGGCCCGGGGGCGGCGATCGCGTCCTGGGCGCCGCCATTTCACCGGATGAATCCGGCGGGCTTTCGCGGGCGGCAAACCCCACCGCACGTTCGACATGGCATGCGCACCACTATCACGGTCATCCCCGCCGAAGCGAAACGCCACCGTCGTGTTTCCACACATCACGCGGCCGGGAGCCGCCTTTCAGCGCGCCGTCCTCGCCCACGCCCAGGTATGCAGCCGCAGCAGTCCGCTTTGCCTCCATCCATCCGGCCGATCCGGCGCGCTCCGCAGCAGGCCACCAGGCCCGGGGGGGACGGCGATAGACGCCACCCGGCGCTGGAAGACCCCCAGCGCCACGATCGGCCGTCCATTACACCGCCATGGGAACCTCACCACGCGGCCGCCGCCACCGCCGCCGCACCGCGCCTCCACCCCACCACCTACACGCCGCGTAGCCGGGGCGTGCGACGGCCACAAGAACCGCCCGGCTGGAGATGCCCCCGTCGCGCCATATCCGCCGTCGGCCGCCGCCGCCGCTGCATTGGCGCCTCCACCACCTTCGCCAGATCCGCTGGAGCGCGGATCCGGTCTTATAAGGCGCGGATCTGCGCGCTAAACCGCCGTCGTCGCCATGGCCGTCGGGCCCCGCCGGGCAGCTCCTCCGCCCGGAGCTTACGCGAAGACCGGTGGATCCCGCCCCGCCGCCTTCTGGGGACCAGCGCGTGGCTTCCGGGCGGGTCCCTCCGGCGGCGGCAGGGAGGGAGGGGAGGGGCGCGAGGTGGGGTGGCGGCGCCGTCGCCGCCTCGTGTCGCCGGAAAGGGGCGACGCGGGGGCTTGGTTTTCTCCCTCCTATACACACAATGTAGTGTGTTCCTATAAACTATGTGTTGTATCCCTCTTATCTTCGTCTTTTCATAACAAACCCTATACCTTGTCCCTGTCATATATCAGTCCTTATTCTTATCTCACACACTCTTTTTGCAACAATTCCATGTATACCGTTGAAAAAAAGATGGTTGATTTGCATGCATGGGCCTTCCACAGATGAGAGTAGGGCTTCAATTCGGTTGAGTTGCATATCTATACACCCTCATGCTTTAGAAGCATTCGACACACTATTCACAGTTCTAGTTCTAAACCTTAGCTATTATTACCTTGTTTAAAATTTGAAATTTTTTATCGGAAGGTTGCATGATCTGATGAAAAGCTTAAGTCCATTGCACATCATCATTGGTAAAAGCTATTTTTTTGGGTTGTGGATATTTTCTGTTTTCTACTAATTTCTACTGTTTTTCTGTTTAAAAATGTGGATATTTTCTGTTTTTACTATTTTCTATCAAACTAAACTGATCGCTACAAATTTCTATATTTCAAATGGGCCATAAAATTGAATGGGCAATGCCTAATAAGTCTCACGCGCTACTTAAAAAAACATTAGGAAACACGAGCTTTTTTAGGAGCTAATTTTTCGGTCACTTTTCTCTGAATAATTTAAAGAATCTATCTCGCCTCCCTCAACCGCCACCTTGAACCCGCCCCGCCCGATGGTGGCCCCAAACCTAAACCCATAGGCTATCGCCCTTTGCCGCCACCCTACTCTCGCGTCTCTAGATCTCGTCAACACACCCGCCCGGATCTCACCCGAAGAGGCCTAGCGACTTCCTTGCGCAACTAGGGGAACCTCGACTCATCTCAGCAGATCCATGGAGGGAGGAAGCGCCCTAGCCACTATGACGTAGTAGTGAGAATGTCGTCACCATGACCTCATCTTCATGTAGTAGCCCTGCCACCGGCGTCACAGATCGGGGGATGACCTCACGGGACCACACTGCTAGGGGCGATGAGGCAAAACGCTCACGAAGAAGCTCATTCATGGTGGGTAACAGGGGTGGACCTCCGCCACCCACCGTTTGTCCAATGTTGTTACATCTTCACCTTGGCATATCCTAGATAAGTATGCCTTCGTCTTGGCTTCCATCGACTTTCTCTCCCATTCCTAGCTACAATGATGCTCCTTTGCAGGATGTGAAGGAGGAAATAAAGGTGGACAAATGGCGGCAAACCCAACCCCTACCTATTCCTCGGTGGATGGGTTGGCCGACGCAGGTGGCTAGACGTGCTCAGCCCGGGCTCAATTTGTTTTCTTTTTTTAAAAAAGAAAATTGGTGTTTTTTACTTTTGTTTTTTAGGGCAATGGTGACTTTGCCCTTATTTTTTGATATGTGCGATTTTACCCCTCCGTTTAACGGATGAACGCTCCGTTGCCCCTCTTTTGGATGGCGTGAGCCGGATGATAAAAAAAAACTATGGTATGTTGAACCAACCCGTCCCATTCTACCCCTTCGCTAACCCTAGCATGGGGCTGGCGGCGGCGCAAGATCCACGGGGCGGCGACGTTGGATCTAGGGCGCGCGGCATAGATGACGGCAGGGCGCCGGGCGCTCAAGCCGGCGCCAGCCGTGGCGGGGGTTGGCGGCGTGGCCCGCCGGGGACGGCCGGCCCTTCCCGCCGGGCGCTCGGCATTCTTAGCCAGCCCGATCCCGCCCCCCCCCCGCTTGGGTCAAATTACTGCTAAGATTATGTCAAATTACCAAGTGAGATTATGTCAAAATTGTGTCAAATTACTGTTGAGATTTTGTCAAAATCGTGCAAAAGCTATCTAAAGTAAGGGCAAAAATGCATAGGTAAATTGGTCTTTTCATGGTCCTTTTAACACCGTTAAGTGGTGTTAACAGAATAAGGGTAAAAAACTTGCCTTCAATTTAAAATAACAGGGGTAAAATCGCACATATCAAATAAAGGCAAAATCACCATTTTCCTCAAAAATAGGAGCAAAATCACTGATTCCCCTTTAAAAATATATAGAGAGGCAAACATCTTAAGCACCTCATTTTTGGAAATCTGAAGTAGGGAAGACAGTAGAGGAGACCCCACTGTTATTTTTCTATTTTTCAGTAATCAGGTTATTAGCGGCAGGCCCGCCACTGAAAACTGAATTTGCAGTCTCAAAATGCATTCCTGTTCAGAGTAATCCGACCGTAGCCGACCATAAAACCCCCTCCTTGCGTTTGCGTTCGCTGCTTTCCCTTTCGCACACTGCTCTACTCACAGCGCAGCGAACCACTACAAAGCTTCGAGAGCCGAGGGTTTCCCCACCTCCATGGCCATCGCCGCCCGCCCGCCCGCCGGTGCATCCGTCGCCGCCCCGCCGCCAGCACGGCGCACCGTGGCGTGGTTGGCGTGCACCCACCTCGCCTTGGGCGCCGTCGACACCGTCTTCTGCTTGTTCCTCGCAAACATCCGGCTTCTCTGCTGGGGCCAGCCACCATGGAAAAATCGGGCGGCTCGCCTGCGGTGAGGGCTCTTATTTGTGGTCACCGCGACCTACAAGGTCGCCTCTGTCGCGGGCGGTGGCGCCGTTGTGCTCGCCATCCCCTTCAAGTTGATACTGCTGGCACTGATGATAGCCCGCACGAGGCGAAGGCGAAGGCCGCGGCCACCGACATTGAGGCAAAGCGAAGGTGCGGAAAGGGGAAAAATTGTTAGAGTGCGCAGCGGAATCCAGCCCCAGCTCGCTAAACCACGAGCTGACAGCCCCCTCGGGCCTGATCCACTAGAGCCCACAACATATCCGGGCCTTCGGCTAACTCAACCCAAAAGACTAGCCTTGATAGGTGAGGGGGCTGCCCCGCCTTATATGTTGTGCTCCTTCACCATCAATTACCGATGTGGGATTAAACCCAACAATCTCCCCGTCACACACATCGGACCCAACTCTTCACATCACACAACCCCCGTGTGATCTCCGGAAGACGCGTTATCCGGGCCCCAAGTCCAACGCTTCATATCACACACACAACCCCGTGTCTCCGTGTGATCTCCACGGCGTTAACGGGCTCCCCGTCACATGTGACCCTCGAGATTTTCCCCGGGTTTTCCAACCATGGGCTTTGATACCACTTGTTAGAGTGCGCGGCGGAATCCAGCCCAGCTCGCTAAACCACGGTGACAGCCCCTCGGGCCCAGATCCACTAGAGCCCACAACATATCCGGGCCTTCGGCCTAACTCAACCCAAAAGACTAGCCTGATAGGTGAGGGCTGCCCCGGCCTTATATGTTGTGCTCCTTCACCATCAATTACCGATGTGGGATTAAACCCAACAAAAATAGTGCCTTTTGGTATCCAATTTTCTGCCGCGCGCGATGCGGAGGAATAGGATAGGTGTCAATCTGAAATTGGAAGCTTTTATTGCATCCGCGCAATTTTAATTCTTCCTCTAATTGCCTTTGCTTCAGGTGCAGGAGCCTGTTCCGAAGACATCCGATGCGGCAATGCGGGACGCGCTGCGTGGCCCTGTCACTCTTTGGCTCCTTGGTTTAATGGTGTTCGCCTTGCTCATGCTCATTGGTGTTCTGGTGAAGGGGGACTCGCCCGTGATGGGGTCTCGGCGGGAGAGAATGGGTTCAGTGATCTATGACGTGGGAGCAATGGGCAAGACAGTGGTGGATTGCTTCTTTCTTTGCCCCGTCATGACAGTCTGGATTTGGAGGGCCAGGAGGATGGCACGACACGCTCTGTGATGTGGTATGCAGTTGAGGTATCCACCTTTGCTCTGAGGCTCTTGTGTTTACACGCCAGAAAATATTTTGTATCTATGCAAGCTTTCCCTGTTCAGTTGCAGCCTGTTGACAGAAACCTTAAGCAAGCAATTCCATTGGTTTTAGCTATCGATTTATCAATTTGGAATTGCAACTGTTAAGCATGAATCACTGAACCATTCCTTACCCTAAACGAGATTGTACTAAGTTTTGTAGATGGAGTAGTGCTCATCTGACTAAAGTGGTCATAGATGTGTTCACCTCACCTGCAGGTGACAGTGGAAACTCTGTTTTATGAAGTTAGGTTTAGTTTCCCTTGATGTTTGTGAGCAATGATGCAGATGTTCGGCTACCAGCTAGTGACGTTTTTACATGTTTTGAACCGTTCTTAGAAATTTGTGCATAAATATCTTCATTAGGAACTCTTTTTTTCATTGAGTGGAAGTTGTTATAGTGTAGCTTGTTCTGTTTATTTTATCTCCACACCATGCTTATTTTTTGGCAACTACCCACATCATGCTTCTATGTTTAATTGAACAAAGGAAATAAAAGTTCACTTTCATACATAAGTAAATTAGCATGGTGAGAACATTTTCTGCACTTATTCATTGTCTTGTAGTTTGGTGTCATTTATTTTCACCCTTATCTACCTGAATGGCTGCTATTTACTGAATGCAATTCGTAAGGAATCTTGTTGATACTTCAATATGATAGTTCTTGATGTAACTTGAATTGCATTATAAAAATGAAAGAATAGTGCTTCTCTGATCTGATATAACTACACAGCTAATTATGCTTTTCTGGTCTCCTCATATAACAACTACACAAATATTTAAGTAATCTGCTCACTTGTGAAAGGTATGTTTACAAATTTGGGCATGAACATGCTTTCCTACCGGGCTTTCAGCTTTAATGTACAGGATAGGTTTCAGCTACATGCTATTTTTTTACCAAATGGTCAACATTGGAAGGGTTAAATAGCTTGATGCAATCAAACTACAGGGTACCCACCACTAGCTACAAGTATGTTGATTCTAATCCTTAAAATTCAGCAGCATCTTAATTAGTACGCTGAAGAGATGAAATCATGATGGAATGGTACAACTTACAGTTATACCAAAGTATCTAAACCCTTTGATAGTTTGATTAATACATTAGCAACCACACAAGCGATTTTCACCGTTGGTCGTTCCTGTTCTAGACATGGTTGTTCACTAATTTGTTATGTAGGGGAAGTAGTACTGATTAGATCAGCACCCTAACATCAGTTTTATTTCAGTGCATTGGCCGTTTTGACTTTTATGTGTACAAGCTTGCAAAAGTTTAACTAATGCAATCTTTACACTAACCTGTTATACTTTCTACATATTGGAGTCTAAAAATACTTTTTTGACGTGAAATCTAAAATATTCTGATTAAGATGTCTGACTTCATTTTTATAGAAAGCCTTGAAGTGGAGAAAGAGCTGTGAAGATGGAGGATCTACAAGTACCTATGCTTTGTTGCTGAAATATTAGTTGTTTTCTGTATCTTCTTATCTACGAAAATTTATCTTATTGCATTGTGGATCTACTGCTAGCATGAAGTATCCCTATGCTACCAATTCTGCAAATTTGAGACTATGGTGTCCTATGCTCCTGGAACACGTAATTCTAGAAGTGGTAATGGGGAGAATGATTTGTGCTTTCCATCAATGTAACTAACATCGATCCTAGCAGGAGACGATGGATATCTGGATGCATTATCACACTGGAGTACTGGACATGCTATGATCTTGGCTTTAGTTAATTTCTTCTGCAGATTTCTCTTAGAGCAGATCTGATATTGCTCAGCATACTTCTAGTCCATGGTGATGTGTTTGATATTTCTGAGTTTATAGATGTTAATTTGACCATGATTTGCTCTACAGTTTTACACTTTTTTTTTTTCATTTGTCCTACCTGATTGAACGGGAGGTGTGGTCATGCACATAGCCACGCCACCCTAGTTCAAGTCATCTTAAACATGAAGTTGGATGTTTATCTTGTTCTTAATGAAACATTGCCTAGGTTGGTCAAATTTTTTTAGACGGCCTACATGTTTGGATTTGACTACCAGCCTTGTTCATGGTTATTAAAAAGCCAATATCTGTGTTATAGCTTTATCGCTCCTAGAAAAAAATGTCATTTGCTATTACCCCACAACTCTAAACCTTCACCATTATTACCTTGTTTAAAATGTGTTATTTTATTATCCAATATTGTATGATTTGGTGAAAAGCTTAAGACCATTACGCATCATCATTGATAAAGCTATATTTGGGTTGTAGGAATTGTTGTTTTCAAAGTTTTCAATGAAGCTAAACAGATTCTATAAAATTTATATGTTTCAAATGGGCCATAAAGGTGAATGGGCAATGCCAAAGTCTCACGACACCTACTACAACAAAATAATTTTATGAAACAAAAAAACTTTTTATTTTCGGAGGCGCTATTTTTTGTCAAATCCTGTAAATAATGTTAGTCCCTCCCTCCCTCAACTGCCACCCTCAATCCGCCCCGCTTGATGTTGGCCCCAAACCTAACCCCATAGGCTGTCGCCCTCTAACCCCGCCCCACCCTGCCTTCGCATCTCTAGATCTCGTCACCACCATGGATCTCAAGGCGAAGGTGCCTTGTGGCTTCCTCGTGTGACTGGAGGATCTCCCACGGACAGTGGGCCACGGAGGTGGAGGTGTCGTAGCCGGCCATTTCGCTGTCGCGGTGAGAATGTTGTCACCACGGTCATCACATTCGCGTGGTAGCCCTACCGCTAGCGTCATAGATCAAGCTCGTTTTCATTCGGGGAAACACGGTGAATCTTGCCACTCACCGTCGACCAATGTTGTATTTTTTCATCTCGGTAGCCTAGGTGTGTATGCCTTCGTCTTGACTTCCATCGACTTTCTCTCCCATTCCTAGCTACATCGATGCTCCTTTGCATGAGCAGGAGGCGGAGGTGGATGGATTGATGGCAAGCCCATCCTGCCCATTCCTCGGTGGTGGATCAACGGCGAGGTGGATAGATGGTATGGATTATGAGTACTAGTTCATCAACCCATGCTATCGCACGGGTTAGGGTTTGACACTAACTAATAAAAAATAGTTTATTAAATATTTATTTTATCTCCAACAATGTTCTAAAATAATATCTATAATATACCTAGTCTATATTGAGACTAGCGTGCTTGGCAATGGGCTTAATTTTTGTTTTTTTCCCTAAAGGCAAGCATCTTAAGCGCCCATTTTTAGAAAATTGAACTAAAGAGACCGGAGAGGAGACCCCATTGTAAATTTTCCATTTGCAGTGATAAGTTATTAGCATACAGTGTGACCGCCTCTGGAAACTGAATTTGCAGTCTCCAAAAACCTTTCTTTTTGTTGAATTATCCAAAAACATTCTTGTATTTATCCGAGCGCTGGACCTTGCAAACACTCCGCTAACCCCGTTTTTCCCTCACCTCGCTAACCCCGTCTTAAATTAATCCGACCATAAAACCCCCTTCTAGCGTTCGTCGTTTTTCCCTCCTCACCTCGCTAATTAGCGCGCAGACTACACACAGCGTAGCCAACCACTCCAGAAGCATAGGTAGTGTTTGGATTGCGGGTTGGAGTGGGATGACCTGGGTTGGACCCAGATCGACCCATGTTTGGATGAGAAATGAAGTGGGATGGGTTCAACCCAACAGGGAATATGCTCCCCTAGATGCGGGTCGGCGCATTCCTCCAAAACAAGCGGACCACGCGAACCCGCATGGGCGCCGTGCGCCTCCGTCTTTGCACGGCAGCGGGGATGGGCATGGCCGCGGGCTCGGTGAGGCGGCGGGTCGGAGCAGGGCAGAGCAAGGGCGAGGCTCGGGGCAGGGCAACGCAGTGGTAGTGCGTGCGGCGGCCGAGGGGCAACAGCCAGATGGCGGGGTGCGGCGGCTGCCTGAAGCGAGGCTCGCCGCATGCGAGGATGGGCGGAGCTCCGCTCGTCTGATGGATGCGAGGGCGCCGATTGGTGGCGCGGCCCGGCAGCGGCGCGAGGCGGCCACCATGGCCGTCGGGGCGGGTCGCCGTCGTGGTCTGCGAGCACCATGGTGGCCGTCGCGCAGACCGAAGAATGGTGGGAGGCGATGCCCGACGGGGACGCTCAAGGGGCGAAGGCGGGAATGGGTGGCGGCGCCGCCGGGCTTGCGCGGGCGGGCGGGGCGGTGGGGGCCGGGAAGCTGCGCCCCGCTGGGCCTTGCGCGGGCGTGGCGGCGGTGTGGTGGGCCGGGGAAGTTGCGCCGCGCCCGGGCAAGGAGCTCCGCCGCCGCCGACCTCCGGGAGCCCCGCGATGGCAGCGGATGAGCCCGAGCTCCAGGCGAGCGGCACGGTGGGTGGAGGAGCACCGGCGGCGGGCGGCGGAGATGGGAGCTGGGATCCATCGGCGCGGGGGGGGGAGCAGCTGGGGCTGTGTCCGGAGGAAGAAGACGCGTGAGAAAAGAATGGATGACAGGTGGGCCCCCACGATTGTTGTTAACGCTGTCAAACGGCATCCAACCCACTTCTCCCCACTCCTCTAACCAAACAAAAACTAGGTCCAACCCATCCTCACATCCAAACACGATATGGGTCCAATCCAACCTAAAAAATAGGTTGAACCCAACCCAACCTACTTCAACCCCAAACCAAACACACAGAGCCCGTTCGGTTTGCCATGCAAGGCGAAAAATAGTTTGGGTTAGGGGTACTCAGAAGCACTTTCGTTTGTATTTGGTAATTGTTGTCCAACCATGAACTAACTAGGCTTAAAAGATTCGTCTCTCGTACTTTTCAACCAAACTGTGTAATTAGTTTTTTGATTTAACTACATTTAATACTTCATATATCCGTCAAGAGATTCGATGTGATAGATACTGTAGCACTTTTTGGGTTTGCTTTTTGGGTTCGCATGGGAACCGAACACACTCCAGCACCCTAACCGAGGGGTTTCCCCACCTCCATGGCCATCTTAAATTACCGCCGCCGCCGCGCGCTGTGCATCCGTCGCCGCCCGGGCGCTTAGCACGGGCGGACCGTGGCGCGGTTGGCGTGCACCCACCTCGCCTGGCCCGCCATCGATGCCATCGTGTGCTTGTTCCTTGCATGCATCTGGCTTCTCTACTGGAGCCTGGCCACCATGGTAATCGGTAGGTTTGCCTGCGGTGAGGGTTGCGCTGTGGTCACCGCGGCGTACAAGGTCCTCTCTGGAGCGATGGGGGGTCGCCTTTTGTGCTCGTCTTCCCCTTCACCGGGCTACTGGCGGCACTGCTGATGGCCCGCGCGCAGGCGTCGGGCAGCGGCAGCGGCGGTGGCTACGCCACTGGCACTGAGGCAACGAAGGTGCGGAAAGGGGAAAAAAATAGTGCCTTCTGGTATCCAATTTTCCTGCCGCGGCGATGGGAATAGGATAGGTGTCATCTGAAATTGGAATCTTTTATTGCATATACGCTCAGTTTTTGTCTTGATTTACTTGCCTTTCGTTGCTGTCCAGGAGCCTGCTCCGGAGACACCGTATGCGGCAGCGAATGCGGCAATGCGGGACATGCTGTGTGACACTCTCATTCTTGGACACTTTGCTTGCCTGGCGTTCATCCTGCTCATGCCCATCGGTGATCTGGTGAAGGGGGACTCGCCCGTGATGGGATCTCGTCGGGGGAGAGGATGGGTTCAGTGATCTATGACGTGGGAGCACTGGGCTCGGTCATGGTGAATTGCTTCGTTGCATGCCCCATTATAACAGTGAGGATTTGGAGGACCTGGAGGATGGCGAGGGCCTGGTGGAAGGCACGACATGCTCTGTGATTTGGTATGCAGTTGAGGTATACACCCTTTGCTCTGAGGCTTGTGTGTTTATTACGCAACATTTTTTTTTTTTTTTTTTTTTTTGTGGTGGGGTGGGGTATCTGTGCAGTGGCAGCTTGTTGACAGAACAAGTCCTCTTGTTTAGCTATAGCATGATCAATTTTGGGTTGCAACTGTTAAGGATGAATAACCGAACCATTCCTTACCCGAAACGGGATTCCATTAATTAAGTTGTTTCATAGAATGTAGTAATGATCATCATTCATCAGACAAAACTAAAGTGGTCACATAGACATAGATGTGTTTGACTCACTTGCAGTTAACAACAGAAACTTTGTGTTTAGAAATTAGGTTTAGTTTCCCCCTCAAGTCTGATAGCAATGATGCTGATGTTCAACTACCAGCTAGCTAGTGACTTTTTACAGGTTTGGCCTTTTTAGTTCCTGCAGTATGCCATCGTGCCGTGAGTCTGGCTGCACCGAAACTGTAAATGTGGTGAACAAAACAGGCGCCACACATTTCACAAGAGTTGGCGTACACAGCGAACAGCGCTGCACTTTCAGTGTGCCCAACACACGGCAGTAACCAAACAGTGATATTGGTGTGGCGCAGTTTGGGTATGCTGTGCTGAGGCTATGAGTCAAACAGACCCTGAACCTTAAGAAATTTGTGCATAAAGATCTTCAGTAGGAACTCTTTTGTCACTGAGTGGAAGTTGTTATAGAGTCCTTTTATGTGAGACGTTGTTATAGAGTCCTTGTAGCTTGTTCTGTTAATTTTGTCTCCCCCACGCTTCTACATTCAGAAAGAAAATAAAAGTTCAATTTCATATATAAGTAAATTTAGATGGAAACATTTATATTGTTTGTCTTAGCTTCCTGGTCATTTTATGACAGAGGCTCTCTCTCTTTTCTGTTTCTTAGAAAGCTTGTAATAATGGGCTGTGTACATCCCTGGGATGTAGAGGCCGGATATTTGTTATCCATTATCTAAAAAAAAAAGTAAATTTACATGGTGGGAACATTTTCTGTGCTTTATTTGTTGTCTAGTTTAATGTTTAATGTTGTCTCTGTGATCTGTTCAACGGATTTCATTTGAACTGCATGCTGATTATTTACCGAATGCAAATGGTAAGCAATCTTTTGATAGTTAAATATGATAGATCTTGATGTAAATGCAATTGGATGATAAAATGAAAGAATAGTGCTTGTCTTCTCTCCTGATATAACAACTACGCAAATATTAAAGCAATCTTCTCACTGGTGAAAGATATAGTTGCAAATTGGACCATGAACATGCATTACAACTATATGCTTGCAAGTTTAATGTTTGGGATATAGGATCGGCTAATATGTGTTAGTTTTTTCCAAATGGTCATGATTAGAGCGGTTAAATAGCTTGATGCAATCAAGCTTCAGGGTACCAACCACTAGCTACAACTATGCCGATTCTACTCCTTAAAGTTCACGTGCATCGTAATTAGTACGGCAGTACACTAAAAGAAATGAAATCGTGGACCCATCTTTACAACTCTGTTATAGTTGTACCCAAGTGCTTTGAACCCTTTGATCCATAAATTAGCAATCACTGAAATCATTGGTCACTCCTGGTCTAGACATGGTTGTTTGCTAGATTTTATTTAGGGGAAGTAGTACAGATTAGATGAGCACCCTACCATCATTTTATTTCAGTACATTGGCTCTTTTGACTTTTATGTGAGCAATCTTGCAAAACTTTTACCTTAGGCAATCTTTACATTAACCTCTTAAATTTTACCTGTGGCGGTGCTGATGTTTTCCAAAGCTGGCGTGCTCCCAGCGGCCTGGAGCAGCCCACAAACATGGCGCCGTAGGCCGATGCAGCCGAGTAGCGCTGATCCGCCGAGAACCTCCAGGCAAAGGTGTCCGGTGCACCCGGCATCAGTTGCACCTGGTCCAGCACATTGGATAGCATGACGAACTCCACCAGAAGTCTCATAGTACGCGGGCCGGTGACATGGCTGATCCAGGAGCTTCCATTCAGCGCCTCCACGACCAATATCCCCACCTCCTCTTTGGCACAGCCCCAAACACCGCAGGGGCGAGGTAGCGGATGCTGTTGCCGTGAACCCAGTTATCTGCCCAGAACAGAGTTGAATCTCCATTGCCAACAGTGGAGATTGTTGCAACTCTAAAAAGATCCATCACTGCTTGTTCCCCGAGTCCACCAGCCCCTGCCATGGCCGGTGTTGGTCTGTGCGGTCGAGCCAGGCCCATCGTAGTCGCAGAGCCACACCCACTCTCCTGAGGTCAGCAACTCCCAGCCCCCCCCCACCCCAGTTCCTTTGGGCGACAAACAATCTCCCAAGCAACCTTGCATTTGCCACCTGAAACTGTCGCTGCTCCGCACCATTATAAAGCCTCGCCGCAGCTTGTCAATGCACTTAACAGCCCAAGGGGACAGACACAGAGCTGTCGCCATGTGAACCGGGATTGCGGACATGGTACATTTAACAAGTGTAGTTCTTCCAGCCATGTTCAGAAGACTTCCCTTCCAGAGTGGTATACGAGCAGCAATGATCGCTTGTTCTTCACCTCTTTTCAGCTTGTAGATGGATAGAGGTATTCCCAAGTAACGACTCGGGAAGCTGTCAATACGGCACGACAAGACTTGCGGCACTCTCGTCACCTCCTCCTCAGTGCAGTGCAACCGTATCGCAACACTTTTTCCCATGTTTGCAAAGAGGCCAGACGCCAGACCAAGAATATGCAGCGCTGACTGGAGGGCCTGTAGGTCATGCTCAACAGGAGATATGAAAAGAATAACATCGTCAGCATACAAGCTGACTCTCTGAACTGCACCAATGGCCCCTAGACTAGCAAAGATGCCCTGCTCATCCATCCATCTAAAGTCACTCCTGGTCTAGACATGGTTGCTAGATTTTATTTAGGGAAGTAGTACAGATTAGATCAGCACCCTACCATCATTTTATTTCAGTACATTGGCTATTTTGACTTTTATGTGAGCAATCTTGCAAAACTTTTACCTTAGGCAATCTTTTACACATTAACCTCTTATACTTTTCTACATGTCGGAGTCTAAAAGTATTTTTTAGGTGAAATCTGACATCTTTGTGGTGGTATATGGATCCATCTTTTTTATGCACATATTCTAATCAAGATGTTTGACTTCATTTTTGTAGACAAAAGCGTTAAAGTGGAGAAAAAGAGCCGTGAAGATGGAGGAGCTACAAAACCTATGCTTTGTTGGCTTGTTGCTGAAAATTATCACTTATTACATATTGGTTCTTTCTTGTATCTTCCTATATATCTACGGAATATATTGGCATTGTGGATCTACTGCTAGCTAAAGTATCCCCTGTGCTATGAATTTTCAAATTTGAAAATATGGTGTGTACTATGCTTCTGGGATGCGTACATCTATAAGTGACAATTAGGAGAATGACTTGTGTGCTTTTCTTCTTTGTAACTAACATCAAAATAGGACTGCATAGACTGCTTTTCTTCTGGAGACGATGCATATCTGGATGCAGTATCACACTGGACTTATCAACATGAGTGTCGATGCATGCATAGACTTATGTGGCATGTATAGAAGGTGGTACTCTAATGATACCCATGTTGATGAGTTGAAACTAGGCAATCGTTGATTTTAGATGTCAACAATGTTATTAGATGGTTCTCAATAAATGCCAGTGTTGGATATGCTAATGCATTTATTAAATGAAAATGGAGATGAAAAAAAATTAGGTGCAATGTTATCTTCAATGTTAAATGGTAACAGTGGATCACCCTTCATTTAGCATAGTAGCTAGTATACAAATTTATCCATTCGAAAATCAAATATTCTAATAAAAGACACTAATTTCTCAAATATGAAATCAATACATTTCCGTTGCAATATCATAGGTCATCTTCACAGCGCCAGGACAAATACAAAGGCAATACTCAAAGTAGTGAAGCACACGCACTAGCTCTCTGAGTCATTTTTCATCCTGAGAAATAATCTCTATAAGCATGTGAAGTAAAAACGGGTCAAGGGCCCGATCTCAAAAAAAAAAAAAAAAAAAAAAAAAAAACATGTACTGAAATGTATATCTGAAGTGACTACTGGTATGAATTGAATTGAACAAAGGCAAATCTCTGAACATATGTAATCCAACGTCAACAAGCATATAGCTTTATATAGTATAGTGTACACGGAGTATGTTCGTGGAACTGGAGATATATGGGTTGTGAACTATAATGTACACTGTCAGAGATAGGACTCTCAGCTATGTCAGTTATACTCTTAGGCAGCCATTTACATTGTTGCTATGTATTATTATAATCTGCTCCGTGATTTCAGCATCAAAACCCACATTTCCTCTTGCTAAAAGTTATTGAAATTTTAGCATCAAAATACCCCCTTTATTAAAATTAGCATGGCTATTGAGATCTTAGCAAGTCAATTTCCTTTTTTTTTTTTTTTTTGCTACTACTACTAAAAAAAAAAAAAGGAAACAAGAGTTTTTTTGAGGAGCTATTTTTTCTAGCACTCTCTAAATAATATTTTAGATTCTCTTTGTCCTCCTCAACCGCCATCCTCAACCTGCCCACCCGATGATGGCCCGAAACCTAAACCCATAGGCTACCACCCTCTGCCCCTCCTCCCTTCTCTCGCGTCTCCTCCCTTCTCTCGCGTCTCTAGATCATGTCGCCTATACTTGAGCAAAACTAGCCCGCTCGACCGGCCCGCGGGCTTGGCCCGAGCCCGATGGGTTTTGGCCCGCCCATGAACCTTACTTGGACGGGGCCTGGGCATAGATCTTGAAGCCCCAGAAAATTTTTCTCGCCCGAACCAGGCCTGAAATACATTTTAGCTACTTTGTAGTGTAAAATGCGCTGGCAGCCCATCCAAGCCCGGACCGGCCCGGAAGTGAAATCTCATGTTTGGTTTTGGAAATTGATGACACACTTGTGGTACTAATCCTTTGCTCTAAGTGATGACTTGAGATAGGATTAGGAGGACGACACAAGGAGCATGATGATCATGAACATGGACAATGTCGGTGGACTTGATGGATCGTCAAGCTCGTGATCGGCTTGAGAGGAACCCGGGAGATCAAGGCAAAGGTATCTTGATAGGGTTTTCCTTTCGGTGATCAAGACACGATAGAGCGTGTGATCACATTATAGGATAGATAGCCGACTATCAAGAGGGGATGCCGCGACAATCCTTTGGTGAAGTGCTTCTAGGTCCAATTGACTTGCTTATTGCATTTAGGACAATGAGAGCACTAACTTCGATCTTGCCTAACTTATCGACGTGCTAACTTTGGTGATAACGTGTTCATCTTCGACGTGTTGGCAACTTATGGCAAGAGGCGAAGAAAGGTTGAAGCAAAGGGCTTACAACGCATGAAGAACACGCAGAAAAGCTGACCGGACGATCGGCCGGAACGCGACGGACGCGCGCGCTTTGACCGAAAAACGCCCGGTGGGTGCGTCTCGCGAGAGCATGTTTAAGGCGAAAATGACCGGACCGGTGACCGGATGCATCCGGTGGTCAACCGGACCACGTGGATCGGACACATGATGAGCCGTCGTCACCGTGGGCCCGAAGCTTGTCCTATCTCGACCGGGCGCTGGCGGGTGCGGCCGGACGCTGACCGACCGGCTGGTGGTTCCTGTCGGTCGCGTCCTGTCGCTGCGCAAAATGCCCATTTGAAGCTCAACGGCTCTATCTCGTGAGTGGGGTTATATATATTGATTTGGCCGGTTACTAGCCCCCTTTCTTGCACATTTGAACACTCTAACTTGCTTGTGAGCATTTGAGACTCCTCTCCACTCATCTCTCCATCCATAACTCGAATTCTTGGTGAGATTGAGAGTGATAGAAGTGCATTGCATCATCGGTTGCATCTAGAGGCACTTCATCCTTGGAGAAGCCGCGGGATTCTTGTTTTCTTGGGAATTTGCCCGCCTCCCTAGCGGCTTGGAGCAAGAGGCGGTGTTGAGCTCGATTGAGCTTGTTCGAGGCCACACCGGTGGTTTGTGAGGGGTCGTTCCTTACCCCGGGGAGTTTCGCGAAAAGGAGCACTAGTGGATTGCTCGTGGCTTGTTGGACCTCGTTATGTCGCCACCTACGGGACTAGCGTGTCTTGGACAAAGCACGTGAACCTCGGTGAAAAATCATCGTGTCTTATGTGCTAGCTCGTTGGAGATTTCTTGTACACGGTGATTGGCTTCAACCTCGACACTACACCGGTGGTATTGTATCCTAAGCATCTCTTTGCATTACTTTGGTAGTATATCTTGTTAGGGTGCTTAGCTTGGTAGCTTGAGTAGCTTGTTTAGCCTTGTTAGCTCCTAGTGGTAATCTTAGTTAGTTTATCTTGTCCACCTAGGAGTAACTTAGCAACCTAGCCATTGCTTGTGATTAGAGATATTAGAATTGCTAGAATTGCTAGGAGGCTTATGTAATTAGCTTGAAGCATTTGCTTTATTTGCTACATGCCTTATTTACTAACCGTCTTGCTTAGTGTTGTTTGTAGAATTTTTAATAGGCTATTCACCCCCCCTCTAGCCATTAGGACCTTTCAAGTGGTATCAAAGCCGAGGCACCGTATTTGAGTGGCTTAACATCCAACGGTGACAAAAATGGCGTTGAATTTTCATATCTTTGTGTTTTTGGTTGTCATCAATTACCAAAAAGGGGGAGATTGAAATCTCATGTTTGGTTTTGGAAATTGATGACACACTTGTGGTACTAATCCTTTGCTCTAAGTGATGACTTGAGATAGGATTAGGTGGATGACGCGGAGCATGATGATCATGAACATGGACAATGTCGGTGGACTTGATGGATCGTCAAGCTCGGTGATCGGCTTGAGAGGAACCCCGGGGAGATCAAGGCAAAGGTATCTTGATAGGGTTTTCCTTTTTCGGGTGATCAAGACACGATAGAGCGTGTGATCACATTATAGGATAGATAGCCGACTATCAAGAGGGGATGCCGCGACAATCCTTTGGTGAAGTGCTTCTAGGTCCAATTCACTTGCATATTGCATTTAGGACAATGAGAGCATTAACTTCGATCTTGCCTAACCGTTCGACAAGCTAACATGCATGATAACGTGATCTTCTTCGACGTGTTGGCAACATATGGCAAGAGGCAAAGCAAGGTTGAAGCAAAGGGCGACAACAAAGATGAAGAACTTCGTCGGGCGGCCGGAAGCACGGCGTGGTGGCCGGGACGCACCCGACCGGTGGCTCCGGTCGATCGCGTGCGGCGCGAGAGCCCTCGCGGCTCGGTTTTGGCGGGACGCGAGGACCGGACTATGGACGGATGCTTTTCGATTGCTTTCGACCGAGGAAGCGGCAATCGGACGCGTCTTGGAGGAGTTGTCGGCCGGTGGGCCCGGTTCCTTGCCGGATGTGACCGGAAGCGAGGACCGGACTCACGACCGGACTTCGCCGGGTGAGTCCAGTCGGTGCGTCCGGTCAACTCAGAGAAGCCCATTTCAAAGCACAACGGCTCCATTTCGTGAGGTGGGCTATATATACTTGGATGGCCGGTTCCTAGCCCTCTCTCTTACATTTGAAGCTTCCAACTTGCTATTGAGCTTGTGAGACTCCTCCACTCATCTTTCCATCCATAACTTCGAATTCTTGGTGAGATTGAGAGTGATAGAAGTGCATTGCATCATCGGTTGCATCTAGAGGCACTTCATCCTTGGAGAAGCCGCGGGATTCTTGTTTTCTTGGGAATTTGCCCTGCCTCCCTAGCGGTTTTGGAGCAAGAGGCGGTGTTGAGCTCGATTGGAGCTTGTTCGAGGCCACGTGAGGGGTCGTTCCTTACCCCGCGGGGAGATTCGCGAAAGGAGCACTAGTGGATTGCTCGTGGCTTGTTGTACCCCCTCTTGTGATTGGTGTGCTTGAGCTCCCATCGGGGATTTGGCACTGGCCATTAAGCTTAGCAACCATCAAGTGGGTGTGTCGCCACAACGGGGACTAGCTTGCCGGCAAGCATGTGAACCTCGGTGAAAAATCATCGTGTCACTTGTTCTTGCTCGTTGGAGATTTCTCGGTGATCACGGTGATTGGCTACAACCTCGACACTACACCGGTGGTATTGTATTCTAGCACTCCTTCGCATTACTTTTGTAGTATATCTTGATAGGGTGCTTAGCTTGAGTAGGTTGTTAGGTTTGTTTAGCTCCTAGTTGGTAATCTAGTTAGTGTATCTTGTTCACTTAGGAGTAAAACTAGAGACATAGCCTTTGTGTGGATTAGAGATTTTAGAATTGCTAGAATTGCTAGGAGCCTTGCATAACTAGCTTGAAGCATTTGCTTAATTGCTACGCCTTCTTATTTACTAACCGCCTTGCTTAGTGTTGTTTGTAGAATTTTTAATAGGCTATTCACCCCCCCTCTAGCCATTAGGACCTTTCAAGTGGTATCGGAGCTTGGCACCGTATTTGAGTGGCTTAACATCCAACGGTGACAAAGATGGCTACGTTTCATATCAACAACACCAAGAAGGCGCCACCTTTGATGGCACCAACTTTGGGCATTGGAAGTTGAAGATGACCACACACCTCAAGCAAATAAATAGAGAAGTGTGGATCGTGACCAAAAATAAGTTTGAGGTGGCAAAGACAAATGAGCCAACCGCATTGGAAGAGAAGAAGATATATGCCAATGATGTGGCCGTGAGTGCTTTTCATGAGGCATTCAATGATAGAGTGTTTGAGCAAGTCAAGTCACTCACCATCGCCTATGACATTTGGAAGAAGCTAGAAGAGTGCTATGAGGGCACCGAAGGCGTCAAGCAAGCAAAAGCCTACATCAAGCTAGAGCAATTCAATAGCTTCAAGATGGAAGAAGATGAAAGTGTGCCGGAGATGTTCCACCGCATGCAAGTGTTGGTGAACGATCTCAATACACTTGGTGAAGACATCAAGGACAAGACCTTCAACATGAAGTTCTTGAGGTGCTTACCAGGGAGAGATTTGAGATGCTCAAGACGGTGTTAGTGAAGACCAACTTGAAGGACTTGACACCGAATCAATTGCTTGATGAAGTGATGACCGATGATTCATTTAGAGATGATTCAAAGAAGCAAGAGCTCATCAACAAGGCAAACAAGAAGGCTAAGGATGAGGACAAGAAAGATGACAAGAAAGGCCTAGCACTCAAGGCTAGCTCCTCATCCAAGGGCAAGAAGAAGAAAGAAGAGCCAAGTGATTGTGAAGAAGATGGCACTTCTACAAGTGAAAGTGAAGTTGATGAACAATTGGCTCTCTTTGTGAGAAGATTGGGCAAGTATGTGAAGAAGACATACATCAATAAGAAGAGCAAGAAGCAATCATCCAAGAAGAACAAGAGTGGCAAGAATGAAGGCAACATGACATGCTTTCGATGCCATGATGATTGCCATCTCATTGCCGAATGCCCATATGAGAGTGATGATGAGAAGGGCATCAAGAAAGCAAGAAAGAAGAATGATGCCAAGAATGAGAAGGAGAAGAAGCCCGAGAAGAAGAATGAGTCACATGTGGCTACTTGGGATAGTGTGATGGCTCATCCTCTTCAAGTGATGAAGAAAAGAGGAGAAGAAGAACAAGAAGAAGGGACAAGCTCACCTTGCTATGCATGACAAGATCTCCCTCTTCGACACTCCTTCTTCATGCTTCATGGCTAAGGCCACTAAGGTACAATCTATCACTAAAGATGATGATGATGATAGTGATAGTGATAGTGATGATGAGGAGCCAACTCACACTAGGGAGGAGTTGCAATCCATGCTTGATGATTATATTGTCATGTTCAAGTAAAGTAGGAAGGAATGCAAGGGCTTACGTAAGGAAACAAAGAGCCTTAAGCAAGAACTTGATGAGCTTCGGGCATCTTATGAGAGTCTAGAGGTAGACCATATGAAGCTTGAGAAATCTCATTCTAAGATAGAGAAAGCTCATTCCTCTCTACTTGAGGAGCACAAGTTGTGCTTAGTTGTGGAAAATCATGATACATGCAATGCTAGCATCATGTGTGATATTCTAGTTGATGAATCATCTCCCACATGTGTAGCCTCCACTAGCCCTATCACTAGCACATCCATCTCTAGTGAGGATAATGATAACTCTATGCTTATTCATGAGAATGCTTGTTTAAAGAGGGAAGTGAAGGAGCTCAATCACACCTTAGCTAAGGCTTATGGTGGTGAGGACCGCTTGCTTATGTGCTTGGGTAGCCAAAGGGCATCCTTATACAAGGAGGGCTTAGGCTATATCCCCAAGAAAGGCAAGGCCGCCCTTGTTACTCACAAGACACGTTTTGTAAAGAACAATGGTAGCTATTACAAAGCTTGCAAGCAAGTTGGTCATGTAGAGCAAAAGTGCATGAACAAGAAAACCAATGTCTCTTCCATTAAGCCTGATCATTCATATATGCTTGTGAAGAAGGACAATGGTGTTCGTGCTAGTTACATTGGTACACCATGGATGGGCTCAAAGAAGAAAGTCATTTAGGTACCAAAGGCCTTGGTGACTAACCTTGAAGGACCCAAAAAGGTTTGGGTACCTAAGAAGAATTGATCTCTTTTTGTAGGTCAATTACCATGCCGGAGGAGAGCATTGGAGAATGGATAGTGGGTGCACTCAACACATGACAAGGGATTCTCATATGTTCAAATCAATTAGCATCAAGGGCATTGATGAGTATGAGTCAATCACTTTTGGCAATGACAAGAAGGGTAGTGTTTTGGGTCTTGGCAAGATTGCAATTACACAAGAGAAGACTCTATCCAAAGTGTTGCTAGTGGACAATCTTGATTACAACCTCTTGTCGGTTTCTCAACTTTGTGATCTTAGCTACAAATGCATATTCACTAGTCAAGAAGTTGAGGTGGTTAGTGGTGATGGTGCTAACATGATCTTCAAGGGATTTAGATATGGTGATCTCTTCTAGTGGACTTCAACTCAAAACAAGCCAAATTGACAACATGTCTACTCTCTAAGGCTAGCAAAGGTGGTTGTGGCATAGAAGGCTTGGTCATGTTGGAATGAAGCAATTGAACAAGCTGATGAAGCATGACTTGGTTAGAGGTTTGAATGATGTGAAGTTTGAGAAGGACAAACCTTGTGGAGCATGTCAAGCTGGCAAGCAACATGGCAATGCACATCCAACCAAGAGCACAATGAGCACTAGCAAGGCATTTGAGTTGTTGCACATGGACTTGTTTGGGCCAACATCATACTCTAGCATTGGTGGCAACAAGTATGGTTTTTGTCATAGTTGATGACTACACTAGATACACATGGGTGTTCTTTTTGCATGACAAAGAGTAATGTGTTTGAGCTATTCAAGACCTTTGTCAAGAGAGTGCAAAATGAGTTTGAAACATCCATCAAGAAGATTAGAAGTGACAATGGGAGTGAATTCAAGAACACAAGAATTGAAGAGTTGTGTGAAGAGCTTGGAATTGGACATCAATTCTCACCAACCCACACCTCCACAATCCAATGGTGTAGTTGAGAGGAAGAATAGAACCTTGATTGAAATGGCAAGATCAATGCTTAGTGAGTACAATGTTAGCCATTCCTTTTGGGCCGAAGCAATCACTACAAGAAATCTGACATTCCAAGACAAATGAATTTTGTCATGTATAGTCTGTTGGCATTTGTTAAGTGCTAAAAGAATATGAAGGATTCTGCAAGCGCACAGAACACCTACCATTGTAGCTTTTCCCTAGGATGAGTATTCTAGAGTATCGTATCCACAGGGAAGCTTTTGGCTAAAGAATTCTAATAAGTCACAATCATATATCTACTA
>JADLZK010008852.1:0-19325 GCA_015847255.1 Hyparrhenia diplandra | reverse complement strand
CCCCATCGACATGACACCATTCCAACTGGTCTACGGAAAAAGTTGCCACTTGCCGGTGAGAACTCGAACATCGAGCCTCTTGGGCAATAAAGACATGGAGCATGGACCTTAAGCTAGCCGGAAAAATAGACAAAACAATTAACCGAGCTAGAGGAATGGAGGGAGAAGGCGTATCACAAAGCCAAGCTATACAAAGAAAGAACAAAAAGATGGCACGACCACCGAATCCAACGTAAAACTTTCCACCTAAGGAGACAAGGTACTACTCTTTAACTCTCGTGAAGCTATTCGGTGGAGGAAAGCCGCGGAGCAAATGGAAAGGGCCATACACCGTTGTCGACGTCGCACCCCATGGCGCAATCACCATCACACGCACGACTCGTAATTTATCAAAGGTAAATGGCCAACGTTTGAAAAATTTTCCTCGAGCCTTCTCCAAATAAATATATAGAGAAAATAATGTTGGTAGATTTTGAACAATTTAAAAACAACTCAACAATTGCTACCAACATATTGGAAAGAAAACACAATAAAAATAATATTAAATCCAAAAACACATAACCATTTCCTTTCTTTTTCCTTTTTTCTCTATTTTATTTTTATTCCTAAATAAGAAAACATCACCCCAAACCGGGTTTTCCACCGATGCACCTTTGTGGGGGCCAATGTTAAAGACAAGATAGAGATGAGGGAAACCCATAGGCCATCACTAGCTTGGGGAGGACCCCCACGGAAGTAAGTACCTACCTCCCTATCATTTTATTTTATCTCTTAGTTTTTCATTTTCTTTAAAAAAAATGAAAAGAACAAAAATATGATTCCACTCCAATATGTAGTATAAGGATGCTTAATTTCTCCGAAGTTGAAATGATGAATAGTTGCTCGTCTATAGTTCAATTTGCACCTAGTTCATAACATTGTATTCCCAAATGTTTAAGTTTATTGGCTTAACTTGTCTTGTCCTAAAACTTAATGATTTGTGGGTATGCAAACACATGATTCTTCTCTAAGCTATTGCCGGATATGATATGGTAAAAATAGAATCTACTATGATTTTGTTCTAAGAAAGATTCATCATTCGGAGAATAATTTCCAAAATTCCTTAATGATCAAAATTCTCATGATAGCCTATGTGAGACACCTGGCCATACGCTTTTGATCAAGATTCACATTCACATTGCCAAAAAAATAGGTTATGGGCTAAGCTAGAA
Source organism: Hyparrhenia diplandra (assembly GCA_015847255.1). Lineage (NCBI taxonomy): Eukaryota > Viridiplantae > Streptophyta > Magnoliopsida > Poales > Poaceae > Hyparrhenia > Hyparrhenia diplandra. The sequence continues at coordinate 18,114 of JADLZK010008852.1, read as the reverse complement.
AAATGGACGTGTGTCCGAAAAAATAAAACAATGGGTACTTCGATACCCGCCTCTAAAAAAAAAGAGAGAGAAGAGAGACAAGAATAATGGACAAGTGTCCGAGGGCGAGTAGAGCCCACTTCTAAAAAAGAAATAAGAGCTAGCCCATACCTTATCAAAAAGAAATAAAATTTCACTTGCACATCTTGATCAAGGCTTATGACTTGTTTCTCCTTATGGTTTGCACACCTGAGATGATTTAAGGAATCATTACGAAAATCTCCGCATGAATGATCAATCAAAGAATGAATGACTAGTGTTTCTATGAAAACCGCTCTATCTTGCAATAACCTAAGAGTTTGGAGAATGTTATAAGCCCCATACGATTTAAGTAAACAAGGATAGATAAAAATGCCAATTTATTTAAACAACGGAAGAATACTTTATTATGAGCATGGTACATTTTGAAATATATCGCATTGTAGCAACTCCCCGATCAACAACCAAACACTTAGCTATTTGCTCGGGACGAGCAAAGGTTAAGCTTGGGGACTTGTTGGCGGTCATTATCGAAAGTATATTATACCGCCAACCTTTATCCAATTCATGAGAAAGGGGCAAACTTATGTTACATATACCTTTACTTCTAACCTAGTTTCACTTGTATTCGTAGAAATTATGTTTTGTAGGTATAAGAGTGGAAAACAGTACAAAGTCGCCAAATAAATTAGAAAGCGTATTGAATAAAAGACGCCAAGGAGTGGATCAATCAAGAGGACCAAACCCACAAGACAATTTGGCCCATGCACCATCATAGGCCCAACATTTGAAGGACAAAACGCGCAAGAATGAGAGAAGGCCGGGGCCGGGAGGCTAGCCTGTGGGGCGGGCCGGCGCGAGGGGAAGGCAGGCGCAAATTTTCGCCAAAATTTGCCGCCTTTTCTCTCGGCGGTTTGGACCGGTCTTCACGCGGGCGGTTGCATGCGGTGCAAAGTTTCGTTCCCACCAAGAAGACCTCGAAGCAAGGAGAGCCCTCCATTCACTTCTCCTCTCCACTATATAAAGAGAGGCACCCCTCACTTGTAACACACACATCCACACACACAAGCATTCACTCACTCATTGTTTCACTCACACACTCCACTCCACCACTCACACTTAGTACACATTGGAGTAGAGGAAAGGAGCTAAGTTAGAATTAGAAGGGAGTGAGAGAGGAGGAAGTGTGGAGAAGAGGAGAAGCGACCCCTCTGCCCGGGTAGACGGAGTTCAACCTGCCGGCTCCGTCTCCGCATTTGTACCTCTACGATCATCCTACCGGTTTGGAGTAAGAGGTCCGTGTTCTAATTACGCAATTATCTTTGAGTTTGAGTTATTACTTTAATTATAATGCTCACCGGTTCGTTGTTTACCATATTGGTAGATGCTCTAGTAGAGGACTCCTAATGAAGACGGATGTTCTGGGCCGACGCTAGAGTACGTGATAAGTAGTGTAGACGTGGTGTCTAAACTACGAGTCACCCTCGCTTACCAATCAGTCCACGGTAGTGAGGTAGGCGCGGTGGTGACAGCCCTGCTTGACCTTAGTATTCCTCCACGTCCCACAGTCGCGGTAGTCCGGAGGCGGACCCTTCCGCGTAACCGGGGAGAGCCGGTGGCTACGTGAACGTATAAGAAAAGAAGTAATTTGGCTTTAGGATAATCTGGCTGTAGTAGAAACTCACTACCCAGTTCACCCTTTCCATCTTCATCCCGGTAGCTAGTCAAACCCGACTTAACACCCGTTCCCCGTGGAAATCGATACCACTGAACACTTCCGGGTGAAGTGCTACAACGGTATTTCCGCAGCTTAAAACGGACTATTGCCTTACGCTAAGAAACACCAACAACGAGCACCGCCGCTCATCGGCAAGAAGACGGCCGCGGCCACGGAGAGCTCATCCAGCGCCTGTGTCGGCCTCAAACAGCAGCATCCCGGCCTTTGCTCAAGCTCTTTGCGCGATTGACGAATCTCCTCGTTACGGATATGCTGCACGGCAACATGCAATCACGGGATGTCCACGGCGGGATCACGGTGCAAAACAAGGTGGTCGAATACTTACGCGTGAGGCGGTGGCTCCCTCTTCTACTTGGCGGGCTATGCTGCGTCGGCTCGTCCTCTCTTCTACCTCGAGGCCACTCTGCTCAACACAGGGCACGGGTCCTCTGCGGCTTCATACCAGCCCTCGGCCTCCTCCATCTCTGATCCTCACCCTCGACTTGGATAAAGTCCGGGGGGATCGAGAAGCGGATGACCATGGGTGCGGCTTGTCTTGGCATCAGCGGCTCTCGGCGTCTTCGGTAGGCTCTTGGTGCACCTGGTGCCTGCCACTTCTGTGGCTCCACCGGTCTTTGGAGTGTCTCCGGCGCCACATCTACCGGGAAACCTGCGGCGGCGCCGGTGTGGCTAGCTCGTCTTCTTTGCGTGGCATCTGCGTGAAGGCATCCGCACGGGCTCGATGGCGGGCCTCAAGCGCCAAGAACACGATTCACACATATGTACATCGACAACATGAATGGTCACATTTGGCGACCGAATACTTACACATTGGCAAAGCGCATGCCGCGGAGGCGCGCCTCCCGAAGCTACCACCACTCCGTGGCGGCCCGACGTCACCCGTGCCCCCCGGTTGGCTCCCTTGGAAGATCAACTCGCTGTCGGCGTTCTATCTCCCACAGGTTCCTGCACTCAACAATGTGATGAATCGGGCATATAAACCTTACTCGGGGGCTGGACAACATTGGACGGAAACTTACAAAAGCGGTTGACTCGACAAAGGCTTGCGGCTCTTCATCAACAAGAAAAAATCATCATCATACGTAGGCGTGTCACGGCGGGGTGGCCGCCCTGCTGTCACCTGCTCTAGCCGGGCGACCTCGGTTCAGACGGGGCTCTCTCCGCTTGCAGCGAGCCCGAGCACTCTGCCTTGCGCTACCCTCGGCGCCTCGGCGCTGCGGGCGCGGGGGCACGAGGGCGGCGTTCACCACGTGAAAGGCGGGCGCGAACGGCGGCAGCCTCTTGGTGGCAGTGGCAAGTCGCCAGCGTGTCATCCATGGATCTGCAGCAATTATCGGCGATAAAGACGGTTGCAATCTATAGCGTGCACAACAACACAATTTGGACTACACTCACCACGGTATGGCGGGTTCGGTCGCGAAGGTGGGCACCGTCTTGTGGTCGTCGGCGGTACCGGCCGTTAGCGTAATCTTCGATACCCGCTCCGGACCTCGGCCGACGGCAAGAACTCCGCCGACTTCGCGGGTGGGATCATTTAGTCCGTGTAATCAAACTTTGGATGATCCCTCCGCTTGAGTGGTCGGATCCCGCTCCACGAACACGTGAGCAAGGTCGATGCCATCCACATGCAGGTCATTCATCATCGCCAGCAACTCCCTCACGCTGCGGCATGTCGACGGGCGGCGGGCTCTTCATTCCAGCTTGCCCGTCTCACCGGGACACGGGTGGGATCGGCGGAATTGGCACCTCCGACTTGCGGCGGTAAAACCACCGCATATACCAACGAGGCACATTTGTTGGCGGTCGGTGTCGGCCAGCTTGCTCGGTTGCCCCGTTTCACAAACACACCACCGGCTACCCGGGCGATCCACGAATCCCCTTCATCCCAACATAGAAGAAGTACTTCCACAAGCTAAGGTTGGGGAGAATGCTGAGCAACACTCACAAAGCGTGATGAAGACGGCGATGTCGAGGATGGCGTTCGGTGGCAGTGGCGGAGGCCGTAGAACACCAGCGGCTCAAGCAAGAACGGGTGTGCCGGCATCCCGAACCAGCGCGCGAAGTGGCTCGAAGACCACCACTTCATCGATGCGCGGCAGCATCGGTGCGGCTCGCCTCGGCACCCTCCAACCGGCGATGACCCTTTACGGCGACGCGGCCATCCACCAACTCCCTCACTTTGTCGCCTCGGTGGAAGAAGAGGCCGGCCATTCCCTATCCATCGGGATGACGGGATCGCCACCGCGGCGGCCGCAGGCTCTCCATCGCGTCCGGCGGCGGCGGCGCCTCGCGTCCGGCGGCGGCCCCCGCCACGCCCTCCAAGAGGCGGCTCCGCCCGCCCTCGGCCCGCGCCACCACGGCCGGCGACCTCGACATGGCGGTCCATCCCACCTCAAGCGGTTCTACACTCCAAGAAAATGAAACGATGATTGGCAACCAAATCGAACCAAATCCGTGCCCAAATCGATTACATCGGGCGCTAAGTAGCGGCGCATTGACGGATCCACAAGGTACCCACCTCTTGCAATCGGTGGAGGTGTCGGTGGCGAGCTGCTGCCGGCGCGACCCGCAACCCTAACCGGTGCTCCTTTGTAAGGGGAGGAAGGCAAAGACTCGAGAAGAGGGAAGGCGACCAGGCCGGATCTGACGAAGGCGCGGGATGCCGATATTTATAGTCTGACCGCCTCTAGGGTTGATGCATGGGCAACCCGTGCGCCTTTGCGGTCCGCCTCCTCGTTTCCCGGGTTGAGTCGCGTCTGCGACGGCGGGCTCGATGCCATCATTACCCTTTCCGGGAGCGCGCGCGTTATGGGCGCCTACACGCGTCCTATCTCATCGATTCGCGCCCCGATCTGTTCCCCTACATGATCCGGGATATTAATTGACCGGATATCTTGCCGCTTTCTCGAACCGAGCGGCCCTATCTTCTTGACGAAGCTTCCTTTGATGCACGGGTTATCCGCATTTCGACACGGCCCGGATATTCTTTGGGATGGCACTGCTGGCCACCTCGACCCATGCATGGTGCATGAGCACCTTACGTTCGGGGCGGATATATTGGGCTCGGGGACTCCCGAGTGTACGCTCCACATTGGAGTACGGTAAATGCGCCCGCTTAGGTTTCCGACACTCGGGGACTATTTGCTCATATTTTTCTTTTGACCCTAGCAAAGACGTGATTACTCACCTACCCTAGGCTCGGGGACTACGTGGGCACATTTCACCTACGGTGAATCATGCTCAATTTTTTGGTACTTACATTTTTCGGTGTTTATCCACTACGTGGGCACACTTCGCCGTAAAAGAAAAGATTTTTTCATTGGAGCACCCAAAGATCCAACAGCGGACTCGTCAAGACTAGACCGATCGAAGCAAAGGAAAGGAGCTACGTGGACAACAAGTGGTTGGTCGAGAGCTGTCCCGGGCTGGTCGGCGTTCAACTAGTCCAGTGAGACACCGTATGAAGATTGGTCGACAACACCTCCCGATGATCGAGGCGTCAAGACTCTTTCACCGCGAGCATACAACGTGCTCGGGGACTAGCTATGGGGGATAAACCCTATCCCCTCACGGGTCACTTTGGGTTAGGCCTCTCGGGCCGGCCCAGACGACGGACTGAAGCCCTTGGCGATAGAAGACCGAGATTATCGGAGATTACGGCCTAAACTTGGTCGCCAAGATTGTTTTCTAGTATAGTTCAATCGTAATCACTATACACTTTCCTATTGTAACCGATCGGGATAGCTCTTGTCGGGACAGATCCGACTGTAACCCTGCTCCCGGACTATATAAGGAGAGCAGGGATCCCCCCCGGGACGATAATTCTCAATCAATCAATACAACTAAGCGGGACGTAGGTTTTACGCCATCAAGGCGGCGAACCTAGGTAAAACCCGTGTGTTTGTCCTTCGCTCGTTACCGCTTAACGTCTCGTTAGCCGTCTCACGCATCCCTAACCGCTCAATCTACTAGCCGGGCATACCCTGCTAGACTATCACTTAGAAACCGACGACACACCGGCGGCCGGCCTAAAAACTCGGCGGCGCCAAAGTCCATGGTAGGCCCAGTCCGCCGATCCTTCCCGGTGTCTTCTAGAATGTTTTAGTCCACTTTTTCGGGTTGAGTTACTTCACGGTCAAGTCTTGTATATTCCGGAACTTTCTCCATTCTTCTCTGCATTTATCTGTTGAGTCCCTGAAAATATATAAATCACCAAAGCTCGTGGAATTATGTTAGTTAATCCCCTAGACTTATGTTGATATTCAATTTAAGCCCTTATTTCATGTTAGTTGACTAGTAATTTTATACTATAACAGGTGTCAACAGTCGTCCTTTGTGATGTCCAGAGCTTTCATTGAGTTCCGGAATAGCATGTTGAGGGCACTCCCGCCGTCGATGAGGACCTTCTCGCGCAGGGGGCGTCCGATCACCGGATCCAGGACAAGTGGGAACCGCCCGGGATACGGGTTATTACACCACCGGTCGTCGCGGTGAAGGTGATGACCCGTTCGAGAATGTGGGCCATATCGGGTCCATGACCCCCTCGCTGAAGTCTTTGATGGTCAGGACATTACGGGCGGAGACCTTGCGATCCCGCCCCACCTCGCAACCGTAGTGGCCGCCCATGATCATGTGGATGACACCGTCTTCAGCGCGATAACGATGCCTGGGATCGGCGTCATCATCCGGTCATCTTCCCAAGTTGTTGCGGGCGACCTTGGGGCGCTTCTTCCGCTGTTGTCGTTGATCTTGAGTTTCTTCCACTCGCTTTTCGTACTGGCATTAAAGTGCCGACACTCGGCCGAACTATGATTCAAGTCGGGTGCGGGGACACTGCGGTAGAAGCTTCTTGATGGATCTTTGCCCGTTCAGCGGTTTCTTCTTTCCGCCCGCCTTGACATTATTGATGCCACCTCCCCGGCGGTTCCGATCCACGGCTTCGCTCGGGATAGTTGTTCGCGACCTTCGTCCGGCGACTAATGTCACGGAGTCGTCGGAACAGCGGCTATCGTGGCGCTCGTGGGTGTCGCTTATCATCGCGGTGGCATCACGCCGGGGAATGCTCCCGAGGCGGTAGCCGTAATCCTTGTGGAAAAACGTGCTTAGCCTGCGTCTTGCCGTGAACCGTGCCCGTCGGCGGTTTGGACATGGTGCGTGACCTTGGTCTGTGGAGCTTCTTCCGTAGCTCACGGGCGCGCGTTACCGTTGGAGCGGGGCCCTTAGTGAGCGCCCGGCGCGCTCCTGCGTCGGTGATGTCGGGATCATCGGCCGAACCTCGGAGAAGCGGCGGATGTACTCCGGGAGGAGGGGCTCATTCTTGACGGGCGCGGCCTTTCTGTGTCATACTTTGTGCCCGATCGCTTGCATGTGGACTTGTAGGTGCCGACGAAGATCTCTTTGGCGTCGTTCCATGTCTGCAGACCTTTGCTTTCGGGGAGGGCCGGGGCCAGCGATTAGTCACTGGTCGAGGCTGATTGGGAAGTAGTTAGCCATAACATCCTCCCCGCCAGACCCGATCGGATTAAGCGATCTTGTAGAGCATGACCCAAGCCGCGGGGTCTTGATGGCCGGAGTACTTGAGGAAGGGCGTTGGTGCCCTTAAAGCCCAATGGCCCCCGGACTGGCGAAGATCCGGGTGGTAGGGCGGATCGTAGTGTCGTAAGGTTCCCGTCGGGTTCCGTACATCATATTGTACTCCCTCACGTCGGCCCGGATCTCGGCGTCTTCACGAGCCCTCTTGGCTAGCGGTGATGCGGTAGCGGCATCTCGAGCAATCTCGATGCTGCTTTCACGGTCGGGGGACGCCCGGTTCTCTCGGCCGGAGACGGCTGGGGTGGTTGACCACCCACTCACGTAGAGCACCGCGCCCGGCCCGATGCTCCAGGCTATGGCCAAGATCTGGCCAGCGTTTTGCCCGCTAGTGGCGCTGCGTCGGGGGCGCCCGTCGTCGCGGCAGCTGGCACTAATTCGCTCCTCTTGGCCCGGAGGATGCCTCTTCCCTGCCCTCGGTTGGCTTGGAGGGGATGCCTCTTCCTGCGCCTCGGTTGTTCGCGACTTCTATACGTCGATGGCGCCGGGGACGGCCGTAGCGAGGGGCCACTGTGAGCGAACCCAAGGCCTGGATTGGTGAGCATGGGTGGGCGTAGGCGTACCCACGGACCTCATCTATTATAGCGTTCTCGCGTGGCGGGGAGGCGGCGCCCGTGGCGATGTTCTGTTCTGGTGTCTTGTGGACGGGATACTGGCCACACTATCGGAATGAGCTGCGGATTCCGGGAGAGTCCGGGATACGGGGACCCCGGCCCGATCTTGCGGCCGGTGAGCTGGCGGCCGCATCTTTGCTCCGCTGCCGGCGACATGCCGATCGGCGTTGCGCTCCTCTCGGCGGTCTTGTTGCTCATCGGTCTCCCCTCGAGGGGTCTTGGGTCGTTCTTGGCCGGCCCCCCGCCATAGATCTCGAGGGGCGGTACCTGGTCGAACAGCGGGGGTCGTGGCCGAGCTCCAACTCCGTGCGGCTCACGGAGGCCGGTGGTGGTAGCCGGGCGAGACAAGGAAGCGGTGCGGCCATCCGGAACTTCGGTGTCCTCCTCCTCCCTCCTCCTCTTGGATCGGAGAGAGCTTGGCCATGCGGATGTGGTCGTGTCATCGGCGAGGCGCCTTCATGAGCGCGTTGGTGCGTCGATGAAGTCGTAGGGTCGGGGGCGGCCCTCGACCAGATCCGAGCCCGGGCGCTGGTCGCCGCTGCGCGGGGCGGCGACAACCCGTCCCGTCGCCGGGGTAAGCGGTGGCGACCAGACCTGCCGGGGGGGCATGCCCTCGACCAGTGCATTTTCTCCCCTCGAAGGTGCGTCGGGCAGCCCGTGTTGTGGTCGATGTTGTCCCTGTTGGCGGCGGCGTGGTCGAAGTCAACCAAAGGGGAAGACTCACCCATACCAATGCGGGGCTGTCGAAGTCGCCGAGTAGATTGTCGGCGTCGTGGATTTAAGCGCCGCGTGTACGGTATGAACGAGGCGGGTGAGCCTCGATCGAGAGGATCCAAGCGGCCCCGCCTCCGGGTTGGAGTCGGTGCCGGTGTTGTAAGAAGCGTATGCCGGCGCAGATTGGAGCGGTCTGCGAGGGGTTGTTGACGCCGAGCATGGCGCCATTGTTCCCGCGAGCATCCTGAGAATCGGATGTCCTCCATCGGTCGACCGCCATGGATTCGGGAAGATCACCATCTTGTTAGCCATGGCGTCTTCGAGCACCCCCCTACCTCGCGCGCCAACCGCCGCCGGTTTATCGGCGATAGTCTAGCAGGGGTACCGGCTAGTAGATTGAGCGGTAGAGGTGCGTTAGGCGACTAACGAGATGTTAAGCGAATCCAGCGATGGACAAAACACATGGGTTTTACCCAGGTTTGGCCGCCTTAATGGCGTAAAACCTACGCCCCGCTTAGATTGTTATTGATTGATTGAGAATATCGTGTCCCTCGGGGATCCCTACTCTCCTTATATAGTCCCGGAGTAGGGTTACAGTGTCGGATCCGGTCCGACAAGATCTATCGCGATCGCCATAAATGAGAAAGTATGTAGTGATTACGATTGAGCTATACTAGGAAACTATCTTGACGACCACGTTTAGGCCGTGATCCCCGATGATTGCGGTCTTCTAATCGCCAAGGGCTTTAGTCCGTCGTCTGGCCGGCCTTTGAAGGCCTAACCCGGCGGCCCATGAGGGGATAGGGGTTCATCCCCCACAAGTTACTACACTTGATCTCTCAAGTACACTTCTTATTCTTTTTCTCGAATGTCACACTAGGATCATAAGGTGTTGGAGAAGACTTTCTATCCATAAAGCCAAATCGGCTTAGGACCTTCTCAACATAGTGAGATTGTGATAAAGTAATCCCACTCTCTTCCACACCTTTTTCTCTTCACCTTTTGCTACAAAAACCCATCGGTGATCCATGTAAATTTCCTCATCCAACTCTCCATTGAGAAAAAGTTGTCTTCACATCCATTTGATGAATGATCAAACCATATGAGGCAACCAAGGATAGTAGTGTTCGAATAATGGTCATTCTAGCAACAGTGAATAAGTATCAAAGAAACCCTCCTTTTGAGTATAACCCTTAGCCACAAGCCGAGCCTTGTACTTGTCAATAGCACCATCGTATAAGCTTCTTCTTGAATATCCACTTACATCCAATTGGTTTACAACCAAATGATAGATCGATAGCTCTCAAGTTCCATTAGAAAGAATTGAGTCCATCTCACTACAAAACGGCTTCTTTCCAATCAACTACAACCGGAGATGCATATGCCTCTGCAATAGAAGTGGGGGTATCATCCACAAGGTACAAAATGAATTCATCACCAAAAAATTTTGCAATCCTCTGTCTCTTGTTCCTCACAGACTTCACTTTCCTCCTCCTCAAGTGGGTGCTCAAACGACCCAATAGAAGACTCGATGGTATAGTAATATCGAGCTAATTCAAGAGAAAATCTAACAATGCTACGCATATCTTTCAAAGGAAATATATTCTCAAAAAATGTAGCATCACGAGATTCAAAGATTTTATCAACAAGCATATCGAAATTTCAGATTTTACTACTAAAAATCGAAAGGCAATGCTATTGTGAGCATATCCTAGAAAGACACATCTACCGTCTTTGGTACAAGCTTACACTTCTTATTAATTGGAATAGTTTTACCAAGCATCCCAATGTGCTAAGTATGAAAGTGATGGTTTTCTTCCAACCCATATCTCATATGGTGTTGTCTCTTTATTTCTATTTGTAATTCTATTTAGGACATGACTCACAAATCCAATATAGCTAATATAGCTCCCCCCCCATGCCTTAGATAAACCAACAAGATCTAACATGGCGTTCGCCAAGTCGGTCAGCGTATGGTTTTTCCTCTCTGCATCCCCGTTAGACTCGGGCGAATAGGGAGGTGTCCTATCGTGAATACTACCATGTTTCGCACAAAACTAATCAAATATTATAGGAAAATATTCACCACCACGATCTGACCTTATACGTTTAATCTTTCTTTCTAGTTAATTTTCAACTTTAGCCTTAAAGATTTTAAAGTAGTCTAATGCCTCATCTTTAGTTTCCAAAGCAAGTAAATATAGCAAAATCTAGAAGCATCATCAATTAACGTCATGAAATATCTTTTTTGCACACACCATTCATCTCATATATATCAGAATGTATGGGTTCTAGAGGTGCCATGTGTCTCTCCTCCACTACCTTGTGAGGCTTTCGAGGTTTGTTTAGATTGCACACAATTATGACACTTAGAACCTTTGGTAATGGTGAAATCTAGAACTAACCGCTAAGCTAGATAGATGTGACACCAAAATTCACATGACATAAACGAGAATGCCACACACTCGAATTATCATTAATTGTGCCACAAATATGATTCAAACTTATTACAAAAATCTACCAAACTTAAGTGAAACAAACCTCCGCAACCATAGCCTTCACCAATAAATTGTCCATGCTTAGACATAACTACTTTATTAGACTCAACACTACCTTAAACCCATCTCATAAAAAAGAAGGGAAACACTAAAATGGTTCTTCACGAATGGTAGGGATATGTTGCATGTTCTTTAGTTTCATGATCTTCCCCAGGTAAACTTCGGATCTACCGTGTGTCGTCGGTTTATCGGCGATAGTCTAGCGGGGTATGCCCGGCTAGTAGATTGAGCGGTTAGGGATGCGCGAGAGGCGGCTAACGAGGCGTTAACGAGAACGGCGAAGGACAAAACACACGGGGGTTTTACCCGGGTTCGGCCGCCTTGATGGCGTAAAACCTACGTCCCCGCTTAGTTGTATTGATTGATTGAGAATATCATGTCCCTCGGGGGATCCCCGCCACCTTATATAGTCCGGGAGCGGGGTTACCGTGTCGGATCCGTCCGACAAGAACTATCCCGATCGGTTACAATAGGAAAGTATGTAGTGATTACGATTGAGCTATACTAGGAAACTATCTTGGCGACCAAGTTTAGGTCGTGATCTCCGATAATGTCAGCGGTCTTCTAGCGCCAAGGGCTTCGGGCCGGCGTCCCGGGCCGGCCGAGAGGCCTAGCCGGCAACCTGTGAGGGGATAGGGGTTTATCCCCCCACAAATAGTCCCCCCAAAGCACGCCAGATCTCCGCAGTGAAAAAGAGTCTTGACGCTCCGATCATTGGGAGGTGTTGTCGACCCGCTCTTCGTATGGTGTCGACGGACTAGTTAAACGCCGACTAGCCTAGAACAGCTCTCGACCAACCGCTTATGTTCCCCTCAGCTTCTTTCCATTGCTTCCGGCCGCCTAGTCTTGACGAGTCCACCCGGCCGGATGCCGGGTGCTCCAATGAAAAAAAAATCTTTTTCTTTTCCGGGCGGTGTGCCCAATGTATAGTGGAAAAACACCGCTAAAATGTACATATAAAAATGAGCATGATTCACCGTAGGTGAAGTGTGCCCACTTAGTCCCCGAGCCTAGGAGTAGGTGAGCAATCACGCATCGCTAGGGTCATAAGAAAAATATGAGCAAAAAGTCCCCGAAGTAATCGGAAACCTAATCGGGCGCAAAAGACCAAACTCCTAGATGGAGACCATTCGTGGAGTCCCCGAGCACCGTGGTAATGCGCCCGACGTAGGATGCCAATGCACCATGCATGGGTCAAGGTGCGCACAACACCAACCTCGAGAATATCCAAGACATACAATAATGGCAACAAATCTTAATAGCCCGGGATTAAGGGGGAAGTTAGGCGTAAGATCCAGAGACCCTGTGGTATCCATGAATCTTCGCCGAGAAGATTTGGCTGCTCGAGTCCCAAAAATCGAAAGGCAACATATCCGGTCAATTAATATCCCATCGATAGGGGAACAAACCGGAGCGAATCGAGGGGATAGGGCGATGCCAATGCTCAACTCACGCTAGCGAAAGCGCAATCATGGCAACTGACGCCGCCGCTGCGCCGCACGCACTCAACCCGAAATGGGGAGATGCGGCTCATGCCATTATTGCCCATGCAAAGAACCCTAGGGGAGGACGCGTGGTTATAAATACCGCGCCCGCCTCCTTGTCTCATCCGCCGGAGTGCTCTTTCGCCTTCTCGAGCCCCTTTCTTCTTCCTGCTACAAAGGAGCACCGGCTAGGGTTTGGCGACGCCGCACGGTGCCGGATCTTCAATCGCGTGCGCCGTCGATCTTGAGAGGTAAGCACCCCATAGATCTATGGATTTGCCGTTGCTTGACTCCCCAATGTGGCCGATTTGGGCGTGGGATTTGAGCCGTTTCATTCTTTTGCCAACACTGTTCACTTTCTTGGAATGTAGAATCGGTTGAGGTGGGATGGATCGCCGCGCCGCGAGGTCGCCGGGCCGTGGGCGGAGGTGTGCGTTTGTGGAGGACGCTGGGCGGGCTGCCGCCCGGCTGCTGGGCGCCACGCTACCGGGACGCGATGGAGAGCCCGCGCCCAGAACTGCGGATCCTGCATCCGGATGGATAAAGTGGCGAGCTCAGCCATCCAATCGAGGGACGGCAGGAGGCCGGTGGACGCCCGTTATCTTGCGGAGAGGGTCATCGCCCGGTTGGAGGGTGCGGGCCAGGCATACCCCCATGCCTCAAACTGATGAGGTAGTGGTGTTTGAGAGCCACCGGGCGTGGATTTGGGATGTCGCGCACCCGTTCCTACCGGAGGTCCTTGATCTTTATGCGGGCTCCAACCGCCACCGCCACCAAACGCCATCCTCGACATCGCCATCTTCATAACGCTTTGTGAGTGTTGCCTCGGCATCTGCCCAACCTTAGTCTCTGAAGTATTTCTTCTATGTTGGGTTGAAGGGGGATTCGGGTTCGTAGCGTGGGTCGGTGGTGTGTTTGTGAAGCTTTGGGAACCTTAGAAAGTCGATTTCCTTCTCCACCGCGCCATCGAACGTGGCCGCTGGTACACGGTGGTTCTCACCGCCTGATGCGGAGGTGCCCATCCCGGCCGATCCCACCGTGCCGGTGAGCCAGTTGAATGGCGGAGCCCGCGCGGTCGACATGCCGCGACGCGGGAAGGCTGGCGGCTATGTCGGAGCACGCATGTGGATGTCGACCTTGCCGCGGTTAGGTGGAACGCCGGGATCGGCCACTGGGCAGAGAGGGATCACCCCGGGTTTCAATACACTAGGCTGAATGATCCCAAACCACGGTCGGCGGAATTTTACGCCATCGGTCAAGTCCGTGAGCCGGGTGCCAAAATCGCCGGCCGTACGATACCGCGACGATCGTAGCTGTGCTCACATTCGCGCTGGAACCCGCTCACCACCGGTAAGTGTAGTCCGATTTGGATTGATGTGTGTTGCAGATTGCAATTATCTACCGCCGGATGATACTTGCATATCCATGGGATGACGCCGCGCCGTACTTCAAATGGCCACCCGAGGAAGCCGCCGTCGTTCGCCATGCGCGCTTGAGCGTTGCGTCCCCCCACCCGCGGCACCGGTGCCCGGCGGCGTGCTGGGCGAGGGTGTTCGTCGCGGCAAGCATCCTCCTGGAGGCGCCGCCGAGCCGAATATGTCCGAAGATGGTGGCAATGGGACGGCCGCCCCGCCGTAACCTGCCGAAACACCCTCGATGATGACGATTTTCTTGCCGATGAAGAACCTTCGAGCTTTTGTAGAGTCAACCGCATTTGTAAGTATCCTCGAATGATATCCAGTCCTCGAGTAAGGTTGCGTTGATTGACCATCACTTTGTTATACTCAGCAATTGAGGAGAGAGAACACCAAGTGCACCCGCCGATCCACCAAGGGCGCCGGAGCCACATGGTGGCGACGCGCCTACCTGAAAGGAGGAGGTCGCAGGTGGTGGCAGCTCGAGGAGCCGCCGGTCTGGTCTTGCCAACGCGGTGACTTGATGTCGACGGATCGCCACGCGTCGGGAAAATGCGTATGAATTGCGCGCTGATGGTGGGGCCCGCCATCAAGCTCCGTGCGATACCACCGCCATGGACGCCAAAGCAATGGGCGAGCTACCGGGTACAACCCGGGGCCCCGAAACAGATGTGCCGCTGTTGAAGACGCCCAAAGGAGGCGCGCCAAGAGATAGCCGGGCACCAAGTTCCAAGAAGCCGGGCCGACGCCGCTTCCTCCAGAGCCAGAGTACCGAGGCCGGATGTCTGTCAACCACATCGAGTCCCCCTGACTACATCCAAGTCGAGGGTGATGATCAGAGATGGAGGAGGTCGACGGCCGTAATGGCCGCTGAGGACCCGTGCCCTGTGAGCAGAGGGCCGGATGTTGAGGAGGAGGACGAGCCGACGCCAAGCATAGCCCACCAAGTGGAGGAGGGGAGCCACCGCTACAGAGATTCACCACGCCAACTTGCGTGTTGACTTTGACGACCCACAACTTGTGATTGTATGCTATTATGCTGACATATCCGAACGAAGAAAACCGCCGGTCTGCGCAAGGAGCCGGAAGAATGCGCTGGCCTCGTGAGGCCGATAGGCGGGATGAGCTCTCCCATGAGCCACCACCTAGAAGCGAAGAGCCGGCGTGCTCATAACAGAGGGACCGCCTGCACGGTAGTCAATGATAGCAAGAAGGCCACGCCTTTCAAGCAGGAGAGACGACAAATGGCGAACTCGCCGAAAGGCGAGGTCCTCGAGGTCAAGCGGATTCCACGAGAACGCCGCAGGCCGCCGAGTTGCCGAGAGGGCAATCGCTAAGCGCCGGAAGCGTAGCGCGGCGCAATGGGCCGCCGACCGCAGAAGCGCCGAAGAGGAGCTGCTCGAGTTGTCGCTGCGAGAGCGGATTGCTACTTTCGAGGCCTGTGAGCGCAGGGGCTGTATGGGCGGATGGGCTAAAGAATGGACCAAGACACCCCCGAAAAATGTTAGTAGTAAGATGATTGACACGCGGATTAGATACCTTTTTGCAGAGTATGAAGCTTCCGCCGAGACCTCGCACGGCGGCAATCGGTGATGGCGGCGAACCGCGGTTGACGGGTGAACTTCTTGTAAGAGTTGAACACCACCGGGCCGACGCGATGGTATG
Organism: Hyparrhenia diplandra; assembly: GCA_015847255.1. NCBI lineage: Eukaryota > Viridiplantae > Streptophyta > Magnoliopsida > Poales > Poaceae > Hyparrhenia > Hyparrhenia diplandra. Next base: position 2,319 of record JADLZK010008852.1, on the reverse strand, counting down.
TCTCTCCCGCAACGAACAACTACCGCTTGCAAAAATTATGTAGACGGTTTGCCGATCTTTACCGATATGTATTGTCACGGCGCGCTCGCCTCGGATCCGGATCCGATCCGGAGGTCGCAAAGTGCCTCTGGGAGGGGTCGTACGCAGTTCCCGGAAGACGTCGGGCCAATCCTGACGCCATTCATGGCTATGTGGTTGGCGGGTCAATCTGGGAAGCGCCCGACCGACCTTACGTAACGTGGAAGCGCCGAGCACGGGCGGCTGCAAACTTTATGGAGTTCACCCGCCAAAGCTACTCAGGACATCGCTCGACATGCTCTGTTGACACCTGTTATAGCATAATATTAATAGTCAACTAAAACATAAAATAAGGGCACAAAATGAATATCAACATAGACTAGGGGGCTTGACTAACATAGTTCCACAAGTTTTGGTGATTTGTATATTTTCGAGGACTAAACAGAAAAAGCCTAGAGTTTGCAAAACATATGAAGCATAAACATGTTACAAATATATTCCAAGATAGCACCATTGCAAAAGAGCTCGTCGAGACGATCTAAACGGATATATTGTTTGCTATATTTCGAGTCCGTAATCAAAAGATATGGGCTTAAAGCGAGTTCACTAAAACGGTCATAACTTTCTCATCCTGACTCGTTTCCTCGCAAAATACCAGTCATTAAGCTTACCTATCGGCGAGATCACGCACCCACAAAAAATCTGAACTCATTGTGCCACAAGGGCTTGGCGGCCGCCAGGGGCCATTTAGGCCGGCCGCCCCTGTCCTAAGCCCGATCCAGCCCATCTTCAGAGGCCATTTTGTAAATCGACATTGAGGTTGCATATCTACACCGCTGCCAAAAGATGCTTTTGATCCAAGGGCTATCATTCATCGCCAAGGCCTATATAAGAAGACCCTCGACCCCAGGGTTAAACCCTAATTCATTCTATCTCATTCTATTCATTATCTCTCGGTTGTAGAGGTGTCCCAATGTAAGGATAACCTCTCTCTCGATTAGTGAATTAGAAGTAGATTAGAAGAAGATTAGCCATGTAATTAGAAGTAGATTAGACATATAATTAGAACTAGATTAGATCTAACTTAGATCTAATCAGGAGTAAAGGAGAGAGGAGCTATGCTCTGCTTGCGAGATGTCTTGGTATGGTATGTCTTTGTATCTTCTCTACAAGACTTATGATTCACATATTTATCTTCTCTATTTACTTTCATGTTTTACATATATGGTTAAATATAGTTGTTATGCTGTTGCATGGGATCTCCGTCAGACAGGACTCTAGTTATTCATGGTAGCTAGAGTAGTAATTTATAATGTAGACTTGGTGTCTAGACTATAGGTTACCGAGATTGCACCCAACCCCACGATAGTTGTGGTAGCCCCAGTGGTGGCCCCGATGGCCTATGTATTCCACCATGTTCGGGTTGGTGATTGTAGGACCTTGCCAAACCTTCCTAGCCCCTTCTCATCCCTTTCTGTGGTTAGTGCTTTTGCGTCCCAAAGTGTTATGGTATAATTGCTATCATAGAACCTAAGTAATAGAAAAGTACCCAGGAACCTTGATTTCTCTCTTTAACCTCTTGATTAGTTTAGTTATTCTTTTTATAATCTTAGGTAGGTTATGCTTAGTTATTTACTTACCCTTTTATTAATTATCCCTCATTTTAGTCTAGTGGTTTGCTAAGTTAGTGGATACATGATTGTGACTTATTAGAATTCTTTAGCCAAAACTTCCCCGTGGATACGATACTCTAGAATACTCATCCTAGGAAAAAGCTACAATGGTAGGTGTTCTCAGTAAACTTGTAGAATCCTTCATATTCTTTTTAGCACTTAACAAATGCCAACAAGCTTTTTACCGCTTCTTTTGGATGCAATTGGCCTAAAGATTCTGATAATGATCATGATGTCTGCTAATTTAGTGTATCACTAGCTTTAGTAGGATTACCCTTGTTATTTGAGTTGTGGAATAGGCGGGACAAAAGATGTCATTATGCGATCTTCCCTGGCAAGATTCCACACATAAAGAAAAAAAGAAACATTGAAGAACCGTGGTGTCGAAAGCATTCAAGATTCATCAACATTGGAACCCTGCCATCTCAAAGGTATGTATTCATATATATATTCTAACCATCCGAATATTAGAGAGAAGAAGTCGCCATCACAAGGATTCAATGCACACATCTAAAAGTGACGCACATAGAAGCCGCACATCGTTAGTAAGTATGATTAAGGTGAGAAAAGTCTTGCTCATGGACTATAAATTGATTCAGCAACTTATCATTTAATTTCTTTTGTATTG
>JADLZK010008851.1:0-313472 GCA_015847255.1 Hyparrhenia diplandra | reverse complement strand
ACATGGTTTTGGTAGGAGGGTAGAGAGAGGGTCAACGCCGATGGGGTGGTGAAAGGTTCTAAATGGCTAGAGGAGGGTGAATAGCCTAATAAAATTTTCTACTAAGCACTAGACAAACTTGTTAGAATAACAAATGGCTTATAAAAAAGTGTTTGCTCTTAGTTTCCACTTGTCTAAGCAGTTTTCTCCTATTGACAATTTAGTTGCTATAGTCTCTAATTCACACACAAAGGCTAAGTCACTACTTTACCAACTAGGTGAACAAGCTAGATTACTCTAAACAAGACTAAGCAACTAAGCAATTCTACCAAGCTACACAAGCACAATATATATATCAAATGTAAAAGCAAGATAGAGAGGGTTTTATACCAATGTGTCGAGGTAAAGTCAACCAATCAATCGAGGATGAATATCAATATGAACAATGAAGCCAATCACCAACGGATGACAAAAGACACAATGATTTAACCCAAAGTTCACTTGAGCACCCTCAAGCTAATTCCTCGTGCCGACCTTCAATGCGGGGGTCGATGTGGAGCTCACCCAAGCCAAATACCTTTTTAGGCTTATCGCACCCAAAAGCAAATGAGAGGTACTTACCGCACACCCAGCAATGTATTATCTTGGTAATGTCATTCCGGATGAGGATGCACGGGCCCTTTCCTCACAAAATCACCCGGAGGTGGCCAAGAACAATCACCAACTCTTGCCAACGCCTCCCACCAATCACCAAGCCGGCTAGGAGTGGTGCTCCAAGAGCAACAAGAAAACCACCGGCTCGCCAAAACGATCCACAAGTGCCACTAGATGCAAAGATCAAAGCAATGTGCACTTGAATCACCTCAACTCACTCAGGAATGAATGCTCAAGCAAAGGAGTGAGGAGGAGGATATGTGCTCAGCTCTAGAGGTGTTAGGATTGATTCAAAATGACCAAGAGACTCCACAAGTCCGCCAAAGGGGTATAAATACCCCCACCACGAAATGTGGCCGCTGGGGTGCAAAACACGACAATCAGGCCCCCACCCACTCGACCAGCGAGTCGGCCGATGGTCCGGCCACAACCGACAACCCTGGCAACCTGATCGTCGACCGAAGCCGGCCGAAATGGTCCCGGCCGCTACAGTCCGACGGCAGTTTCTCCTTTGCCAGCAATCGAAAGCCGGCTCTGGCGCCCCGGCCGCCTTCTACCGAACCTCCAAAAAACATGCCGGCCAGACGCGACTCTCACCGGAAGGCCCCGGCCAAGCCTCGCGGCTTCCGTCCACCGGGTTCCTACCTAAGGCCCCGGCCAACACGCCAGAAGGCGTAATTGTTTGCGCTTGCCGCCGCCTTCGCCTTTTGCTCCAAAAACGACTTCCTCGCATTTTGATTCTTGTTGCCGACACGCCGAAGAACACCTCGACACCACAAGTTAGCATTTTCAAAACAATTTTCATCAAGTACAAGAGTTAGCCTCTAGGTTAGAATGCATGCAAATGATTTTGAACCTAGAGGCACATGTGGATCGATATGTACCTAAAAGTTTTCCCCTTTTATAGTACGGTTTATCGATCCTATAATCACCACACCCTCTATGGTGTCTTGAGTGTAAAATCAAAATGGCCCTATGGATATACCTTGCCTTGAGCCCATTTTTGATCCTCAATCCACGCCATGTCATGCACTTGATCAACAATTGATCATCGACCCATCCATCATGACCACCATGCACAAACCTCGCTTGACCAATCTCCAACTAAATCAACACTTAGCATAGAGAGATTAGTCCTAAGGATGTCATCAATTAGCCAAAACCAATCTAGAGATCTTCAGGGGAGTCGTGGTAGAGAGAGAGAGGGGGGGTTAGGGTTGTTGGTGATTTCAGTGATATATATATTGAGAGTTGGTGAGCTGGTATGGGCTACCGATGGGCTTGAATTAGAATGCCGCCTCAAGTTAATAATTTACCGGGATGGTTTTGTTACAATATCCGCCTGATTAAGTTGTCAAAATCAATTTTTTGAGGTAGTTTTTTCTTTGTTACAAAAAGAAAACCTATTTTAATTCGAGCCATTATTAATCGAGGCTGTTCAAAAGGTGAGGGAGGGGAAAGGTCACAGTTTTGTAGTAGTGCAAGTCATGACCCAGGCCAACATTCCGTAGGCCTTATGCACATCAAGACACCACAACACAACTTCTCTTCCTTGAAAGCCTGAAAGAGGGCCAGAGATATCCTTGTTATGCTTGCGGCCCATCAAAGACACAAGCTTTTTGGTAATGCTTAAAGGATCCACTCCCAAAATAATGACCGTGTCTAGCCCCCTCTCTCTCTTTTTTTTTTTTTTTCCTTTGGCAATTTCTTGGTAGCTTTGGCGCCACCAATCAGCTTAAAGAATAATTCTCATGAGACCTAGCTAGGTACTGATCTTCCAAGTCGATCTAACAAGGATAGAACGATACCAGGAAATCCAGTGCCATCATGCAGGTGATGTCACATGTTGGATGTTCTCTCTTCCTCCTAGTAGCAAACTGACAGTGATTGGGATGTGGAAGTCCTGTCTGTCCTCGTGAGTATGTCAACCATCCACATCACCTATTCCTATATATTATTGCCACCAAAGGAGGAGAGTTTGCATTTCCGCTCAAGCCCATGTTCTCAAGCTCCCGACGCCAAGGCTTGAAAGTAACTGAACCATTAAAAGAAGGCTGATAAGCTGACCTGGAGGAAAAGGACATGATGCATGCCTCTAACCTTCAAAGGTGGATGTATGCAACCTAGGTTAGTATGGTGCTCCTGGAGGATATCCCACAACAAAAAAAAAATCAAACAAACCAACCAAAGAGAGTCCTCCTCTTCTCCTAATATCTGTGCGACGTGTCCGGTATTTTATGCGTACAGCGGCCACTTCAGTCGGTGTAATTTCTTGTAGCGAGCAGCCCAAAAAGTCATCGATCTGACCACAAAATAAGCGTGCTACTTATGTCTCCAACCCGAAGTCTCCGGCATCAAACTGTTGAACATGGCCGTGGCATTTGGGTGTAGCTGTATTTCTAGATCGGCCCAACCACCTTTTGGGTCTTTTTGAGCCACATCTATCGAATTTTGGAGCACCCAACCCATGAACTCCAAGTTAAGAATACCGGATAACCCATGTTCTCTAGTGTTTTTATTCTCAAGAGAAAGACATGTTTCTTCTTTTCTGGTTATGATAAAGATTTCATGCACATTTCGGTCAAATCGCTGCAGCTCAATTAGTATATTATGACTTTTTATTCTCATCAAGAAAAGACATGCAACAACCATGCCCATGCAAGATGCGTGTTGGACAGAGGCAAACCATGCCAATCCAGTCGTCTGATCCAACCATCCAATGCAAGTTTTCCGGATGCTCCACAATGCAGCTGTCCATATGCATGTTGTTTTGGCGGTGTAGACCATCGGTTGTCCACCAGTGCTTCATTCTCCACTGCAGGCGGTCGCAGAGCAAAGTTCCATAGAAGAATGTCGCAGAACAAAGCTCCTGAGCTCCGATCCTTCTCCGATGGATTGTGTATCCTGCACAAATTGAAGGCTAGATACACGGAAGTCGGAAGAAGCTGCCTCTCTTTGACCATTTCGACATGTCAACAGATGAAAGACGAGCAGGAAAAAGTCAACAGTCAGATATATTCTTCCTACAGATATAGTATAGTATACTATAGTTGGTTCGATCGGTGGTGGTGGTACTGGTAACGGTGGTCAACAGAAGTACCTGCATGCATCGGCATCGCATATATGCTGGCGTGGCGGCTGTGGCTATGTACTACGCACTGCATACCATAGGAATGACACAAAGAAGTTCAAAACCCAGCAGCTAGCAAATTAGCGGCTCATCACTCGCCTTAAATTTTGATAGATGAATCTGTATGCGAGCGAGGAAGGAACCTTCTTCGGTCCTCATTCCTTCACGCATTCCACCAACTATAAAGCGTATCTATCCTCTTCTTGGTTTATTTTACTACTACTAGCCACAGGCCACAGAGTTACATCGATGTGACGTCGTTACTACCGCAGAATCAATGGTCAGATAACATTGCCCTAGCTAGGTGCACCAATAATTAAACAGAGTCATGCGCATCCATATCAAAAAGCAAACATTGAGAGTCCATTAAAAAATCCAATACTATCGAAACTTTAGAGCCGTCTGATCCACCAGTGATTATGAAAACTACGAGCAAACGGCTTTCTTGGTCGTCCAAAAAGCTCCTGCCTATTATTGTCGTGGACTATGAGCTAACTCGAGCCACCGCTCCTCACCTCTTCGGGCAGCAACCGTCTTGCCCCCAAAGAGGGAGGAGGGAGCACCATTAGAGAACTAGTGCTTTGTATCTAAGGAGAACAGAGGAGGGAGGGATGTCACAACAAAGTGGATGGACAAAGGAGAAGGGAATAGGTTAGTTGATTGAATTCGAGTTAGACTTAGCATTTTGAATTTTTTTCAAAACCATTGCTCAGCTACTATAATAAGGTGGTATTGAATCCATTTGCAGTTTTATGATTGTCATCTTTAACAAATTAAATAGTGTCGGGGACCCAAATATTGGGCCCAGACATTCTCCAAACTATGAGAATCACACCGCCAAGGCCCAAGAAAAACCTAGCCCGCTATCATCCCGCGATCGGAGGGACGGCCCGGCGGACGATGGACTGTGCCATTGGCCACGGCGGCTCACATGACGCACGAATCGCCCACGGACAGCCCACAAAGCGCCCAAATGGAGTCACCACGACGTAAAGAGCTCATCACGCCACGGGCGATCTAGGTCAAGGACCTCCGCCAAACAACGAACCATGACGCTCCACGCCGACGTGAGGCCAACCCATGGCTTCGACTCGACCACACATCTCCGTTTCGCCCCGAGGCCGGCCTAGCTCACCAGCCCCGAGAAATCTCCGAGGGGGGGTTTAGCTCACCACCGGCGCCAAAACTCCGCCGCCAGGGAGACCGCTCTCCATCCTCTACGCAGGTAAGCCCAACTAGCCCATCCAGTGGACGCCGCACTCCCGCGGGAGGTTCCGGGTTTAGAGGAAGGGAAACCGATTCAATGCGCGTTGCACGACGTGCTTAGGCGCCAAAGGCCATCGACACGTCCCGGCAAATCGACCGCCAATCGCCTCGACCGACCGACGGACGCAGCTGAACCTGCTGGGACGATACGCTCGCCCGCACGGGAAACCATGGTGACACTCGTTCATTTCCCCAAAGCACCGCCAAAACGCCACGCTGGGCCGCACTCCCTCGCACCTGACACGCATAGCCGCAGAACCACCGGGCCGCCTCGTTATGCGTAATCGTGAGGGGACGCCACGTAGGCCTCTGCCGCCGCTGGGACGGCACGCCCATCATCGGATCGACGCTGCGGTTTCGCCGTTTACATCCAAGCTACCGACACTCGGCTACAAGCATACGCAACCGTGCGGGGGACTAGCCACCTAGGTGTCCACCCGATTTAAACATTATCTCTCTCCTTCTCCTATAAAGGGGAGCAATGCCTCATTAGAGGATTCGACCCGGCCAACTCCCGTTCACACGGAGGAAACCGCACACCATCACCACCATAACCACGATAGCGGGGGCTTGAGACCCGCGTCTCTTCCCACACGCCACGCCAGTAACCCCTGCCGCAGCTCACCTTTGAGCTGCCAGATAACGAAGCACGACATACACCCCGGCTGGGCGTAAATTTCGTTAGCCCGAATCCAGATAAACCGGCCAAAGGCCCCGCCATCCCCCAGCTGCGCCACGCTATCGAGGGGAGAGGCACACTGCGGCATATAGAATTACTTTTATTGCCGGCACCGAGCACCCTACCGTTCCTCAGAAATGCGGCCCGATTGGCGCGCCGTAGGGGCGCCGTGTACACCTGCATCTCCATCAGCCCTCATGGCGCTTCCGCCAGTTTCCATCCTGCGCCGCCGGGCACGAAGCTCCCGCGCGAACACCACATCGTCTTCGGAACGCCGCATTTGTGGCGCCGGCCACAACTACGTAGATGATCCTTCCGCCTCGACGCATCGTAGAAGCTGGAGGGCAGCGATCGCCGCTGCGCAGCCCATCATCACGCCGCCGCCAAGGCGGGCAAGGCGACGCATCACCGCCGCTAAGGCGCCCAAGCAACGGATTCCAACTCCGCCGACGCATCCCCCGCCACGACTGCGTAAGGGCTCCCTGTGAACCCTAGGCCCCGGAAATACCTTACCCGCCACCCGCCGTGGTAGGGTACCCCAAACCCTAATCGCTCGGAAAAACGCCCGGCCCTGGGCCATACCGAGGGAGTCCCTCGGAATCCTCGCCGGCGTGAAACCTCGCCGAAGCCTTCGCCAGAGAGCACGAGCCGTACTCACCTCTGCCGCTCCACGTGAGCGCTATCCCATGGACATTCATCTCGAGGAGCCGCGATCCTCCAAAGCGATGTGGGACTACCCCCGCCATGCCACCCTCCCGTTCAATCGGCCCGTCCCGAGCCGAGGGGACTCCGCTTCTACCGGCCCCGAGAATCGTAACTCTTCCGTGACGCTCGGGCGCCCATGCACCGACGCATGAGGACGGTAGTACTATGACCCCACGCTGAATGCTTCAACATCGAGGTCCCGCCACGATGGCCGTGCCATCGACGCTCTCCAAATAAGATGACGCTGACGCATCGCCACGACTGAAGCCTACTACGGGCGTCTCGGCCCTTCGTCCCATCCGTAGCGGGCGCGCCGCACTCGCCGCCAAAAACGCCACTTCGCAGATTCGCAGAACGGATCCGGCGAGTTCCCGCCTCGACTCGACGCATCGAGCAAAAACATCTGGGCCGAGCAGTGCTCAGCGCCAGCAGGTCCCCGAGGGCACTCTCGTGCTCACAACGACGCGGACGCGCGACCTCGCCGGGGTACTCTCCACCTCGCATAGCGCCCCTGCTCACGTGAGCCGCCTCAACGCGGGCGGGCGCCGCCATGCCGGTGCGCGTAGAAATGCCCGAGCCTCCACCACCGAGGGTAGAGCGATACGGAAGGCCTCCGCCAACCCTCGGCAAGGCGGGCGGTGCAGCAGCGGAGAGCTCCGCTTCGATCGCGCCGCGATGTCACGGGCGGCGCAGAGGAATTCGGGCGAGTCGGCAGTGGCTCGGCCCACTCGACGTAGCCGGTGCCTCGCAAGCGCTACCCCGAACGCCTGACGCATAACCGCGTAAACCGCCTCGGCTCGGGAACGATCGAAGACCCACACTCATGATCGAGAATCAGGCGCTTCACCTCGTGGACGAGATCGACAGCAGCGGGCTCGCCACGTAAGGTGGCTTTCGCCTCGTGACGATCAGCCGGACGCAGGCGCCAGTGCGTCGAGGACCGAGGGTACCGGATCCGCCCGCCTCGTGCCTTCATAGGGACATCGAGGGCACCACTCGCTGCTTTCGTGCCCCCGCAGCCATCTCGAAATACACGGAGAGACTCGTCCCCGCAGGTATGGCCGATCTAATTTCGGCCAATGGCATGCCGGGCCATAGGCAATAATGGCGACAAAGTGATAATCGAATTTGCCCTCGCATTCTCCGAATGCTGCAGCTTGGCCGAACACCTTCCACCCAACCTCATATCAAACCGGAGGACTTGGTGAGAACCTTCCGCTGTAACTTCCGTGGCACGCATCTACGCTGACTACATCCCACGCTTCCAAGCAGCGACCGAAGCTCCCTAATGTGACGGATTCGACGCCATCGTGGCCTTCTTGGCCAAGAGCACCACTTGCCGAGACCTCGTGAAGAAGCCGGGCCGGACTCCAACCGAGGCGAACGACTGATGGACATCGCCACCAAGTTTGCTAGCGGTGAGGAGGCCGCCGAGGCTCGCTCAATCAAGGCTCTGGGCAAGGGAAGCGCAAGGAAGAGGAACCCGAGGGATCTCAACCTTGGGAAAACAAGAAGAAAAAGAAGAAAGACAAGAGCCGCAAGGGCAGGCCATGTCTTCCAAGCGACGATGAAGACATGGTGGTTACTTGCCGACCGCAGGGGCCCCGACCCCCGCCACAAGAAACCTTTCGATGACATGCTCAAGAAGCCATGCCGTAATCACAGCTACCCACCAAGCATACCCGGGAATGCAAGAAGGTGCGCCAAAGACTTTGCTAAGCCGAAAGCCATCCCCGAGGGTGAAGAGGAAGAGGCTCCCGAGGGTGGCGCCATGGGCAACGAGGAGTTCTCGGGTGAACAACTGCTTATGATCTTTCGGCGGCAGCACCAAAGAATATGCGTTTGGTGTGACAAGCAAGAAAGAAGAGCGCCTAGAGGTGTACGCCAATCGAACCCGATCCCGAGGCCGCTAAGTGGTCGATCAAAGCCATCACCTTCGACTGGCCGGATCACCCCCCAAAGACATCCCGAACCCGGGCTTATCCACCGGGTGGTGGATCCCATCATCGCCAACACTCGCCTCCACCAAAGTCCTCATGGACGGAGGGGAACAACCTCAACCTCATCTACGAAGAGACCCTTGACCTCCTGGTGGACAAATCCAAGATCCGGCCCCAGAGGGCCTGCAGATTCACTGGCCGCCCCGCAGAAGTGCCTTAAGCCCCCTGCAGATCGACTTTACCGGGTTTGCTTCGTGACCGAATCTCAAAGCAAGAGACTCTCACATTTGAGATCCTTGGGGTCCGCTGGTACTTACCACGCACTCCTGGGCGGTCTCTACGCCAAGTTCATGGTCGCCCGAACTACACGCACCTCAGCTCAAGATGCCGGGCCGAAGGGTGTCATCACGACCGCCCTCACACCATCATGCATACGAGCGCGACCGAGAGCGGGAGTATGCCGAGGCACTCAGCCATTGCCGAGGCACTCATCGCCGATGCGAAGAGAAGCTTTGACGAAAACCACGATCGAGCATGAGGCCAAGCGCCGCTACTGGAGCTGAGCCCTCCTGGGCACCAAAAAGATCCCACTCGATCCCAAGAACCCGAAGGAGAAGCTATCGACCATCACCCGACCTAGATCCGAAATAGGAAGCCGTGCTTCGGTTTACTTCCTCTCGCGCCGAATGCCAAGACGTTATATGGGGACCCTGACATGCCGCATACCGAGGGATGTCGCCAGCACTCCCTAGACATCCTACGGGCTCAAAGCCACGCCATGCAAATAGCTTGCGCGCTTTGATGACACCAAGCGAAGATCATCTACGAGGAGATCCACAAGCTACCGGAGGCCGGATTCATAAAAGAAGTGTTCCACCCGAGTGGTTAGCTAATCCTCGTATTAGTAGAGAAAAAGAATGGGAAATGGCGGATGTGTGTGGACTACACTAGTCTCAACAAAGCATGTCCAAAAGTTCCCTTTCCTTTGCCTCGAATCGACCAAAATTGTCGACTCCAATCGGTGGGATGTGAAACGTTGTCCTTTCTTGACGCTGTATTCCTGTTATCACCGGATCAAAATGAAAGAGTCCGACCAGCTCGCGACTGCTCATAACACCCTTCGGGATGTATTGCTACCTCACCATGCCCTTTCCGCCGAGGAACGCCGGGCAACATACCAGCGTGCATGCAAATCATCTTCGGGGAACTCATTGGAAGGATCGTGGAGGCCTACGCCGACGACATAGTGGTCAAATCCAAGAAAACGCCGGACCTCGTGGGTGACCTCCTGGGAAACCTTCGAAAGTGCCTAAACAAGAAGGGAGTCAAGCTCAACTCCGAAAATGCGTATTCGGGTCCCCCGAGGGATGCTATCGGGTTTTATCGCCTCTCAACGAGGCATCGGCAAACCCGACCAAGGTTGACGCGAATCACCAAGATGGGTCCGATCCAAGATCTCAAGGGAGTACGTAAGGTCATGGGCTGCCTAGCTTCATTAAGGTGTTCATCTCACGCCCTGGGAGAAGGGCTTGCCTCTCTATCGGCTCCTTCGCAAGTCCGAGCACTTTGCTTGGACTACCGAGGTCGGAAGCCCTCGGCAACCTCAAAAGCTCCCGACAAAACCCACCGGTCCTAGTACCGCCAAATCCAGAGAAACCCCGCTCTTATACGTCAGCCCACCACCCGTGGTCGCGGTGGTCATAGTAGAGCATCGGAAGAAGGGCACACGCTGCCGCCAACGCCTGCCTACTTCATCGCGAAGTACTTTCCGACACCAAGACCTCGATATTCACAGTCATGCGTAAGCTATTGTACGCCATCGCATCGACGCGGGGAAACTTCGCCACTACTTCCTTGCGCACCCGCTGCCGTGGTATCCTCGTTCCCTGGGAGATCCTCCAAAACCGAGAGGCCACGGGAAGAGTGGCGAAATGGGCGGTGGAGCTCATGGGCGAAACTATATCGTTCCGCGCCCGCAAGGCGATCAAGTCTCAAGTCCTAGCCGACTTTGTGGCCGAATGGACCGATACCCAGCTTCCCCCGCGCCCATCCAGCCGAAAAGCCGACCATGTATTTCGGCTGGATCCATGATGAAGGCGGGCGCCGGGGCTGGTTTGCTCTTCATCTCACCTCCTGGGTTCACACGAGGTATGCCATCCTACCGCATTTTCCCGCCTCTCCAACAACGTCGCATCACGAGGCGCTAGTCAACGGTCTCCTGATCGGCGACTCCTAACCGACGGTTGGAAACCGTGGGGATTCAAGCTGGTCATTGACTAAGTCATGAAGGCCTCGCATGCCACGACCCCCAAGATGGAGGCATACCGCAGAGAAGTTCGCAAACTAGAAGAAAGTTCCATGGGCTTGAGCACGTATTACACACGCCAAGATGGCACAACGAGGTCGGCCGACGAACTCGCCAAGGTCGCAAAGAACCCGAGGTGCGCGTTTCTCGAACGTATTTACCCGAGATCTCAACGAACCCCTGGGTCAAGTACGCACCCTTGAAATACCCTGGGGCCCAAGAAGGCGCCCTGGCAGGCCACGCCCGCTAATGGCGGCCGACCCAGTCCTGACCGAGAAAATCATTGTTGGAGTACCTCACCCGAGGAGAGCTACCCGAGACAAGACCGGTGGCTCGCCCGATAGTCTCATGGCGAAATCCTTCAAGGCCGATTGGAGAAAAAAGAGAACTCTACAAGAGAGGGGCCTCGAGTATACATACGGTGCATACCCAGGTGAAGGCAAAGAACCGCCGAGGACACTCACCGAGGGGAATGCGGGTCACCACGCTGCCCCGAGGACTCTAGTCGGTAAAGTCTTCGTGCAAGGCTTCTATCGCCCTCTAAAGTCGAGACGCGAACCAAGTCGTGCTTACGTGCAAGGGAGTGCCAATTCTACGCACGCAGACGCACCTCCCAAATTTCAAGACCGCAAACCATATCACTTACGTGGCCCTTTGCGGTGGGGACCTCGACATGATCGGCCCCCGAAAAGGGCGCCCGAGGACACACTCACGTCCTAGTCGCCATCGACAAGTTCTCCAAATGGATTGAAGCCCGACCCGTGGTGAGCCCTCACACAGGGGAAACGGTGAAATTCTTTACGTATATCATCTCCCGCTTTTGGAGTCCCGAACTCCATCATCACGACAACGGAACCAACTTCGTGGGGAAGAAATTCATCGACTTTTTGCGACGACTATGGCATCCGGTTGATACTCGCCATAGCACACCCAAAGACCAACGGTCAAGTGGAGTCGTACAAAGGCATGATCCTACAAGGGCTCAAGCCAAGAATCTTCAATCAACCGAACCAAGACGGGGAAAAGGTGGTACCAGAGCTACCGCCGGTTCTATGGAGCCTTCGCTCGACAAAAAGCCGAGCCATGTGGTTCACCCCATTCTTTCGTATATGGGGCGGAGGCGATCCCGCCTACACGGACATAGAATATGGGTCCCCGAGGCCGCGAGCCTACACGAGCAAGGCAACCAGCAAAGCGAGGCAAAACTCCGTAGATCAAGTTGACGAAGCCCAAGATGTCGCACTCCCGCATTCAAAGAAGATACCAACAGTGCTCGCGCAGTATCACGCCAAGCGGCCGAAGCCTCGAGTTCCAAGTCAACGACCCCGTGCTCGTGCTCAAGACGGACAACAAGGGGCGCCACAAACTCACGCCACCTTGGAAGGGCCTTATTTCATTGCCGAAATATTAAGGCCTGACCTACAAGCTGAAGAACGAGAAGGGCTTAAGTCTACTCCAATGCTTGGAACATAGAACGGCTACGTCGCTTCTACCCTTAAATTCGCACTAGAAGTCAAGCATCAAGAGTTTTTTCACTCAATAAAAGATCTACATCTTTTACTTAAAAAGTGCTTCTTGTGTAAACCTTGAGGGAGTCTTAGCCTCGCCCAAAGACAAGACTAAAACTCCTCTGGGGCACACCTGGGACCCCCTTGGGGGACCCCCCCTTTCTTTTTTTTTTTCAAAACTTTTCTTCAACGAAAAAGTTTTCTTGCGCATTCTCAAAACAATCGCTTAAGTTGCGGCGGTCGCCACGCGACAAATCCAAAGCAAGATAACCGAGGCAAACGGACCGCTTCCTAGCGCATCCGTATGGACGCCCCAAAGGGCGCCCACGGTTATCATCTCGCGAGCGGAGAAAGCAAGCGACCCGGCCACACAATAAACGAACAAATTCGAGAAACGCAACATAAACATAAATGCACCCGCGAAGGCCATAGACCTCCTGCGGCACCATTGTTTATATACATCCATCTCACAAGCTCCAACTTTTTCATACAAGGAGAGGTCGTGGGGGTGGGCTTCATCCACTTGCGCCACGGCCGGCCGACGAGGAAGCTTCGCGCGAGCAACACCCTCGACAACCGCTTCCCCGAGGGAGGCGGCGGACCCGCCGGCCAAGATCCTGGATCAAGGCCCACCATCTCCGTGTCCGCCCTCATAGGTTGACTCTATGGGGAAGTACGGGGACACACTTCATCCTCGGGCCGGAGGCCAACCGTCGCAGCCGCCGCCCACGAAGTCGCATATCCCGAGTCTTGGCGACATCGCCAGATCCCTCTCTGCTGGGATCAACTTCCTCCCCGCCGCCGGAGCCGAGGAAGAAGCCTTTCACGACGCCGCCCAAAGACCTTTGACTCCATCGGGAAGTGAGAGCGTAAGACGGCCATACATGTCTCGCAGACGCCGACCGAAGGCGTTCCGAGCTCGACCCGAGGTAGCCACCCACGGCGCCAGCGGGCCAAGTGCCGAGGGGCCAACTCTAGGTTGTCCGCCCCAGCAAATGGACGAAGTCCGACAAAGCCTCTTCCAGCCTCCCCGGGTACGACTCCCTCCCGCTCCAGCCCCGCGCCTGCCGTGGGTCGCGGTGTTCACGGCCCCGGGTCCCGACCTCTCCGCATCCGCAATTGGAGCTCGCCAAGCTAGCAAAGCAAGACGAAAGAGTGAAAAAGCTTACTAAGGAAGAAGACGCACCTCGGCACTTCAGCCGCCAGCCCAAAGATCGCTAGAGTTCCCTCCGAGCCGACTTGAGCCGCTCCTCCTTCTTTTCCGAGGGTCTCGCCCCGACACCAACTCGATGCGAGTGTTCAAGGCGCCGCACATCTCCGCCGCTTCTTCGCCTCCTCCCGAGCCGTCCCGCCGCCTTGAGCTTCCTTCAGATCCGGGAGGACCGGGTCCGAGCCTCCTCAAAATCATGGCTCATCTGAGCCATGTCACCGCCATCTTGTCGGGCCTCGACCCGGCCTTGACGAGCTCGGCCTCCGCAGTCCGCCGCTGGGACTCCCTCTCCTGGCAAGGGCAGCGAGCCGGGAGGTCTCGCCCGCCCCCTCGATCAACCCACCCGAGTTTGACCAAGGGGCCCAGCCGTAACGCTCCGGCAAGGAGCCTCTGACTTCTCCCTGCGAAATGATCTGAGAGTCTCGCAACGACGACATTACCCATCAAGACACAAGCACGTAAGACATGCGGGCATGGGATGACCATCAAGACACTTACCGCGTTGACCTACGCAAGTCGGCCGGTTATGGCGTCCCGATCCTCGCTGCCCCCTCGGCCCACCGACGGATCCGCTTGTGGGTTCTCCACCCAGACCTCGGGCGGTCGCCGACCACCGCTGGGCGGGCCCCTGCGTGCCACCCAGTGGTCAGGTGGACCGCCCCGGTCGGCCGGGCTCGAGGGATACATCTCCTCCACCGCAACTCCCGCAGCCCGGAACCTGCACTAATAGAAGTCCAGGGGGCCCCCTGAACCGACCACGGGCACCGCCCTCGCCATGGCCGAAGACGACGCCGCCAAGGGCTGCCTCGAAACCGACACGTGGAGGCGGAAAGTCCGGGTTATACGCCCGTGGAACCCCCGGACGGGCGAGGGTCAGCGCAAGCGGGACTTGCGCCGCCTCCGCCGCCATGAAGAGCTCCTCTGAGAGAACTCCCCGACAAAGGCCCGACTCGATGGGCGGGCGGCGCCACGACCCCCTTCGACGGCGCCATCCGCCTCCGGCACCGAGCCGACGCCATGGGCCACAAAATGAGCTCTCCGCGGTCGACCACCATCGGCCGAGGGCCGACCCACCATCGCCACCGGGGGCCCGCACCACCTCGGGTGGCCTCGGCAGCCCGGCCGGTCCGACCCCACCCGAGGCCCCGGGGCCGGCGCCACGGAGGATTCGACGACGGCAAAGACGATATCTTGGTCGGCACCCGGCTCGGGCCCCGCCGAGGCCGAAATGCTAGCTTTCAAGGCCTTCTTGGGATGCGAGCCGTAGAAGTGGCCCCTCGCTTCCTCGGAGTCAAGAACGTGTCGACAAAGCAATCATATGCCGAAGAAGATCAAGATTGCGAAAGGCAAAAAGAAGCTCACGGCTCGAGGGATCGCCCTAGGCGTGGTCGAGGCTCGAAGGCTGCGACCTAGGCGTCGCACTTGACGCCAAGAAGCCGCCTCCCCACGACATTCGCGCGCACGGGCCGGATCGGACGGGGGTCGCCGCCGTCCCCGAACCCGTGCTTCGCGTCGGCGTCGGTACCCGCGACAGTGGCGCCGACTCCTCCCTTCGGGCCTCACCCCGTGACACCGAGGTGCCTACATGGCCAACGCCAATGGTCCCGAGGACTCTGGCCGGAAGAGCCCCTCGCGCACGGGTGTCGCCAGCCCCGACGCCCTCGTGCTCAGCTCTGGTTCATAGGGAGCCCCCGACCGGTCGGAGACCCATGGCTCGGTCCATCCGAGCCCCCATGTCGCCATCGACGAGTTCACATAGAACTCATCCTCCGAGTTGTCGTCCTCCCCTGGTCGAGGTATCGGGCGACTCGCCCGCTTCCGCTGCCGGCCCGGCGCTTTCGCGAGCCACGTTCCTCTTCTTCTTCTCCTCCTTCTTCGCCGGGCCCTCTCGCAGCTCGTTCGAGCGCGGTTCGCAGCCCGGGCGGCCGGGCCCCAAATCTGGTGCGGAGGAAAGGAGTCACGGTAGTTGATACGACCTCGCGAGGAGGAAAAAGTGAGAACCGCCATGGCGACAACACACCAAAGCAATGCAAGGACACCGGGCCAAGAAGCACTCACTGGGGAAATATACCCTGGCCGGGCGCATAGGGATCTCCGGGATGTGTGACGGGGTGTTGGACCCTAACGCATCCCTCACCCGCTGGCCAAAGCATCGGTGGAAAGCGTAAGGCCCGACATCCGGGACGCACCAAGACCGTGCCTCGGAGTCATCTTGCACATAAGCAAGGGGCGAGCCATCAACGGCAACACCCGACGCCGATGAAAAGCGGCGACCACGGCGGCAAGATTCACGTCCTTCCTGAGCCGCAGGACCGCCGCGCCTTAGGCCCCCTCCAACCGATGATGATCCTCCGAGGGGGCCCCAGCCCCACTTCGCGAGGCGATGTTTGAGGACCCGCCCCGTGTACACGGAAGCTCTCGTCGTTCTGCGGAGGTAGAACCACCGATCTTGCCACCCCCTTGTTGGAAGAGGTAAGTTTGGAGACGATGTACCCATCGCCGGTTCGGCTTCGTCTCGCGAGAGTGGACTTGGAGCGCACAGCCTCCAACGCTGCTAGCCGCCTCCGTGGTTGGCCCCCCGCAACCGAGGCGGTGGTAAGGTCCGCCTTGAAGAACCACAACTAGAGGTCCCAATGCGGCTCGATCCCCGTGAATCCCTCACAAAGGGTGACGAAGATGGCGGCCCGAGATCGAAGTTCGGGGCGCATGATGAAGCTCGATTTCATAGTAGTGGAGGATCGCCCGATGAACCGGCTCGCCGGCATACCGCCGCGCCGATGAAGATCCATCAAGCTCACCACGTAGCCATCGAGGGGTTAGGCTCCTCCTCGCCCAATCCGGAGCAATCCACTCCGGCCGCTTCATCGGTCTTGCGGGACGAAGAAGCCCTTCATCGACGACGCTGGAGCTTCTCCTCCGCCGCCGCCGCCCCGGCCACGGCCAAGATCGAGCACCTCCTCGCGCCGCCACCGCTACCCGACCGCGCCATGGATGAAAGGGAGGTGAAGGGTGGCAACCGCTAGCAACCCCGATCACACGAGCGCAAGGCAAGTGAATCTCTCCTCAATCTCTCCTACTTTTCCCTCTATCTCCCGATTGCCGCAAATGAGAAGGCAAGAAGGCGAAGGCAAAGAGCAAAGGAGCAACTATCCCCAGCCGCGCGGCGACCCCCATTTTATAGGGAAGGGAAGGCAAACCGCCGGCTGGGTAACCAAACCGACTCTTGGAATGGATCGGCCCATGATGGAGTGAGAACCGCCATCCAACGGCCAAGCCGCTGTGGAACCGTCGGCGCATTAATGCACCTTGACGGAGCCCTCGATCTCCGCCCTCGACAAGAAGACGTAAGGTCGCGTCCCATCGGGATCGCAATCCGCGCCACCCTGGGCGTGGCGACTAGACGCCTCGTCTTCCGGGCCAAACCCTCCCGGCCACCCATATCCAAAGAGCGCCCGACCCCGAGGGGCAAAAAAGTCAGTCCGTTGATCGGTTCCCCGCCCCGGCGAAACCAAACGAGCCTCGCCGACACACCCCACGCTCCGCAGGCTGCCGTCCGGGCCCACATGGGTTTCTGCGCGTCGCCTCGGGGATAACCCGAGCCCGGGACGGGAGGGAAATGCACAACCAGCCTATACCCAGCCCCCGGGCTCTGGATTTCCTCGAACGTGTTTAAGGCCCGCGGGTGTCGCTATAGAGATGTCCCATCCGTGGGAGGCCCACAGCCCCTCGGGGGTTGGTCCACCCAAACCCCGGGATCCGCTGTCTGTCCGCAGTTCTCATGGGGTGAATCTGATCACATAGCCGACCCTTGCTCCGGCAAGGGCACGGCACCCGCTAAACAGACCGCTATAACGCTCACCGGAAAGCACGACACATTCGGCTTTACGGGGCATTGTGACGTGTCTCCCCTCCTCCTCCCTTTCGGGAGGGCGACAGGAGCGTATGATCAAAGTCGAGGAGGCCTAGGGCGACCTTTGCGCACATAAGCGCGGGCCTCGGGCTGCCCACGCAAAAATGAACAGCACTCGCACAAATAAAGCGCAATTTAAGAGTTGTTTCGGTCTTGCCAGCGTGCGAGATATAAAAGACCTCGAAGGAATCCGCCATTCCATTCGAGGCCTCGGGGCTTACACTACAACCCGGAAGTGCCGCGCGCACCCATTGTAGACGAACCACCCCGAGAAACAACCAGGTGACGGGAATACGAAACCCCCGGGCGAGTCCTCACTCGCCGGGGCTCTCGGGGCTCCGTCGGGACCTAAATATTGGGCCCCGAGACATTCTCCAAACTATGAGAATCCGCCGGCCTGCCAAGGCCCAAGAAAACCTAGCCCGCTATCATCCCGCACGGAGGGACGGCCCGACGGACGATGGACCGAGCCATTGGCCACGACGCTCACATGACGACGGAATCGCCCACCTGACGGCCCACAAAGCGGCCCAAATGGAGTCACCACGACGTAAAGAGCTCATCACGCTCACGAAGGACGAGGTCAAGGACCTCCGCCAAACAACGAACCATGACGTTCCACGCCGACAAGAACCAACCCATGGCTCTGACTCGACCACACATCTCCGTTTCGTCCGAGGCCGGCCTAGCTCACCACCCCCGAGAAATCTCCGCCGCCCGAGGGGGGCCTAGCTCACCACCCCGCGCCAAAACTCCGCCGCGCCCGAGGGAGACCGGCTCTCCATCCTCTGGGCGAGGTAAGCCCAACTAGCCCATCCAGGGACGCGCACCCCGGGCGTGGAGGTTCCGCCTAGAGGAAGGGAAACCGCCGCATTCAATGCGGTTGCACGACAAAGAGGCGCGCCAAGCCATCGACACGCCCGGCCAAATCGAATCGCCGAATCGCCTCCCGATCCGACCGACGGACGCAAAGCCGAACCCAAGACATATTACGCCGCCCGCACGGAAACCATGGTGACACCGCTCATTTCCCAAAGCACCGCCAAAACGCCACGCTGGGCGGACCTTCGCACCCGACACGCATAGCCAAAGAACCGGGGCCGGCCCGGTCATGCGAACCGTGAGGGACGCCTCACGGGGCCCTCGGGCGCGCCGGGACGGCACGCCCATCATCGGATCAGGACGCGTGTCTTCGCTGCGACATCCAAGCCCCCGACCCCTCGGGCGGCGCACATGCAACCGGTGCAGCCTCGGAATTAGCCACCTAGGTGTCCACCAAAGTAAACATTATCTCTCTCCTTCTCCTATAAAAGGGGGAGCAATGCCTCATTAGAGAGGATTCGACCCCGCTCAACTCCGGTTCACACGGAGGAAACTGCACACCATCACCACCATAACCACGATCGTGGGGCTTGAGACCCGCGTCTCTCCCACACGACCGCCTGTAACCCCTACTGCAGGCTCACCTTTGAGCGCGAGATAACACGAGCACGACACACCCCCGCTGGACGTAGGGCCCCGTTGGCCTGAACCAGGATAAACCGCCGCGTCCCGTGTCCATCTTGCGCTACGCCATCGAGGGAGGAGGCACACGGCATATAAATTCTTTATTGCCGGCACTGAGGCACCCGCCGTTCTCGAAACGCCGACAAATAGTCTATTAGTGACAAGGTTTGGTTGTAATCGGTAATGATAGAGAGTAGAAATTCACTACCGGTTTCAGAATAACCGACAACAATGTAGCCGGTAGCGATAGACAATTTTGTAGCAATGATGACGGCCAGTATATTTATGCACAAATCACTTGATCACTTGTTATAACAGTAACAACTAAAACATTTTCTTTCTTTTGCGCTAGTCTTAAGTAAAGCAGCATACCCACGCGAGGGACGACAACATTGAGAGTAACAGTGGAGAAAGAGACTCGAAGCCGTCGATAGCTGGATAGTACATGTATGCAATAAACATTTGCGAGTACTCTACTCTTTACTTGTGGATGTATTCCAAGGTTTGGTGTTTTTGGTCAATATACGGTTTTATCTCTTCTTTTTAATTTATTTGTTTTTTCTTACCTTTCGGCAGAGGGAAGAATAACAAGCTTTGCATGCGACGCATGGTTTAATTTATTTTATTTGATGTTCACCTTCCCCTAGTTGGATGATTCCTTGTAGTTTTGCATTGCATTGACTTTTTCAATTTATTTATTTATTTATTTGTCATCAGTGATGTACGTAGTAGCCTGTGGATCTATCAAGCGCAGGTATAGAAAATGGGGCAAGGAGAGCATAGACCAGACGTCATAGGCCATATATGCATAGTATACTCCTAGGTTACTAGCTATATAGGTCTCACCGTTTGACCAACATAGGATGTGACAGTACTTCTTGAAAATTTTGGAGTGTCACATTAGATGTCGAATGGGGTGAATGGGGTGTTCGGATATTTAATTTTAATTTTTAAAACTGACAAGATGAATTATTTAATTTTATTTAATCTATCATTAGCATATTTGTTACTGTAGCACTTTATTGTTATCATGACCTAACTAGCTCAAAAAGATCATCTCCCAAAGTTGTCTCAAACTGTGCAATTAGATATTTATTTCAGTATTTAAGAGTAATATTGTGTGTGGAGCAAACCCGGCCTCACGCTATCCACGTCGTTCAAAATTTTTCTGGCCCTTGGATCGACAATCCGACGGTCTTTGCTGCTCTTCCAGGCTGAAATATATACCCGTTCCCCTCGTCCCGGCAAAAAAAAAAAAAAAAAAAAAAAAAAAAAAAAAAAAACTCGCCCTCTCCCTCTCCCTCTCTCCGTCTCTCGACGCGAGGAGGGCGTGAGCCGCGCCCGGCGGCTCCGCCGCCTCCCGCCTCCCCTCTCCGCCTCCTCTCTCTCCTTCTCTCTCTCTCTCTCCCCCCCCCGGGCGCGGGCGGTCGCGATGGAGGCGGCGGCGCCTCTCACCTAAACCCTAGATCGACCGCGGGTCCATCCACCGCCGCCGGCGAGCCGGGCCAATGGTCGGCGGTCGCCCGGCCGCCGCAGTTGAGTTGCTCTCTCTCTCTCTCTCTCTCTCTCTCTCTCTCTCTCTCTCTCTCTCTCTCTCTCTCTCTCTCCCCTCTTCCGACGCCGCTCAGCGCGCCCGGGCGTGGAGGCCGGCCGGGCCCGGCGGGTCCAGCGCCGAGGCCGCCGGCCTCCCCACGCTGGCCCCTGTGCACGGCCGGCCGACGAGGACTCCAAAGACGAGTGACCCCGTGAAGGCGGCCTCTCTCCCTCGCTTCTCCTCTCCTTCACTCGCCAACCTTCCCCGGGTCGATCCATACCCTCTGCGACCAGATCCGGGGCCTCCATGGCCGGATCCGTTCGTTCCCCCACCGACCGCTTTGGTTCGCCCGATCTTGAGAGAGCGGGCAAGTAATCCATATTCTCGGTTTCTTTGTTTTTATGCTCGATTTGTTGAACTATTATCTTGGTATTAAATTTTAATGTCCCCTTCCATGAAAGCCTTGCATCACAATGGAGTTTAAACATTGGCTTCTTGTACCGTGATTGCCTTGACCGACCACTACATCGGTCGAGTCATGCAATACGTACATGCCTAAGCAACTCCTTGCTTGACCGGGTTGATGGCTTGGGCTGCATGTATCACATGATTCTATGGCTACCGTGGGATTTAGAATCTTCTGAGGGTATGTTTGGTTGTGATGATCAGTTTGGAAGACTCGTTGAGCTTGGGTGCACTACCGATGATGACTTCGCTTGAGAGGAGGTGGCACCGGAGTTGGTTCTCGTTATTGGTGTTTCTTGGGAGTATCATAAAACATGTGAAACATCCACCTCTAAGCAACTCCTTTAGCCTAGCTGGGTTGATGGCTTGCATGCTTCCATGGATGCTTTGGTCTTGGTTTTGTCGTCGTTTTGGGCTTTAGAAAGTGATTGCCACCGATGACTCTATCTAGGAAAGGAATAACAAAGGAGCATCGGTCCGAGGCCAAGTGATGATTCCATCTTAGGCCTTTCATTTTGTTCACTTAACTTATGCTTTACTTTGCAACTTTATGGCCAAATATGATCATGGCGGTCATCAAATCATGCGATGCATCCATGATTTGGCCAACTTTATGGATGCAAATAGTCATCAAATGTTTGGTTTGTGGTGATGATTCTTTTGGGAGGAATTATTAATTTGGACCGTGTTTTCCTTACCGCCTTAGTATGATGCTTGTCATTTGGTCAAAAAAATATAATGCATGTTGCGTCCTTTTTTTTGCACAAACTTATCTTATTCAGCTTTCCTAACAGTTGTAGCTTATGCCACTTGCACTCTAATAATATGTGAGGATTGATAAGGTTCGGCTTGGTATTTGTTGGCGTGAGATACCAAGTGTTTTCATGACATTCCCTACCGCCTCATAATATCCCAGTCCTTGTTTTGCATAAACACGCGCCTTTTTAAATACAATCAATCATTGAGCTTAGTGTATTCTTTCATACATATTTATGGTTCTCGTATATTATATATTTGTATGGATTTAAAATATGCAACTGTGTTCGGCTACCTCATTACGATTTGGCTATTTATTTAATACCTCATCGATTTGACTATTTATTTAAAAGATATGAATATAGCAAGCCATAGCGCGACTCGACACTATCCACGTCGTTCAAAATTTTCTTGGCCCTCGGATCGTCAATTCGACCCGCCGCCGCTTCTTCCAGTCGAATATACCGGATAGCAAATCCCGCTGCTCACCGTCACCTTTCCCCTCGTTCTTCCTCCTCTTCTTTGCATTGCTTGTGTTTTCCGGATTTTGGCTCTTGCTTTACCGAACTTTGTGCACGGTTATGCTCATGTTTGGATGTGGCAGATTATTGAGTCATGCAATACATACATGCCTAAGCAACTCCTTGCTTGACCGGGTTGATGGCTTGGGCTGCATGTGTCACATGATTCTATGGCTACCGTGGATTTAGAATCTTCAAGGTATATTTGGTTGTGATGATCGGGCTTTGGCGTAACTGTTGAGCTTGAATGCACGGTCGATGATGACTTTAGTTTGAGAGGAGGTGGCACCGAGTTGGTTCTCATTATTGGTGTTTCTTGGGAGTGTCATAAAAACATGTGAAACATCCACCTCTAAGCAACTCCTTTAGCCTAGCCGGGTTGATGGCTTAGGGTGGATGGCTTGCATGCTTCCATGGATGCTTTGGTCTTGGTTTTGTCGTTGTTTTGGGCTTTAGAAAGTCGGTGCCACCGATGACTCTTATCTAGGGAAGGAATAACAAAGGAGCATCGCCTGAGGCCAAGTGATTTGATGACCGCCATGATCATATTTGGCCATAAAGTTTCACGGGGTCGCTCATCAAATCATGGATGCATCGCATGATTTGATGACCGCCATAAACTTTATGATTTGATGACCGCCATAAACTTTATGGCCAAATATGATCATGGCGGATCATCAAATCACCGCCGAGCTGCTCCACACCCTTTTTTGCTATACATGTCTCTTTTTCGTTTATGTAATTTTTGCCTTTTGTCTATCAAATGACCCTTTTGCGCCTAGAGCACGTAATCTCAATATGGGTCATAACCTTTCTTCCCTCTATCATGCGGGCAATCAGAACTTAAATTGGCATGATCTTGTGTACTTTGTGTAAACCTCGTATACAAGTTTTATAAGTCAAAACCGTCTCACCTTTAAGAGTTTAATTAGCGATTACAAAAACCTTGATGATAAGATATTGATCTTAGTACATCTTAGTGATGTTATCTCAAACTTAATCGCTTCCGCATTTTGTGGCTAGATCGATGTGGTTAGTGGTGAAGAAACCGAAAGCGATACACTGGAGGCTCCACCGGTATGATACCGTATGATTGTTGTGAGACATGATAGCTTTCCTTATCGGTTTGCATTTTTTTTCATAGATCGATTTGATATTTCCTTTGGATTCTCGCACGTGTCCAAGCAAAGATGGAAAAGAGACGGCCAAAAGTTTCTCAACTAAAGAGTATTCACTAACTGTAAACCCAAACACCAATGATGATAACCTCGCCATATCCTATCTAGATGCCATGGTATAATTTGGTAAGTTCATGTTATTTTTACATTGGAAATCTGTTGAGTGGAAGTAGATCTTGCACTTGAAGACGCAGAAGACCTCACGTAAGTTAATCCTCTTGGAATTATTAATTAGTCATGTTTGAAATAATACCAACGATTTTTTTTTGTCAACTTACTATATTGAAATAAAGTTGGACAAGATAGCTATTTCTTAGATGGTTGGAAGGTTGGAGTAAGATCATCCGAAAATAAGAATTATTGGTTAATAACATTAGCTTGCTTTTTTGTCAACTTATCGTGTGGATCTAGATCTATCTTGTTTATACTTGACCTTGGAATGACATTGGCTACAACCGACAAAGTTGCTAGAAAAACTAAAGAGATATGGTGTTGCTTGGGGTTCTCGTCATATGGACTACTTAATACCGTCTACTATCCGACCGCATTTTTATTAGTCCGGTAAGAAATGTTTGTATCTCGCGAAATCTTAGACTTAATGCTACATTGTCTGCAATTTTTATTTACGTAAGAAACATTTCTTTTATAATCGCAAAATGTAAAATGTTTAGTGCCTTGATAATGATAAACAAAGCTGGGTTTTACTTAAGCAAATTGCTCACCGGTGAAGTTCCACTAAACAAACAATTGAGCAAGCATTATGAACATTTAGGTGGATAATGTATATTACAATGATGTGCTTTTCGTGTTTTATTTTTGCGCCGCTCCCGGCAGATGGGTTATGGTGCAAATTTGTTGAGAGGTAATAGTTGTAAGTTATTTTTTTTTTTTTTGCACATTACCCGCTTATGCTGTAGTTTTAGGGTTTATGGTTTATAATAACAGGGGCCATTGCGATGCGTGGTCACTACTATTGCACCATGTGTCATATCCGAGTATTGGAACTATCGTGCTCTTGATGGTGCTGCTCTAAAGGTA
This sequence comes from Hyparrhenia diplandra, assembly GCA_015847255.1. Classification (NCBI taxonomy): domain Eukaryota; kingdom Viridiplantae; phylum Streptophyta; class Magnoliopsida; order Poales; family Poaceae; genus Hyparrhenia; species Hyparrhenia diplandra. The sequence goes on along the minus strand of JADLZK010008851.1, from coordinate 289,188 downwards.
CTAGACCATGTATGTGTGCCCACACTTCACTAACAGAATTTCATTCTCCCGACACCCGAAGCTTCCAATCTATGTGCGCTTGTCTCTAAGCCGTGTGTCAAGAAGAAAACTAATCATCACATGATCACATAGTACTGGTTATCCAAGATTAAATGTTAATCCTACTTATGCTATCTCACCTATTAGACATAATGCTCGTTGAGTGTGCTTATATTGGATTGTGGAGAACAGACAAACTATGCAAAGTGTTAGTTGTTGTTTAAGCCCTTGAATTGTTACTCAGATTTACTAAAATTCTGTGGGAAGGGTGCATGCCATTATCCATAATCATTTCTGTTTTTATAGAAAATTATTTGGGTAACGTCCATATGAATATGAAACATCAATGATCAATGCACGATGAACACGCTAATCATGTCTTGACATGTCATGCAGCCAAGCACAGGAGCCTAATCGTGGAAGGTACAGCAACCATATGTCGATACCAGCTCCTCCTCGATCCTATGGCGCCTCCTCTCGAAGTCTTTCTACCGCCGTGAGGTATACCACGCCCACGCCCTTACAGCTTGCATGTACACACTAAGATGGAATGGCCTAACGTTTACACATGTGCTTCCCCTGTGACCGAGCTGCAGGCGCCGAATCGGATTAAAACCGGCACCGTGACCGATGCCGTGAAACATTGGTGATATCTTCGACGCCGCACCACGGCTTCACTCCTACATGGAGACATGCATTCCTCTTAGGCCATCTCGCACACCACGCTTCCTTTGTAGACTACCCAACTCTTTTATGTACGATTATGACGAATCGAACATCTATAAACCCACCCGTACTATTAGTTCGTGCGACAGGCCGGTGGTATCTATGGTAATCGTAATATTTAGTTCATATCTCGAACATCTAATCTCCATGTTAGTTTTCTTTACGAATACTACTGTGGCCATTGCTTTCGTAGCGATGGGCGCAAGCAAATCACTAGTATAAATACTTCATGTACGTGCCAAACGTTTGACGGGATAGAGTGGAAATATTTTGGAGGAACTAAGTTACTATAGATCTTTTAGATAAGTAAGTTACTATTTTACTATTGTACTGAGTTATAGTTTGCTTCCGTCTAGGTATATATAATTTTTTTATGTAAATACGATGTGTCTAGATACATAGTAAAAGAAGGGGAATTTTAATTGAAATGGACGTATTAGATAGGAGTAGGTTGGTAGCCAGGCACTGTACCGATCAACTGCTACTATCACTAACCACGTGGACGGATCATGGATAAGCAGGTGCCTTGTCCATAACTGATTCAGATGAATGAATGTGGGCGTACAGTACGACCGCATTCCATTAGCCGGCTTTTCTGGTGCAAGTTGATCCTTGTCCAGTGCGAGCACTCTGCACTCCAGCGCTAACTGACACAAGGAACCAGGGGTAATGGACAAACGGAAGAATCTAGCGAGCTACCTGGGCGTAGGAATCAGGAAATGGGGATGCATGCGGGTATGGTCAGCAGGTGGCGAGAAAGCTCCCTCTCACACCAAACGAATGCAGGCGCAGGCCTATCTGTAATTCTGTATCTGCTGCAGCACGCACTAGCCTGATTTCCTGGAAGCAAGGATCGAGCTGGGCAGCAGGAATTCGCTCATATTTGTATAGTACTCGTACTATGTACTCCGGCCGTATTTAAGAAAACTAGAATTGAGGCTGATGAATTTGATCAAATTTGATTGCGATCGATGGCGGGTATATATATTATTGCTATTGCTACTACTCCTAAATATACTGACAACGACTGATGTCCCCGTCGTCCCATGCAGAAACAGATACATATGCACATATACAAATCAAGAAAAGCGGCAGCTATCACAGGCACTTGCGTTGGCGGCGGGCCACACAAGCGATGCAGCGGATATATATATGCATAATATAGTACTGTGGATGATATGATGGTCAGGTCAGAATGACCTGCTCCGCGATCCGCCGCCGCCGCTGCTTCCCAGAAGCATACAAGGGCAGCTATCTATACACTCCACTTGATGCGTCTATGACGCTTCGATTGTGGAAGCTTGCATATGCACATTTAATTGAGCTTCATGCATCAAGCTGATTAGCTGAACATCTCCTATATATACATATATACGTGAATGTATTCAAATTAACTAGGGTATAAGTATTTATCTTTCCATTTTTAGATGATTACATAGTGTACCCCGCCACCTTGCACTCCTTTATACTGGCACAATGCAACTTACACCCCTCGGTTTAGTATTAGAAGTCGTTTAGGACAAAGACAGCCTCCAAAACACACAAAATGTGATATATTTATACTTTTATCAAAGTAGTTTTTAAGACAAATCTATTCATATAATTTTCACATTTACAAACTCAACAACTTAAAAGTTATTGATGATTTATATTCTCAATGTTTGACTCAAATCTTGTCCAAAACGACTTCTAATACCAAACCGGAGGGGAGTAAGGTAGTATTGCCTACACTTACAACTATGAACGTCTATGTGTGATCTTACCAAGACATTTATGAGATTAACACAGTCACCACACACATCTCGTTTTTAATAGGCACATGGTTGTCTATTACGTTACTCCCTCCGTCCCCTAAATAGATATCATTCTCGCTTCTTCCAGAGAGGTCAACATTTTTAAATCTGCCGACAATTATATATTAAAAAAATATATAAATATTTATGCTAAGTAATTAGTATCATCGAAAAGATCTTTAAGTCTAGTTTTTTAATAAATTTATTTGAAGATATAAATGTTGCACGTATTTTCTACAAATCTAGTCAAAGTTGAAAAAAAAATTTGACCGCACGCACGCACCCCCATAGTGACATCTAAAAAGGGGACAGAGGAAGTACCACACTTGAATGAATACTTGTGTGGCGGTAGGCCAGCCTCAATAGAGATTTCATGTCACATTCCAACATATTTACATTTTGGAAGCAGTGCGAGGAAAGAGTTTCATAGATATGAAACTCTCTCTCGCCCCATGAAACTATTATCATCTCTCTCATCATTAGTATAGTGCCACATCAGCCTAGTTAATAACAATGAAACTTTTATAAAACTCTATTGAGACTGGCCTAATAGGATTTTGATTTAATGTATGTATAATGGTAGGGACAAACTATACACATCGATCGTGTGTTTTTTTGCTTTCAAGAGCACTGTTAAAATTTCAACGATATGTTGAGGCTAATTAGTCTCCTAGCTTATCTATATATTTATATTTAATAAGTAAATGACTAGGTGTTGCATGCTACTCCTACTAGCTAGCTCCTGTGTTTTAGCTAGATTATTGTAGGAGTGTTCATACAAAAACCCCTGACTTTGCCTGCTGGGTAGCCTCATTAGCTTTTACTTGGACATCGTTGTCACCTACCAAAGTCCAACCGAAGACAATCGGTAGTGGTTGGCATTTGTTTTTTTTTTTTTTATGAATTGCTTCTTTTTCTTCCCTTCAAATTGAACCAAAATTTGATCGGCACGGTGTCTTTGTCTTCCCTTCCCCTTATACACATACGCATGGGATATTGGGATATTCTGTTTGAGTATGTAACACCTCAGTAGATAGAGTTGAATTGTCCATCTATAAATTCTGGTCTTACGAAAAAAAAAAAGTTAACAATCTGTCTGTGAAGGTCAATTCATTCTATTTCTTGTTTTTTTTCTAAAAAATGTTAATTAATAACTAGCAACTACAAACACATTCGTCAAAACACGTGAACCATATATGTTGAATCTATAGCTAACTAGTTTGGAGAGAGCTAGCGTTCCTGTAGCTATAGAGTTTGAGAAGACTCCATATACATCGGAGTAGCAACGTGTATTATTAATTTCCAACCAGAAAGTGCACGTATGCTTAAAATTAAACTAAAACCTTTCGGATACAAATTTAATTTTCTGAATTTTGGCAGGGCATGGAGAAAAAATAATGTAGAGCTAGTCCTTTGCTAGTACTATCACTATATACACTGCACCTCAATAAATAAGCTGAGGAGTACAACCACCATCACCGAAATGTGGAAGGCCTCACGAAGCCTGGAACGGAAGAGAGGAAGGTAGCGGGAAGCAGCAGCCACAGGGGCAGTGACGCCAACGGGGCTTGTCGTACCTAGCCGCCCTACGTCACGCCCGAGCGGGGCCTGTCACGTGCCTCCCAGCGCCCTGGCATTTCGGTCGATCCGGCGGGCCCCACTCCGGTTGTCCACATCAGCCTCGGCATCCAGAGACTAGTCAAATTCAGACGGTTCAATCCACTCCCTCCCCCAGGTGCAGCTGTGTCGTGTCCTATAAAAGCACCTCGCATTCGCCTTGCCACCAATTCGCATCCATCACTACCTAGCTAGGCACAACACAGAGAGCACTCAAACTCGGTGTAATGGAGGAGTACGGCGCCTCTTACATGTTGAGCGGCGGCACCATGCATAGCTACGGCGGCGGCGGCGGGGGTGCCATGGCGACGGACGCGGCGTTGGACACCGGCGGGGACGACATGCAGCACCTGCTCAACGCGCTGATGCTCGACATGGCCGTCGAGTCCGACTCCTTCTCCGACGACATGGACGCGGCCTCCTCCGAGTCCTCGTCGTCCGCCTGCTCGGCCAACAGCCAGGAGGCCAGCCGACGGCAGCAGCCGGCCGACGGCGACCGCACCAGCGATAACAGCAACAAGGGTTCCAACAAGAAGCAGCAGCAGCAGCCCTTCATCGGCGTGCGCAAGCGTCCGTGGGGCAAGTTCGCGGCGGAGATCCGCGACTCCACGCGCAAGGGCGCGCGCGTGTGGCTGGGCACCTTCGACAGCCCCGAGGCGGCCGCGATGGCCTACGACCAGGCCGCCTTCTCCGTGCGCGGCACCGCCGCCGTGCTCAACTTCCCCGTGGAACGCGTGCAGGAGTCGCTGCGCGCACTCGCGCTTCTCCTCCGCCGCCGCCTCGGCCGCGGGCGGCTCCCCGTCCTGGCGCTCAAGCGGCGACACTCCATACGCAAGCGCTCACCGAACAAGAACAAGAGGCAGCAACAGCAGCAGCAGCAGCAGGTGGCCGTGGCCATGGCCGCCGCACCGCAGCAACCGCAGCCGCAGCCACCGTGCCCCGGCAGCGTTGTGGAGCTGGAGGACCTCGGCGCCGATTACCTTGACGAGCTCCTCCGGGTGTCGTCCGAGTTCCATTGTCCATAATCCATGGTGAATGAATGGCGACCCTGCATGCAAGGTGCAAGCCAAGCGAGGTTTAGTCGTGGATCGAGTTCAGTTGTCATCAGAATTCAGAAAGCTTGCAGATTGCAGAGCACTACTAGCTCGTGCCCTGCCCTGCCCTGCTCTGCTCTGCTCTGTCCTCGCTCGCCAATTGCTGCGAGATCGACGACGACCTGTGCTCATCTTTTTCTTGGATAGATATATGTTCGCTTTGTGTTTAATCTGTGCCGGTCTCACCACCGGTCTCTGTTTGCTTCAGTTTTCCTGTGTCCATTTTCTCAGACCCAGCAGAGAGAACGAATACAAACTAATTAAACGCTACTCACCTCTATAAATACAAGCACACAAGTATACTTTGCCCCTCTAAAAGAACTAAGCTCTTTAGATCAAATTTAATTAACAAAGTCACCATAATATCTTCCATCGTCTATTCCTAAAACAGTATAGGCACTATTTTGTCAAAGAGAATGTGAATATCCATGCTAAATGCAGAAGATATGTTCGAGTACGAGAAACTTAGGCCTTCTTTGATAGAGCTCTCACCGACACCAATTTCTCTGATGCGTGCACTGTTCAGGCACCATTCACAGAAGCGTTTTTTCTATCTCCTCTCTTCATCTCTCGTACGACCGGTGAAGCTAGTTTTCTTTTAGCTAAGGGCCTGTTCGTTTCCACCGGAATGAAGGCGTGGAACAATTCCAGGCGGAATGTTAACTATATTCATAGTAGCAATTGTCGTCTGAATTAATTCTGGCTGTCAATCCTCTCTAACAGAACGAGGCCTAAAGAAGAAGAGACGAGGGAGAAATGAAACTCCTCAACAGTGTGCTGATTAGAGAAGCCGGAGCTGACGGGAGCTCTACCAAAGGGGCTCTAACTGGTTGAGCTACTTTTTGTTAGTTTTCTTTTCTTGAGCTCCCGTGGGATTTGGCATTTTGGCGTTTCTACCCTTCTTTTATAGCCTAAAGGCATTTTTACCCTCTTGTTTTCCAACTTGGCATTTTTACCCTCCGTTTTATAGTCCGAAAGCTCCGTCTACCCTCGCTTTTGACGACGTCCGCGCAGCTGGGAGTAAAACGCGAAATCAAAATAAAAAAGAAAAGAAGTGGCAGCCCAATTGACGAAATTGCCCCTTCCTATACACAAGTCAGGTCCGCTCCCTCCCCCACCCCATCCCGTCGCTCTAGCTAGTGCACGCGCAGAGGAAGCCGCGCCACCCCCCGCGCGGCCGCGAGATCCGGGCGGCCGGCGCCTCCCTTCGCCGTCCCTCCCCACCACCGGGGCGGATCCTCCCTCCCCCCACCACACGGCGGATCCTCCCCACCACCGGCTCCTCCATCCCCGCCCAGCCGCCCCGCTTCTCCCATCCCAGGCCGCCCCTCCTTCACCATGGGGCGCACGGCGGCTAGGGTTCGTGGGGTAGGGTTTTAGGGGCGGGCGGGAGGGGAGGAGCCCCAGCGGCGCCACGGGAGGGGAGGAGCTCGCCTCCCTCTCCATCCTCCTCTCTTCCTCGCCCTAGGACACAAAAAACCATGGAGAAGCCAAGGTATTTCCCTCCCCTTTCTCCAATTCTTGAGTGTGTTTATTTCTTGCTGTGAATTTGTAGATGGGTTGACTTGTTTATTTCGTGTTTAGCGATTTGTAGGACAAGTCACAATAAATTGGAACTTGTTGTTACAGTTCATTCATTTTTTGCTTTTCAGTTGGGTATTCAGGTAGAGTGGAAGCGGCAAGTTCATTATCTGAAACTATAATGTAGCTGTTCTAAAGGTAGCTGTTTTCTAAAGGTAGAGTGGAAGCGGCAAGTTCAAAGTGGAAGACATCGATACTAATGTAGCTGTTCTAAAGGTATTGTTTTCTGCTCAGAAAAAGTTCATTATCTTGCATAGAATTTAATTCTGGTAAATCTGAAACTAAAACTATGGCGCATGGCAGAATCTAAAGTTTTATTGAATTACTGTACTAAATAACAGGGCATATTTCAGGCTTTAAGCATATATGTCATCCAGGTAGCTCATAATCTGAGCTTATTTAAGGATTATCAATGTAATAACATTTGGTTATCTCCTTCCAGGAACTACTTGTTTTTTAGTACTCCGTAAGTCGTTGTTTTCCTTTACTGCAGTGGCTGGATCTGGTTCATGTTTCTTGGATTTTTGCTTGGTTTAGAAGAGGACAACAATGATGCAACGTAAGTGATTTAAGGCTGCTATTCATTGCAATATTTTGTAGTAAATTTTAGTGTTTTCCAAAAAATTAACTTGCTTCTACTCTATTTTGTTGAAGTGGAAGTGGTAAGGAAAAAAGTTTAACATATATCCCAATAATGAGGCAAGTGGTTTAGGAAGTGCAAGTGGTTCAAGAAGGGGGACAACACGGCGTAGACAATACATATCCGAAGGCTTGCTACTTTGTTGGGTTTCAATGCTTGAGATGTGGCTCGCCATTAGTTGCTACTAGCTCCTACTTTTTTGGATGACATGTCATTTAGACCTCTATGTTAGTATTTGGCATGTGCCTTCGACCTCTATGTTAGAATGTTGATTTGGATGCGTATATGAGTATGTTGATTTGGACCTCTATGTCGGCATGCATTTGGACCTCTATGTTACATGGTACTTTGATGGCAAAATATATGGATCTATATGTTTGGATCATTTTGTTGTGTGATTTTGAATTGTAATTATATGGAATATATGCTGAAATGCTATCAAAATCAAATAAAAAATTTGTACACAAGAGTTGATACAAAACAGGGGTAAAAACACACATCTAAGAAAAAAATAGGGGTAAAAACGAATGGGCAAAGTTGTCCCTTTTAACACCGTTAACTGGACATAACAGTAAAGGGTAAACATTCCCTTCGCTTTGAAAAAAGTGAGGGTAAAATGCCCGGTTCAAAAAAACGAGGGTAAAATCACCTTTTTGGTCCTAAAACCGAGGGTAAAAACGCCAATGCCCCTTTACTTTTTGAAGAAACATGAGTTACCCCCTACTTGCAACAATATAATACAAGAAAGAACCAACGGTTTACATCCGGAAACAAAAAAAAAATGTGATAATAAATATAGAGCGTGGCAACCATGAACCAATGCTGATAGCAATATTTTAGCAATCTGAGAGGCATTACATATATTGCGGGTCCAACTCGGTGTAGACCAACACAAATCGGCGTGGCACAAGCAAATTTGCCTAGGTGCATGGCATTTATTCACATGTATGTATATGATATTTGCAGTCTTCACCTGGACACAATCAAAGACCACCTTCGAGCATTTGTTGTGCAACTAAGCTGGCCCCTTGTTTTTTATGCTAGTACAAGCAATTCGGAAGCTTCCATGGATGTCCTGGACCCCTGGGTTTGGTTTGGTACCCAGTTTATATGTATCTGCGGCTCCGGAATCCAGGGGCAACGACCCATAACATAATGTTGATTATATATTAAATAAATATCTATATGATAGCGATGCAACCGTTTGGTGTAATATACTTTTTTTTTTATTTGATGACACGAGGCACAGCTTTTTTTTTTTTATTTGATGACACGAGGCACAGTGCATATAAAGGATAGATGAAAGATCCAACTCAGTCTCCTCTGGATCTGTCTGACTCTGTCCTCACGTCAGCCCCCGCGTAGCATCTAGCTGACTATGTACATGGTCAGTGGTGGCGTCCAACAAGCAAAGCAACCAAAGAATCCTTCTTCTCCCTGCTCTCTCTTAATTCGTCAACGTATCGTAAATTAGAATTGGAATACTGCAATGTCTTGTTTTGTTCGTTTGACCTCCATGGACGAGAGAAGAAAAAAATGCATGTTACTGGTGATCAAATTTCCTATTTTTTAATCTAGCAACAGGTAGATCGAACCGGGGGACGGAGGTATACGTATGCGTGCTCTCGTGACAGATCACTACCAGATTAGTAGAGTTCAACAGGGGGTAGAATCGAATCAGTAAGAATGGCCGCCGGCCACTGAATAGAGTCACGAGCTGCAAAGAGAGGCCTATGCCGTTTCTTTCCCCTCTACCCCATCAGTTCATCGAATCCCAATCCCCCGCTCATCCATCCCAAATCGACACCTGAGTTGCTGATCTGCAGTTCAGGTCCATAATACTCTTATCATAACTATCAGATTGACACTCGCTAGTTGCTGCTCGCATCTCCATCGGCAGCCATCTGCTGACAACAACTCCCATCAATCTCACTTTGTATCGAAGATCTGGGAGAAATCCTCCAAATTCCTCCAACCTCTGGTCTGCAACCGGCTCGTGCAATCTCCCATCGCCTGCAGCAATCTGCCATCGTCCGCTCCTGCTGAATCGGTGCAACATATTGGCTATCGAGTTACGAATTATTCTTTTGCAGGTACCGTGAGTCATACACTAGATCATAACAGCAGCCGTCTTTTACAAGTACCAACAAATCGGCCAGATGTGGCTAGCCAATATAGCAGATCGGCTGATCGAAAGCAGGACTTCAACTACTGCACTAAGAGAAAAGGTCAAAGAAAGGCCAGATCACCGATACAAAGGGCTCAACAAGTAATTCTAGGATTACCAAATGAGCCCCTATTACACCTAACACACAAACAAACAGCAAGAGTACATGGGGGAGGGAGAAAGAGGACACAACACCAATGTCCTAACCGACTATACCCAAAGAGAAATCAACACAAAGGTTGCCTCGCTTTCGTAAGACGGCCGCGGTGGCAAAGCATCCACCCGAAGAACCGGCTTCCGGCAACTCCAACAAATGACCAGGTAGTCGCCGTGGGAGCCGCCACAGATAAGCTACGACACTCCAGCAGCGACCAGGTAGTCAAATGCAGCCAACAAATCAAGGTATGACATTTCAAAGTGCACGTACATGCACTACACGAGCAGGAGATCTTTACTCTTCTCTTCAGACTGTTGTTCACATGGCACGACAACATCATTGTGCTCTCCTGGGACCTCTTTACATAATCACTATGCCTACACTACTACAGGGAATCATGTGCTACTCAGATCTTTTAACACAACCCCGATTCGGGGTTGCCCACACCCGTCGCCCTCCTCGCGCACGAAGCGACCTGGCTGCCGCCCGACCCGGCGCCGGCTGCCGCCAGTCCTCCTACCCCTCCTTTCTCCTTGCCGCCATTGAGAGGCTCTCTAGGAGCCCTATGCCCTGGGAAGGCGGGGCAAATGGGCCTTCCACCATGGCGACCACGAGCTCCTCAACGTGAGGTTGTGCTCGGTGGGCGATGTCGTCGTCGGCCGAGGCGGATCCAAGCGTTACCAGACGGATCTGGGCCCCGCCGGTTGGATTTGCGTCGGTAGTATGCTACTTCACGGCGGGCCGGGTTTTGGGCGACCATTCTCAGCCTTTACGGTTAAGCCTCCTCGCCCGTCACCCTTACACCTGCGCCCTCAACCTCTCAACTCCATCAGCGACGCTCACCGGCCGGATCCAGGCCCCCACAGCCAAATCTAGCATGACCGAGGCGGTGGCGGCGCCCGTTAGGGTTTTGCCTACAAGATCCCAGTCCCTTCGTCCCTCCCCACCGCGATGCTAGCCTTCGGGCGCCGGCCGATGTGTGCCTAGCCAGCCGAGGTGGCCGGGATCCTCAGCTCGGTGCCGCCCCCGCCGACATTTCACGCTGATGATGTAACAAAACTCCTTTCTTAATATAAGAAATACAAAGACAAATTATCTTACGTGATTAAGAAAAACACAGCCTAATGCAACCAACGCTGCAGCAGGCTGGCTGGACTTGGGGCGTTTATTCACTTTAAACACTCGTACCCGTCGGAGACCATTTTTAATGTAGGCAACAGTGACCAACATCACTTCAGTTCTCGTGGCGGAAGTGGTGTCCCATGACTCTTGCAGCAACGCTAGTTTCCCTGCTTCATCTCCCGGGAACAAATTTTCTCACAAATAATCAACAGTTAGTGACCTTCTTGAACTCGACAGACTGCTCTTCAATGCCAGATTGGACAGTCAAGTGGTTCACTCAACAATTTCTAAATTTTAGCTCTGAATTATCATGCAAAATCTTCAAAATTACAAGAGGTTTAAATAGCACAACTCGTATGCTGGCGAGACAAGCTTCTAGATTCTGCTTCTCATAATCCTATAATCTCCTGTTCTTGCCCACACCATTTATCAATGTGCCCGCTTCAGGTTGCATTTGCATTGTCCTCTGTACAATGGGGAGTATTTATCCCTTCTCACGGCTAGATGTTGTTAATAAAATTTGCCTGTTATCAAAAGAAAAAAAAAACACCGCTCAAAATTACTCCGTCAATGGCATTTAATTGGGAGATTATGTTTTCCATAAGTCTTGCCTCTTCACTAGGGAAAGCCTATATGTTGATGACGGTAATAGATTGTTGTCCCTGTGCTTCTTGTCCACATAGCACATGGAAAAATCACGTCTACATGTTATATAGCTATCACACTCAGAAAAAAACTCAGGGTCATATTTTTCTTATGAGTTGCTTGTTTGTAGACATTTTAGTAGAAAAAATAGCCATACAAATATAATATATGTAATTAGAAAATAAAAAATTAACTGACATATACAAGAATTTAGTCAAGAAAAAAAATTATTAGAATATCTCCAAATGTTTCTTATAGTATACTGCTTAAACTAATAGATCTAGCAAGTTTTTTTAAAAAAAATGCCTTCAAGAAATCTTTCATTCAATTGTTCTCGAACAACTTGCTTCATTTCTCTATCACAATGCTCTAGCATAACCATCTGGAAATCCATCCAAATGTTGTAGCATTCTTCAAAGATTGGGGCTCCTACCGATGCCAAGATACCACTATCCTCAATCATCTCCACTACCTCCAGTCAATCTAACTACACAGTGAAATTTCTACAGCCAAAGTGGTGTACCAAATGCAAGCCTTCTTTCGGAGCATAAACCTCTGCCATATGTGCATCCAACACCAAAGGCAAGAAGTTCATTGATGTGACAACAAAGTTCATCCTCGAGTTTATGATAATCACCACCCCGAACTTCCACATGAAGCAACAAAACCTGCGTCACCATCAATTAGCTTTCCTTTGTCAAGTTTACTCCATCCTGTGTGAACCTTAAACTTCCAGTTATGGGATCTCTAGAAATAGACATTGTTGAACGGTTGAAGTTCTGGGATAGGAGTTTCCATGGACAAAATTTCTCTTATCCCACCATATGTAGTACCATCACCCAGTCAAGATTAGTTCTACCAGACCAATATTATCAAGAAGTGGCACCCTTCTCCCACCTTTGATTGCTTCTTCTACCATTTATTGCCCTGATCAGCGGCCCTATGGATTCTATGGCTGATAATAAGCAGGCTGATGTTGTTTTGTTATGAGAGAAAAGAAAAATAATACCATGACTGACAAGATGGGATGATATAAGTACTCATGTAATTTAGCTCCATATGTTGCTCCAAATTATAGTCGAATCAATGGAAAACCAACAAGGCATGCAAACGTTAGCACTCATGATTTGACTTCATATGTTGCTTATAAATCAAGCCAGACCAATTAGATTTTTGCACTTGATCCTTCATTAGATCTCGAGGATCAAAAGGCAATGAGAATTGGCCATTTATTTTATGATAATCTATTGCCAAATCTCATTTGACATAATTAGATGTAAGAAACAAAGACTCGCTAGTTGACACAATTGGCAAAGCAAGTGTAGATTCACATATAAGTGATGAGTGTGTGGCTGATAAAATCAGACAAAATAATATGCATTATGAATCAATTTCATCTCAAAAAGCAAATCTAGTTGTGCCAAAACATGAGAAGCACAATCAATAAAATAGTTAGGCTTGTTTTTTTTTTTTTTTTGGAGCTAAAGGGGTTGTGTACCTATCTAGTGCCTATTATGTTGTTCATGATACTCAAACTATAGCCAAACTATCTTCGGTTAATAAAAGATGAAACCCCTAAAGAAAAGTAGAAAGTGTTAGAGTGCCAACAATTGGTGGCTTAAGAAGGTGATAGAGAAACCGGCCTAGCCGGATTTAGAAATTGGCCTAGCATCTATAGTTGGCTATTATCAAGAGATAAAGAGCTATATCACTCAAATCAAGAACCTTCACTTCTCCCGCATGATCAACAAGGTGCAAAGTACAAGTACTTTTATCAAATTCCCAATCTAGTTATACTTTTTCAATTGCTACTTCTATTAGTAACATTGTTGCTAGTAGTTAAAAAGACTAATTGAGTAGGGTATTTTACTTGTTGACAATAAAATAAAATAAGGTTCCATCGACAATATATTATGCCTTATCGAGGCTAATGATAATATTTTGTCAAATTTAAGCTTAAATGCTTACCTTAATTAGATTTCATATCTACGTCGAAACTTTACTTCTTTCAAATTCAGATCATATTTTGTCTTAAATGTGATACAAATTATGTGATTATTTTGAATTTAGTGATTTGGGCCAAGATTGAAAAGTATTTCATGTGCCAATATATGTTGAACGAGCAATCTTAAAATGTCCGGCAAGAAAAGTAATTGAAAAAGGTGTCCCCTGAATGGATTGATACTAAATCAAAAACAAAACTAGACCCAACCTAGGAGGAACTAGGGGGCTTTGTATTAAGAAAAAATAAGGCGCATAAGTCCGTCCCCCCGATGGGGATCGAACCCGGGAGCTGTTGCTTCCACACTTGGGAAGCTAACCATCCGAGTTATCGCCTAGTCCTCATTGATACTAAATCAAGTCCATTCGTTGCCTATCTTTAAAGCCGACTCAGGAAAAGAGTCGGCTAAATAAATCAAAGCACACTTTACCTTTTATGATCATGTCTTCGATATTTTGTTAAAGAACAATTTTGTTAGAGTCATTTATCACAAAGCTTTGCCATCACCTAAGAACTTAAAAGTGCTTACATATTGCAAGTGGCATAATTTGTTTGATCATAATACTTCTAATTGAATATGTTTCGTCGAGTGATCCATCATCCATTGATAAAAGATGATTGAGATTTTCGAGAAGCTCAACAAAGCGACCAATTGATCCAATTGGTCTTGATTGAAAATAAATTTTTAATAGGCTAACATAAGTCGATTCATTTAGAGCTACAAGTTCAAGTGCCATAGAGAGAGTTTGAAGCCGTAACGTGAATGGAAAATTGGATACTCTAGAGTACAACGAGGTGATTACAATTCAAGAAGACAGTTGGATGATGGTGAAATCTCTCTAGCGAAGCAAAGGCAAATTGATCTCATTAAGAGGGAGTCAATTCTAAAAATTGGACTGGCCAATTTTGACAAGGAAAACCATGAGTTTGTGCAAATTGCTCCATTTTATACATGGAATGAATATCAATCATCAAAGGCCACTGAGCTATCACAGTCAACATATGTGCTCTTGGCAATTAGGTTTTGAGGAGTAGGAACCAAACATAGCTAAGTTGGTTTGTGAAAATCGGCTAAGCCAAATTATCCTCCTTTGAAGCATGTCTATCAAAATGGGAAGGAAAAAGGAGGAAGCTCGCTGAGGTGATGGGGGTAAAGGTCGTGACAAGCATAGGAGGAAAAGGCCTAAGGTCATTTTCGAGGAACTTTTGGCTATACAAAAGTAAAGCAAAAATCAAATATCGCTAACAGGCAAGAGACTCTCCCATCATCAAGATTGCCTCCAATTCGCAAGTCTTGGACTTGGTAAGGAAATAGATCACACGTAACTATAACATATTGTTTTTTTAATCCAAAAACAACATATTCTCCTCTTGAGCGACCCACATGTTTTCATCCTTATTCATCGTAGTCGTAGGGCTGATTAAGAGGAAAGCCAAATTTATAATTTGGTTAACCGGACTTTAATTATAGAAAAACATTTATTCGTCATATATGAATGAGATGTGGCGAAATTTAAATTGTGGTAGAAGATGTAAGGCGCCGTGTCGTGTCGGGCCCGGCAGGGGAAAAGGGAAAATGGGAAGCCCAACCCAAACCAGTAGTCAATCAGAGCTGACCCACCGAATCAGAATCAGAACCAGACCGGAGGAACCACAAGGGAAAGGGGGAGCCACCGGACACGGACCGCACCGCCACCTTCCCTTCTCCCGGCGCGGCGACCTCCAGGCTCCAGCCACGGCGCCCATGGCGTCGGCGAAGCTGCTCTACATTGTGGTGGTTGACGACAACGCCGCCTCCTTCCGATACACGCGCTCCCTCATCCACAGCACCCTTCAGCTCATGGGATGCAAGCCACGCCACGCCTTCGAGGTCCGGCCCTCTGCCTCTTCGCCTTCGATGCCGATCTCCCCGGACCCTCCCATCTTCCATGTGCTTTCGTCTGATGATTGGATCCTTCGTTCCATCTTTGTCTCTTGTAGATCAGCCGCAGGGTGTTCGATGTCATCCGGGGTGACCACCAGGGCCACGGCGACACGGCCGCCTCCGCCCGGGTGCAGAGGTACGAGGTCGCCGAAGCCACCCCGACCACAAGCCCCCGCCAGTTCCAGTTCGAGCTATACAAGCGCCGGACCACCGTCGTCCTCCCGAGGGACCTCTTCCTCGACCTCGTCCTCGACGCCCTCGCCCTCTACAAGTACGTCGCCCCCAACCAGCGCGCCGATCTCATGCTTGCCTGCAGGTCCGTCCGCCGCACTCTCTCACTCTCTCTCGTCCCCCTTTCTTTCCTTTCTCCCTTCTGCCACTGCAACTCAACTGTCTCCTTTCCCATCTGTTTCTAATTGCTGATTAAAAAAAAAAAAACCCCTCATTTTGCGGCAATCTGTTGTTTCGTCGCCGTTCATGCTTGTTGCGTCGTTCTAAAACATTCAGCAGCTCATATACAATATAATCGGATTTGTGAATGTGATGCTCAGGACAGATAGTTCTGAACACGGCAGCATGGTGAGGTGATTACTTAGTATAGTTAATATTAATGTTACTCTTTGAAAGGGATTACTATGCAAACTATGGCTACATGCCGATTGGACGAGATTCAAATTGTGATTTCCATACTTGTGTTTTTTTTACCGAATATTTCCATACTTGTGTTGTCACTGATGTAAACTGCACTTACTTTTTCATAACTACAAACTTTCTAGTGCCTCCCCATTGACCACATATATTTCAAAGGGAACTTTTTATAGGTCTTCATATTGTATCATTCCCTCTGTCACTTATATTCTTTCGTCTTTCCTTAGGATTCGTGAACGAAAGGAATCTATCACAGTTCTTCTTTGCGGGACTAGTGGCTGTGGCAAGTCTACTCTTTCTACGTTGCTGGTAATAATTTTAATTTTCCTTACCTCCTTACTTTCTTATATGCCCTTCTGCTCCTTCTCATATATTAGGACCTGTCTTTGACCTATTCAAGCTAGGAACATTGTTGTGAGAATGTAACAATAGACTGAAGATGCAGATGAAGTACATATTGTATTATTACTACATGAAACTGTCACACCAGGATAGAACAAAGTAATGACATTAGAGAATTAAGTTCCCCCCTTGATTGGTTTCCTTTTTTTATCCACTGCACTTGTGGGCAAATGTTAGCTTTATTTTCTTTTTTCCTGATTTCTTCCTTACAGTGATGTTAATGTCTCAACAGGGAAGCAGGTTAGGAATTACAACTGTAGTTTCTACAGATTCGATACGCCACATGATGCGAAGCTTTGTTGAAGAGAAAGAAAACCCTCTTCTCTGGGCATCAACCTATCATGCAGGTGAATGTCTTGACCCAGTAGCAGTTGCTGAAGCAAAAGCCAGGAGGAAAGCAAAAAAACTCTCAGGTGTATCAAGCAGCTCAAGTATTGATTATGAGAAAGGTGGGTCTCTTACTGAAAAAGTTGATGGGAAATCAATCGGGAAGAAGCAAATGGCCATTGAAGGTTATAAAGCACAGAGCGAGATGGTGATTGATAGTTTGGATCGGTTGATTACTGCGTGGGAAGATAGGAAAGAATCAGTTGTTGTCGAGGGTGTTCACTTGAGCCTTAATTTTGTGGTATGTGCTTCCAGAAAGCTATTCATTTGCACTTCTCCTTTCATTCCTGCTATGATTTTTTAGATCATATCAGCCCCACTATATTGCATTTCTTTTGCTAATAAAGGTGGAGTTGTAACTTACCTGGCTAGCATGCCCACTTTATTCCACATTTCCTTTAATTATTTCAGATGGGTCTAATGAGGAAACATCCTTCGATAATACCTTTCATGATCTACATATCTAATGAGGGTAAGCACACAGAGAGGTTTGCTGTACGTGCAAAATACATGACACTTGACCCAACGAAAAATAAGTATGTTAAATACATCAGCAACATTAGAACTATCCAGGAGTACCTTTGCAGCAGAGCTGACAAGTACCTAGTTCCCAAGGTCAACAACACTAATGTTGATCGGAGTGTGGCTTCGATCCATGCCACTGTCTTTAGCTGCCTCCGTAGGCGAGGTAATGGAGATCAGTTATACGATCCTGAAGCAAATACTGTGGCTATTGTAAATGAAGAGTACAAAAACCAATGTGTGGCTAATTCCATGAGTTCCAAGGGGATGTTTAAATTGATCCAACGGCTTGGATCCTCAAGAAAGCTCATGGCTATCAATAATATCGATGGTTCAGTTTCTAAGGCCTGGCCAGTTGAGTCCAGTGGAGGAGATGGAAAATGCAGTCCTGACGACAGTAATAAGAAATCTGTAGGGAACCCAATCTATGGACCTCTAAATATTGGAAGAGCAGAGTCAGTCAATCTGCAGTTTGGCACCTTTGGGATAAGTGCCTGGCCTACTGATACGGGCTGTACAAGTCAAGCTGGAAATGCTGATGAATCATGGACAGATGCTGCTGAAGGTAGTAGCAGACATGTTCTATCTTCATCTGGTTCTCCAAAGAAGTCGGATGGACATTGTAAAGAGGTACTAACTGCTACTTGTACCATGGCTGCGCTGTTTCATCTTTCTTTTCTGATCAATATTCTTTGTAAGGCTAGTTTCCTATTTTGAATTTTCTATAATTCTTTTTGGGGCTAGATCAAAGAGTCATCAGCAGCATATGGCAGCGATGAAGAAGAGGAAGAAGAAGCTGATGTCCGGCCTAATTCAGGGAGTGATGAGGACCTAAGTGAAGAAGACAATAGGGAGATCGATGAGGAGGTGAGATGAAGTCTTTATTTGGATTGTTATGGCTTTTTTGTTTTCTTGATCCTAAACATTAGGTAAAAGGATTCACCCATGTAGTCGCTTCACTGCACTCTATTCTCTGCATCCCATTGTAAGCATATTTGTGGATACTTGCATGGCAGATGGAAGGATCTGTCGACGAGGACTGCAACAGGTCTGATGAGGAATACGACGACCTAGCCATGCGGGACAGTCTGGAAAACGGCTATCTAACTGACGATGGCGTCTTTCATTCTGGTTTAAGCAAATCTTCAAGCGGCTTTGGTGGCAATCAGCGAAGCCACAGCATGCCAAAGAAACAGCAAGAAAATGTTGGTGTTCCTGAGACAGCACGCTCTTCTTCGGCTGCAGTCCCTGCTGGTACAAGCAGCAAGCGGCTTGCCGCTAGAAAGTGGAAGCGCTCGCTGAGTGACTCATTCCGTTCACGGCCACGGAGTGCCCCGGAATTGGTGTCAGTATGCAAGGGATCACCGCCTGTGCCTGTGGCTCCAGATGAGAGGTAGCCAATGAGCTGCACAGGACGTTGTGTCCTGTTTTTTTTAGCATAAATTGCAAAGGGAAATACGAATATTATTATCTGAGGCATCATGGACGTGACAAAATACTATGCAATTGATTTGGTAAGGGGGGCTGTTTGATCTGTGTAATGAAGTAGTCGATAATCATCTCATTTTTTAGTTTTTTTTTTTTTTTTTTTTTTTGGGGAATAAAATGAGCTGATTCATAGCCAGTTCGCTACCTTTTTTTTTCATAAGCTAATAATTAGTACTCATGATATGTTATCTCAGTTGGTTGATCCTCCAAACCAAACGCTCTAGGTTTGTCTGTGGAGCGAGCGGAACGAATTGGCGCAATTCTAATGATGTGAGTTTCTAAGGTCACCCCGATAGGATTTTGGAGACTCTACGAAGTGCTTCCCGGTACACTTCTGCACACAGAAGCTATATCAAAAGGCATACAACTTTGTTTATATTGCCCTAAAATGACATTCTTATACATGTTTTAAACCTTTCCATGGGCCATTAAATTGCAGGCGGATGGCCGGGTGGTCCCTGTCCTGAAGGCCAATATTAGTTTTTTTTACTGTGTAATTTTTTTTTTTTTTTTTTTGGGCAGGACTGCTCCTTGCTTCCTCTGGTCGGCTGGTCCTGCCTAGTACTATCGCTTTCTCCTATTCCCGGTCACGTATGCGTATGTTCCTGTGCAATTCTGAGTTGCCCGTCCATTCGTACTAATTGCGCAGTATCATGTTTTATTATCGAGAGGGACGGTAGGATGAGCCCCGAGGAAAGGGAAAAAACTAGGGTACGAGCCTGCCGTTTCGTATGCGCCGTACGGCCGCCCATGTGTCCCCTTTTGATTGGATCTCTCTTCTCTCGCTGTACCAACGCCGCACGTTCGGCTTCCTGCTGTCGCACCGTATATTCGGCTCGTCTCAGACGTTTTGCTCGTTCGGCTCGTCCTGGCGTCATCCTCATCTTTTCCGCTCCGCCGCCGCCAGGCTACTCCGCCGCGCTGCACCACCGCCATCGTGCTCCAGTCGACCAAATTGGACGCACCACTAGCTCCGCAACCTCCTTGCGCACCTTTTTCACCCATTCGCCTCGCTCAATTCCGCCTGAATCGCCGTTTCACTGTTGTCTTCCTCGTGAACGGCAACAGCGCCGCGGCGAGCTGGGCCGCCGTATTCTGTCTGTTTGGGTGAGCTTATGTCGTGATGGATCACGTTTTGGTTTCTCCTTATTTTCCTGATTACTGTAGACATTCTCTTTTCCTTGTCCGACGACCGGACTCACCGGAATGCCTTCGTTACCGCCGGCTCCGCCGCTGTCACCGCCGACCACCCACCTCTGTCTTGTCTCCGACCTAATCAGCGCAAGAAACGTCGTCGGGGTGAGTTCTTGGTCGCGTGCGTGCCTTCCTTTAGTCCTAGTCCTTGCCGTAGTCACCGGAGCAGGTGTCGCCGTGGAGGTCTGCTATGTTCCGCCACCATGCGCGTGGCTGAGTGTGTTAAGGTTCGGTTTTGGTGCGTATAGCGGTTGGATTTGGGTCGCCAGAGGGTGCTGGAGGTGCTGGGATGTTTGCCGTCGCCGGGGTTGCGCTGTTTGCTGTTTCCGCCGCGCCGGAGCGCCGCCGGTCCGCCATGGTCGCCGGCGTGGCTGCTACTGTGCTCGTTGCCGCGTTTGTGCTCTAGGGAGATGCGCGGGGTCGGAAGGAGTGTCCTGGGCCTGTGCGCGTCGCCGGCGAATTCGCCGCCGGCGAGGAATCGTCGGTCAGCTTGCGTGGGCAATGGCGGCGGGCGATGGCAGCGTTGCGTGCGTGGGCGATTGCAGCGGAGCCGAGCCGAGAAGACCTTGTCGATGCGGGATTGTAGTCCGCGCCGAGCCGACGACCGCGGAACCGAGCCGACGACCGCGAGCCCGCATTCCACGAGCGACACGGCAGCGCGCTGCGTTGGATGCCCGTGTAGCCACGCGTCATCCATCTGCTGGTGGGGCGTACGCGAGCGGCCTGTACGGCAGACCCGTACCCCAGTTTTTCCGAGGAAAGTGGCAGCGGGTTAAGCGTCCCACGGATTTTGGATATATCCCGGATTTATTTCGGGATTTTTACGGCACTATGCATTAAGTGGTAGGCGACGTCTCCGTCGATAGCGAGGCGCCAGTGGTGACTTCGGAACTTCAAGATTTCTTGCCGGCCCGGTCGGCCCGAAGGTGCTTTCATAGGGGGTAGGGGTTTGCGTCACGTGTGTTCAAAGGGGTGAGTGTGCATGCGTGTTGAGCGTCTGCGTTATCTTGTGTAATCTCAAAAAAAAAAAAAAAGAATAAAG
The DNA here is from genome assembly GCA_015847255.1 of Hyparrhenia diplandra. Lineage (NCBI taxonomy): Eukaryota > Viridiplantae > Streptophyta > Magnoliopsida > Poales > Poaceae > Hyparrhenia > Hyparrhenia diplandra. Next base: position 267,998 of record JADLZK010008851.1, on the reverse strand, counting down.
AAAATATAGCCAATAGATAGGGAGAAAATAAATAAATAAACAAACAAATAAATAAATGAAGAAAACAAAAAAAAATGGACATTTCAGACATTTTATCATTTTTATCTACCAAGAGAAGGTGTTCAGTCAATCGATTTACTAAAATAGCTCCAACTACACTAGTGGAGCGGAAGCTAAAAAAACATCTTCATAAATGGTCGAAAATTTCTGAACGCCTTCATATAGAGTCATGGAGAAGACAACGATTGATGAAGAGTCAGAAATTTACACACATACAAAATTGACGTGGCTTAAATCCAGAATGCTCTAGTCTAGTGTGAAATTATTTTAATCTTTTATCATGTCCTTTTGGTATTTTTTTTCAGTAAATGCTTTTCGTTTTGTATTATAATTAGTACTCCCTCCATACTTAAAAATAAGGGTTTAGGACAGCGACACGGTCTCCAAAACACAACTTTGACTTCTCTTTTCTATAAAAATATTTATTAAAAATTATATAAGTATACTTTTATGAAAGTATTTTTCAAGGCAAATCTATTGATATAATTTTCATATTTCTAAACTCAACGATTTAAAATTATTCATGATTTATGTTCCCAATGTTTGACCTCTTTTACAAAACGTCTTCCTTTTTCCAACATGGAGGGAGTATTCGTTTACAAACCAAACTACATAGAATTTCAACTTTGACAACATGTAACCATCTCATACTTGATCATATTTAGTACAAAAACAAGTGTCGCTCCATGCTCTCTACACTAATATGATCATAGATAGAATTTATAAGTGACAATAACATGCTCAAATGACACAAACACGATGAACTAACAATTGTGTTCATGCTAAATAAACTAATGAATCAAAAAGAGAGAGCTGATAACAATCCTGCCAAAGCAGGTCAGCCATCATCCTCCTGTTCATAAACCTCTGAAATGTTGACAGTCTGCAACCATTCTTCCTTTGGAACCAAACACCAATTTGGTGACTGCATTGCCTTGAGCCACTTGAAGTCATCCACATTAGCCCAATTACCAGTCTCGTCCTCAAGTCCTGAGGCCTTTAGATCTTCTTCAATTCCTTCATAATTCAAAGGGTTATTTTTGATTCACGCCATTGCAACTTTCTGAGTTTGGAAAAACACCATTACAATTCACCTATTTGGAGATCTGCCATTGCAATTTCTCTCTTCTCTCGTTCTTGCCATTTTGTACACCTGCAGCGTATAAGGGCCCACTGGCAGGCATGTACACGTACAGAACGCATACACCCACCGACGTCAAGTCTTCACATCCTCCGTTAAACCGAGCCCACCCGTGGCCGCGCAGACCGCCGGTCTCGCACACCGCCGCTCCACCTCCGGCGCCCACTCAAATTCCTCGCGTCATCTCGCAGGCTAGCACGGTCGCACACCGCCGATCCACCTCCGGCACCCACGCGAACGCCTTGCCTCGCCGCGTAGGCCGCCGCGATCGCGCCGCCACTCCAGCTTCGGCACCCACTCAAATTCCTCGCGTCATCTCGCAGGCTAGCACGGTCGCACACCGCCGATCCACCTCCGGCACCCACGCGAGCGCCTTGCCTCGCCGCGTAGGCCGCCACGATCGCGCCGCCACTCCAGCTCCGGCACCCACGCGCGAACGCCTTGCCTCGCCGTGCAGGCCGCCGCGGTCGCCGCTGCCCCGCTGTACGCCCTCTCCATTGATGGCGGCGCGCCTGGAGGCCTCGCTGCAACGGCGCTCCGGCCCAACCAACCCCTTCCGCACTGGACTGCCCAGGTGATGTCGAGGAGCGGGTTCGCCGCGTCTAGCTATAGCAATGCATGCACAGTCTTCCCGGAGCCGAGTTATTTGCATGCCTTCATGCGTGGCCTGAACTGCATCCCTTGGCACAACACCGCTCCAGTGCATGTACTGGACACGAGCAGAGCGCGAGGATCCAGACCCACGTGCGTTGCCACATGCGCGGCCAGCGCTGGGGCGTGGTGGAGGTGACGCCTATGGCGGATCCACGCCGTCAGCCACCGCGGTCTGCCACGACGGCCGCCATCTGCATGGCGAGGTCCGCGTCCTTGACGACACGCCAACCAACAGCCAGGAGCGCCCCGTCCCTCTCGCGCTCCATGGCCTAGTATCGCGCGGCGTCCATGGCCACGATAGCCGGAGCAACGCCGAGAGCGGAGGTCCTCGGCGAAGCAAAGCAGAGGTCCGGGGCTAAAGAAGCGGAGGTTGGGGTCACGGCGAGGCGACGCGTCCACGGGCGTGCTCTGTTTCACAGAGAAGGCTAGGACGTGACGTCGTTATGCGTTCTGTACGTATCTGGTGGGCCCTTATACGCTGCAGGTGTACAAAATGGCAAGAATGGGAGAAGAGATAAATTGCAATGACAGATTTCCTAATAGGTGAATTGTAATGGTGTTTTTCCAAACACAGAAAATTACAATGGCATGAATCAAAATAACCCTAATTCAAAACATATGGTGCAAATCTCACACAATCTCACACCACTGCAATCCTCAATGATAGGCCTGCTCCTCACCCGCAAGTAGAAATCCGTCAACCTCGCCTCATGGATCCTGATCTGGTGTGCTGCCATCACAAATATGCAGCCTTGGACTTCCTCTATAAGCACAGAACCAAGAACAGCTCCAACGAACACACGGCAATCTCTCAGCCTGTGGATGTACAGAGCCCGGCATTTGCCCTTGAGGTACACCTCGCAGGAAACCAAATCAGCGAGCGTGAAATCCCCATCCTTGTCGTTGGAGACTCGCAGATCCTTCACAAAGGTGGCGCCGTTCTTGCCCCGGAACCCGAACCCTGGTAGGATCGCGTCCAGACTAGGCTTCGGCTGCTCCGGGGAGGCGGCTGCGGTGGCGATGCGGTGACATCATCCTGAGGCGGGTTCTTGAGATTCCTCTTCTTGTTCCTGAAGGAGAAGGACTTCTTGGGACGGAGCTCAGAGGCAGCGAGCCTGTGTGCCGCACGGAGGTCGGCGGCGGTGGCGAGGGCGGCGCGCAGCTCGTAGGGGGCAGCGCGTGGGACGCCTCGGCGATGAGGCGATCGATGCCATCGATGGCGACCGCAGCAGTTGCCAGAGATGCGATTGCGTCGTCTTCGGAAGAGGAGGAGCGGCAGGCGGAGAGTGCTGACTCCGCTGCGAGCTTGGCGCCGGCGAAGCGGGAAAGGAAGGCCTCGACGGGCGAGGCTTCAGAGGAATCAGAGTCCGAGGATGGGGCGCCGGCAGAGGAGGAGGAGGAGCGCTTGGAGAGGCGCTCGAGCATGGCGAGGTGCTTCCGGTGGCCTCCACCGGTGGCGGCCTTTGGCTGATCAGCCTCCGGCTCCATTCCGGCGGGCGGCGGCGGCTCCGCTGGATTGCGCGGAGGAATGAAGGCGTCAAGCCGTCGAAACGGAACTAGGAAGCGAACACCATTCCTCTCAGTCCAGTCCACCACTCGAGCGGTTGGGCTGGCCCAGAAGAAGCCCAATGAGATTACCAATATAAGGCCCGGATGAATAGGAGAAGAGAAAAAAGTACAAAAAAAAAAAAAAATCAATTTACCTCCATCAACTATAATTTCTATCCAAATTTTAGGATTTTTAATTATATTATTTTTATGTAAAATATTTGTATTTGGATATATTTTAGAAAAAATATTTTTATGACTTTTGAATACTTTCTAAAAATACTTCTAGTTTGATTTACCTTCATGAATTTATAGCTTAGTCCGATTTACCCTCTCTCACATGGCATTGTATAAGAAAATCACAATCAAAACCACTCAAAGTACAAAACAACCAGTTTTAAAAGCTGGGAGATAAAAAAAAAAACTTGTTTCATTGTTCAAAGACAAAAATCTACGATAGTCAAGGAAGATGAATTGAACATTTTTTTTAAAAAAATTGTGGCATTGCACTAAAGTTTGCCAGGCTATTTTTCTTGGGCCGTTTATGGTTGTCCGACTAGGCCTAGGAAAACATCTTTTACAATCTTTTGTTTCCATCTGAGGTTTTCTTCGAGCTGGCGTCATGTCATCCACTAAAGATTAAATTGAACTATATTTTAGGGGTAATTCTTGCTATAGATCTTTTTTAAAATAATTACCAAAATACCTTTTGAAAAAATTATCCAATTTAAATTCTAAATTCTTCTTTAATAAAAAAATTTCATAGAAATCATTTTATCTTGAAAAAAATGAAATTGGTTCAAGCTCTACTACCTTCTGGTGTTTGTTTTGAAATTATTTGTTACTTTTTATGATGTCATTTTTGGTACTTATTTATGGGTATGCATTTTCGTTATTTATAATTAGTCTAATTGACAATCTGAGGCCCTGTTTGGTTTAGGGACTTTTTAGTCCTTAGGACTAAAAAAAGTCCCTTTTAGTCCCTATCAAACCAAACAGGGAGGGACTTTTTAAGACTTTTCCTCTATTAGTCCCTAAAAGACTCTCTTAGAGGGATTTTTTTATTAGTCCCTAGGACTAAAAAAGTTTAGTCATTGTCAACCAAACAGGGACCTGAACAACGTAGAATTTCAACTTTGACAACAACATAAGTGTCATGTAACTACCCACTTAAACTATAATGTGTTATGTTATCCCCTCGGAGCTGATATATATTCTGCCACGTCAGCTTTGGACAAAATCGCCGACCAAACTTCCATGTGCGAAATAAAAGGTTACAAGTTAAGGGGAATAAAATCTGGTTTTATATACTACTTATTATTAAAGGAGGAAAATTATGGTTATGAATAGTTTATTAAAGGTCAAAGGAACAGTTTCCTTGCCAAAAATAACAGCAAGAAATTTACCATTTTCTCATTTTCCATGTTTGATGAAGATGTTGCTCTCAACTCTACAAAGGACATATATACACCGAAACATTTCCATGCTTGGGTCAACATGGCTATATGTCGCTAGTCTCGATGGAAGTTCCATGATATTAAACTGGGCTGACATGGCATTAAATAGATAAGGGAGAGATGATAAAATCTCATGGGATGAAATGAGTTTCATAGGGATAAAACTCATCTACACTATTTCCAACACAGAGCCCACAAAAATTGAGATATGAAACATCTCACTTTGAGACTAGCCTTAGGTGCACTCCATCTGTTTGGTAACAAATCGACCAGGCGAGAACAACATCTCCCAAAAATGACAAGTAGAGAGAAGCCTTCAACAGAGGTGGGAGAAATAGGTATTTCCTTCCCAATTTTTTTGAAGATGAGGGTGGAGAAGGTGCTTTGGCGACCAAAGTTCCATTGCTAAAGTGAGAAACTACAATCCTTCGAAGAGGCGTTATGTCAGAACCCGGCTAGATTGGGCCGGAACCGACATGTCGCCAGCAGCTTCGGGGGCGCGGCGATGACGACGATCGGCGGCGTGATGACGTAGATGACGTAGGGCCGATGAAGAACGACGAGGTAGAAGACGGCCGAAGATGACGTGTAGCGACTTCCGCACGATGGCGAGAGGGAGGGCGAGAAGGAGAAAGGAGGCGGCCGCGCCAGGGCCGGGCGGCGCGTCGGGCGATGGAGGGGCGGCGGCGCGTGGGCGCGGCGCCGCAGACGGGCGGCGGTGCTAGCGCACGAAGGGTTAGGGTTTGGAGAGCTGGAGATAGAAGCCGTTTGGGGAGCTTCCCTTTTAATTTTTCTCGCTTAAGATTCAATCGGCTACATACCCCTTGTATTTATAGTCCAAGGGAGACTTGCATGCTAAGAAAGATCTAGAGGTTTCCTTATAGATTGGAATTCCTCTTTTACAAGCAATCTATTTATTCCCTATTTTATTCTTATCTTTATTCCCTAAATATCTATTACTTAATGACGAAGGCGATGACGATGACGCCGGGCGGCGGCGGGGGCCACGGGCCACCACGCAACGCACACAAAACCCTCTTGGGCTGGTGGCGTTGCCCCTCTTGAGGCCCATCTAATTTGGTTCATGACATCTCCCCCCTTTTCCAAACAAAGGTCCTCGCTACCGTGGTTCCCGCACGATTGTCGTTGTTGATGGCGCGATTGAAGTAGCACGGCCTGAAGATTGTTGCATGCACTTGTGTCGGGGGAATTTGCTGGGCGAAGATGAAGACGCTGACCTTTGTTGATTCTGGTTCAATCGATTGAATTCCATTGCTCTCTGGAGGTGGTTGCATCGGTGCCGAGTGCACGTTGATGGGTGAAAGCCAACCTCAAGTGTGTGAAAAATTATCCCACCTGGTTCGAGAACATCCCATAGTACCTTTGACAATTTTGAGGCGTAGTAGTGGTGGTTGTCAAGGAAGAAGATTCGCCTCGATGGCAAGAAGATATGTGGTGGCTCCTTCAACAACCGGTTGCTTGTCGTGAAGCCTGGCACGAATGGCGAAGTCATCGGAAGGTGGACACCAATCACTGCAAGTGTCGCCCAAACTGGTGCTCCTACCTGGAACTTGTTGGTTCCGGCTATGTAGGGTAGCTCGTGATCCGATGATGTAGCAAGTTGAGGTGGAACGAGAGCCTCCAGGATTGTTACGGGGTCGACGAGGTGGGGGGTTGATGTTGGTGGCATGTACCTCTTGTCGTCGTCGGTGAAGCTCACAAGTCGAGGCTTCCTGAAGATGGAAGTGTCGAACTCTTGGGCGAGGTGGATGTAGGGCGTCGCCTGGTGCATTGTAGTCCACGGCTTGTTGGCGTAGTCGTACTGGACGTAGATGTCGTTGAGGAACATGGGAGCCAACTGGTGTGGCTCTAGCGTCGTCCCCGACCGCCATAGCCGAGTAGTCGGCGACGCGATGGTTGTTAGTGTTGCCGCTGATGGGTGACCCAAAACCGCGAGTAAGGCACCATGGTACGGTGTCTCCGTTCTCCCGTGGCGCCGTCGTGGTGATGCGAAGCAGCCAAAGAAAGAGGAGTGCCGTTCTTCGCCGGTTGGGCAGCGGTGTACTGATGTTACTGCCGGGCGTGGTGCCGATGGTGTCGCCTTTTCTGGATCTGGAGATTGCCTGGTGGTGTTCGCCACCATTGTTGATGTCGGAAGGATGTCCAGCAGTGTAGCGATTGTTGTCGCCGTATGTCGACGATTGAACGGCCGTCGCGTCGGTGACGCCTCGGGGAGCGTCGATGTTCTCATCTCGTAGTAGCGCCCATGGGGAAACGCCCCGGTTGCCGGTGTTGACGTTGGCGGCCGCGGGTGGGGTCGGTGATGCAGAACTTGTGTCGTGGCTCGGGAGAGACGGCAAAGGGCGCCCATTGGAGGGGCGTCATCACCATTGGCGGCGCCCTTGGGGGCATCGGCGTTTCCCTCGATGTTGGCATAGGTGTCCGGATGTCGTCCTTGATGTTCAGGGTGTTGGTGTTGAAGTCGTTGTCCTTGGAGTCGATGTTGTCGGTGGTCAGCATGGTGATGACGAGGATGTCGGGGTGACGTCGTTGGTGCCAATGGGAGGGTCATCATCTCGCCTTTTCTTGAGGACGTCGTTGACGATCATTGCGCCCATGGTAGCGCCATCGTTGTCTATGTTGTTGGCGCTCAGGGAGGTGTCGTTGTACCCTCCTTTGGCGGCGCCCGTGTGGGCGACGTCGTTGTCGTCGATGGTAGGCATGGCGATGTCGAGGACGTCGTGGTCGATGGTGGCGCCCTTGGGAGGGGCGTCGTTGCCGTTGGTGTCCTTGGTGCCGATGTCGTCCAGGATGTCGATGCTAGCGACGTCGATGTCGACGTCAGGTGACGCCGTCTTGTCGCCCATAGTGATGTTGACGTTCCCGATGCTCCTGATGTCAGAGATGACATTGTTGGTGTTGTAGGAACCAGTGGCGAAGCCAAGTAGTGCTTCCCGAGTGCACCGGCACCAGGGAAAAATATATTTTTACGTATCTAGCTTGTATGTTTCACCGTACGTGCACTATCGATAGGTGCACCACCTGGCCGGATCGATGCAGGCTGCAGCTACGTAACTTGGCAATGGCAAAGGAAACCCATCAGCTGATTCAGCTCTACGTGTATATATATGGACATATGGCCCAACAGGCAATACGTACATAAATAAATAATCCCCTAACTCATTTGATGGTGGCCCAAAGCCCAATAAATGAAACGCTAAATCATGCCCACCGCTCCGTGACTCTTCCCATTCGCAAATCGCGAGTAGAGGAAACGCTGACGGCCGCCAGTTCCGCCCTCCGCTCGGCAGATCGTCCCTCACTCCCTGCATGAATCATTTGTTTCTTGCTGATTGCCACAATCATTAATCCCTGCTGGCGTGTCGCTATCCTAAACGTCTTCTTTTTGAGGTATGGAGGGAGTACATTTATTGACAGGTCATTGTCTTGGCAATTTAGTGATGTACTCCCTTCGGGATGGTATTAGAAGTCGTTTTGGACAAGGTTTGGGTCAAACATCGGGAATATAAATCATCAATAACTTTTAAGTTGTTGAGTTTGTAAATATAAAAATTATATGAGTAGATTTGTCTTAAAAAAATACTTTGATAAAAGTATACATATATCACATCTCCATAAATATTTTTATAATAATAAGAGGTCAAAGTTGTGGTTTGGGAGACCGTGTCGCTTTGTTCTAAACGACTTCTAATACCATCCCCAGAGGGAGTACTTCATCATGCCGATCTTAAGTATTTATTATCGTTTAGCAATCCATGTGTCGGGATTCTTCCTTTTGGTAAGTATGTATTCTATTACTACTACTATTTTCTCACTTGTACATGTATATATTGGTTCTTTGAAGTTGCTTAAGTGTTATTAGTGCACTTTCGGGTTCTCTCGTGATCTAGCTTAAGCCCTGGTAGGAACTTATCCGGACCGTTCTTTGGAGTCTCACGACGTTGGCCTAGTTGGGTAGGCTTTTCGTCAAGCAGCTGGTGGACGTCGGTGGTGGCCTCCTGTTCTGATCTGATCTGGACCACGATAGCAAGGGCATCCTCGGGTAGGCGTGCTCGTTGATTGTAGCATCATCGATCTTGGAGGGGGTGACGTGACGGCGCTGTGGGGAGCGACGTCGCCGCGTTAGTGGCGCCCATGGCGGGGGCGGCGATGGCGAGGATGACGTCGAAGGCTTGGGCGTCGGGCAGCTTGGCCGCGTGATGCGGTGTTCTTGCTGGCGTGGCCACCGGTTCGTCGTGGATGTGGTGGATGGCGTTGTTGTCCGTTCGGCGGCGCCCAAGCTTGCGTCTTCCTTGGTGGCCGTCGTAGCGGGCCGATCGAGCTTCTCGGGAGGGTGGTGAAGTTGGCTTGGATTTCCTCACAAAATCAAAGAAACTCGCAGATCCTCGTCTGAGCTCGGCGATCTTGTGGCTGCTGTCCATCGGATCTTGGCGTTGGTGGTGGTTGGAAGCCGTCGGTGGTGGAATCGTCACGGTTTCCGGATACCGTGTTAGAACCCGGCTAGATTGGGCGGAACGACATGTCGGCAGAGCTTCCGGGCGCGCGGCGGCGTAGGCAGCGGTGATGACGACGATCGGGCGGCGTGATGACGTGATGACGTAGGGCCGATGAAGAACGACGAGGTAGAAGACGCGGCGAAGATAACATGTAGCGACTTCGACGATGGCGAGAGGGAGGGCGAGAAGGAGAAGGAGGCGGTGGCGTCGGGCGGCGGAGGGGGCGGCGGCGTGTGGGCGGCGCTGCAGAGACGGCGGTGCTAGCGCCTGACGTAAGGGTTAGGGTTTGAGAGCTGGAGATAGAACTTGTTTGGGGAGCTACCCCTTTTAATTTTTCTCGCTTAAGATTCAACCGACTACATACCCCTTGTATTTATAGTCCGAGGGAGACTTGCATGCTAATAAAGATCTAGAGGTTTCCTTATAGATTGGAATTCATCTTTTACAAGCAATCTATTTATTCCCTATTTTATTCTTATCTTTATTCCCTAAATATCTATTACTTAATGACGAAGCTGATGACAATGACGCGGCGGCAGCGGCCGGCCACGGGGCCACCCGTGCGCGCGCACAAGCCCTCTTGGGCTGGTGGCGTTGCCCCTCTTGAGGTCCATCTAATTTGGTTCATGACACGTTATAGGCGGGCGATGCTAAAGTACATTCCATTCAACGACCGGCTGCAATAAACTGATCGGAGCATAGAGGTTGCGTAGAATTTTTGGGAGAGCAACGAGCGCTAGAAATTGAGGGTTTAGTAGGAACCATGTTCTAAAAATGTTTCAGATTTAGATTATTCCTATAAATATTTCTTAGCTGAATAGAACCGCTTAGTAAGAATTGGTGAAACCATGCATTTGGCTGTAGTTCCAAATTCATTCTAAAATAAACTAGAATATACTTGATAGAAGCATCGTATGGATCTGAATCCTGCAAGAATCGGAATATATTCTTACACCCCAATCGGTGCCCTGCCCTATGGTTGGGAAATGGGAATGCTTATTTAAGCGCTTTGGTCTAGAAGAAAGGATCATTGCCGATTACTGTATTTGCGAGCGCCCTAAGCTTGGGCTGTTATGCATCGTTCAACGTACCTGTATAGAAGTATGAATCGTGTTACTAGCAATCGAAGTCGGCAATGGTTAATTTGATGGAAGAAAACAAGGGGTGTGGGTCCCGTGCACGCACGTCATCAGGTGGCCAGGCGTGTGCGCCATGTAATGCAAATGCGCTATCGCCAGCAGCTTTTGACAGCGGATCCGGATGACGGAGCACCACGCGCGGCATGCACGCGCACGCACCGGCCAACTTCAACTTGCCTCCACTCTGAACCAGTGGGTTAACGATTTGATTAATCTGATACTGACTGCATCAACCAATGGCACCGCCTATTATATAATTAATCGACATATTCAGCTCGTCTGATCACTCACCCTCACCATCTTAATCGCCATACCCTGCAGACTTGCAGCATAGCAGCGCATCAAGCATGTCGCGTTGCCTCTTCACCAACCCACCCACCGCCATTGCCATCCTTCATTTCTTTCCCAGCCGATGCCACATATATATCTTCCTGCATATATAGATGGCGGTATAGCTTCACCACAGACTTCAGAATATCTAGCTTAGGATGAGCCTACACAGTCGGTGTTTGCGGGCGTGGCATCATCAAGATTCACAACCCATGGATCCAAAGAAACCACTGATTTGGATCGAGGAGATGCATGAGAATCTTGATGATGCTGCATCCGCCAACAAGCGCCTACCATACCACCTCGTCCTCCTCTCTAATTCTTCTAATGTAAGTATATATCAGATATTATTGTGCTCATCTTCCTCACCAATCCAGATAGATCGTGCTCATGGTTAATTAAGGTGAAAGATCCTTACATCCACCTAAAGTTTAGTAATTTCTTACTGTTAATGTTCCATCTGTATATTTCCTCTCACTTTTATTGTCTTCAACGCCTACGCAAACTGTTTCCCCTGCTTCTGCATTTTCCTATTAGTTATTTGTCTCTTATTGATGCTAAATCATGTCGTTTCAGACAATGCTACCTGCCTGCAGCTAGTTGATTATATTCCTCCTATCCGGAGCATCAAAGTATTCCCCGGACCAAAGGAGTATTCCTCCATTCGCTGCTAGCTGCACCTGTGGTCCAACCGACCAATATATAAACTAACTGTACCATTGTAGATTATATATACCAAGGCGCCGCTCATGTAGCTTCCTGTTGTTTCTGTATCTGGATTGATTCCGACTGTTCAGAGAGCAATAACAAGTTTAAATTAATCTTTCGAATGTATGCTACACGTTATATGAAAAATGGGACCACTCCATTTTACTAAGATTCACGTTGCAATTGTTTGGGCGCATGTGTAGTTGTTATTAAATGGGTCTTGCTATGGTACATCTATTACCTTCATAGTAGGTAAGAGTTTAAATAAATCTGAGGCGAGAAACGTTTTAATTTTAGAGCCTTTGATTCCACGGACTAGAGACTAATTTTTAATCCCATTAGTCCTTAAATTACCAAACATTAGGACTAGTGACTAATTTTTAGTCTCAATTAGTCTCTATTTTAGGGCATGTTTGGATGGAGGGACTACAGACTAGAGACTAATAGGACTAAAAAATTAGTCCCCTGCCCCTCCCAAGAGTCTACTGAAATTGAGACTAATTGGGACTAAAAAATTAGTCTCTAGTCCTTATGTTTGGTTATTTAGGAACTAAATAACACTAAAAATTAGTCCCCAGTCCCTAGTCTTATGAAAACCAAACAGACCCTTAATATACTCTTGGGAGAGACTAGAGACTAATTTTTCGCCTCATTTAGTCCCTAGTCCCATGAACCAAATATGCCCTTAAGCAACAAACATTTTAGAGGTATGTTTAGTTTGAGGAGTACCCATCTTCACTTCTTTTATTTGATTTGTCAAACGGAATGAGTTGATCCATCGTCATCATTCCTCAGAAGCCAATAATAGTATATGCATGGGAAATGAGTTGATTCCATCAAAATTCTTGAGGTAAACTGAAGATATATTACCCCATGAAGCTGTGATGACTCCAACAAACCAAACACACCATAAGAGAGGCAGATATTATGCTGCCTGAATAAAATGCGATGAACACATACGCTCTGTTAAAGGCGGACATTATTGTCTGATTGCCTGGCCTTGTGAAAATTCTTAATAATGTCCAGCTGTGAAATCTATTTTGGTAGTAGTTATTAGCTATCATTACTCATTAGAACTTTTTTTTTGACGGTACACGTACGTACATATGTACAACTAGTACCGAGAAAAAAACGGCCGACAGTACTGTAACGTACATTGCCTATATATATGAATATCAGGCATAAATAAGTGAACAACACACAGCTATCATGCATGTATCGTAGAGTAAGTACAGTAATGAGCCAGCTGATGAGCTGAATGAAACTAGACTTTCACGCCTGCTCCAGATTTCATGGCCTACCTAAGTTGCGCACAGTACATGGTACATAGAACGTTGTATATTGATTATGTACGCATCTCTCCGTTTAAATGAATTCCATCCCTTTCTAGGCTCCAGTTGCCCGTTAAGTTTTAATTTGATCCTTAATGTTTATACATAAAGTTGAAAGCGGATGGAAACAAACGAAAAATCGCTTTATCGTTTTTCTTTTCGTATTTTTAGACGGAAATGGGAGCGGAGCCGACAACCGGAAATGAAAACGGTTGTTAGATAGGCGGTAATGTGAAAACGGTGCGAAAACGGGCAAATACGATTGAGATATAGATGGAAACGAAACGGTGATCGAGAACTTAAGCCGGAACATGTATGCCGCACATGATAGATTAAATACAAATATAAAAGTGCAATGCCACATATCGAGGGACGGAGCCAACAGGGGGCAACCCGAGCTCAAGCCTCCCCCTCCCCACTACGGCTCCCCGGGCATGTGCTTTGATGTGAGCCGACCAATTTATAAGAAATCAAGTATAATTCGAATCACCGAGGCAATCGCAGTCTACACTTGAGTCCATATAAACCCGGTATTCCGGAAATCTTCGAGTGATTTCAAACTCATCAACATTACAACCAAGATCGTTGAGCTCAGTAGTGCAATCCGCAGGTATTTCAAACCAAATTCAAATATATTAAGATCAAAGTGCGATGTACTCATTTATTACAAATCAGGTTCAGAGTACGGAAGCAAGTAGTTTTTAAAAACTAAATATTGTTCGGCGGAAATAAAGATAAGGTAGTGCCAATACGAAGTCAACCCCGCAACAAAGATGAGACAGGGATATGGAATGCCTTGCCCCGGCGTTTACTTCTCATCGGTAGGATACAAACAAGTTTTACAGTACCCATGGTACAAATGCTCACCTGCAACAATGGGAATAAAACCCTGAGTACACAAATACTCAACTAGACTTACCCGATAAATAAAATAAAAGACACCAAGGATCATACTAGGTTTTATCTAGGGTTTGGCTGACTCACATTAATTTCAGAAATATAGTTCATTAGTGAGCCTACACATGCTACTTATATTTTCCCAGCTAAAAAGGGTAATTATTTATACATAACCATAGATCCCAGTATAGTCAAGATTAAAACATGTGCTTAACAAAGATAAATAACAAAGATAAGTAACTTGATCATAATTTTAACAAAGAAGATCATGAATATAATAACCATTATTGTAATATTAAGACTATATTGCCGCTAGAAACAACTCGGCTTCTCACCGTCCCAGAGAGATGGCGATTCAAATCGATTGCAAACCAGTGGCGAATACCTTGTCATACACTAGGTCTACTTTGCAAAGGTAGCCCTAATCACTTCCAAGATGTTACGGGTCGTATGTCTCGGTCCCGCCGGCTACCCCCTCCTTCTCGGGCCACCAAGTGTGCGACCAAGATGACGCTCAAATCCGCTTCGCTTGTGCCCAATCAATCCCAACCTACCACGCCAAAGGAGAAGCGATAAAGCGAGCAAAGCCGGCCCCTAACATTCCCACAAGCTTAGAGTGGCTCATGACCCCGAGGAGCCTACTATATGAACAGTACGTTCAACTTCCGACCGCCTTCCGACAAAGTATAGGTTCTTAATTGATCGATGGAAGACCACAATATCCATCCAATTTCACATGTTTTATTAGTCGTTCTCGGCCACGCTTGTCAATCACCCATGTGATTGTCCACAACATCCTCACAAGTGACCGTAATCACCGTCTAACTCGCAATCATTATAATCGAGCATTTAACCTAGACTCCTAAATAGGATGGGATAACAACTTCAGCAAGGATCTCTCAGGCAACAACGGTTTCAACCATTTTCCTAAACTTAATGCATGAAATATATAAAAGGACTCAAGCCAAATTAATTAGAAAGCATAGGAAAGGTAGAATGCACCGGAGCTTGCCTTTCGGGAAAGTGGCGTGCACGTGCTCCGGCACTCGAAAGTGTTTCAGTTCTCCTCCTCCGGTGGCCTCTTCTCGCTGCACTCGAGGTGGTGAAGCTCCCCGCCTGTTCCTCGATCAGCTCCTCGATCACCTCCCCCGATCCTGAGATGATGCATATGATGGAGAAAAGAGTAACACAAATGCACAAGAACATACTTGCATGTTATTAAAATGAAATGATGGATGAATGCTTCATGATGTATGATACTAGTAAGTGGATATCTCTTCTGTAGAAACACGAATATAACCACACAAGAAACCCTAGTAATCTACATCAAGCAAAACACCCTAACTCACTAATCACTGGAAAATGACAGCTAGACCTAGTGTCAAAAATAATAGTCACACAGGGAGTTCTACAACTCCAAATTCAGCAAACAAATACTCGTTGGAAAGCTAACAAAATTTCCTACAAAACACTAAATACACTCTAGACCAGATTCTGCCATCTACAGCCTCGAAAACAGGAAAAACAGAGGCTTTTTTTTTCGCACAACCTACAACTTACAACACTTATAACAAATCACTCAAGTATGTACTTCCTCTAGAACTTTTCCAAAGAAGCAAACCAAGTCATAATCTACCAAATAAACCTATAAAGATAAACTAATACACATGAAATGACATTCCCCCATATAAACACTACATATGCACACTTGGTCCTATTCATGCCAACAAATCACTCAAACAAATCATACCAACAGTCCTATTCATGCTAAGAACAAATAGTATACCATCCAAGATATATTACCATAACATTATCATGCATTTCTAGGGTTTTCTTTGCAACATAAATATGATAAGTACATAAACACTTTAGAAAAATCTACAAAAATTACCAGAGCGTCCTACTTGGTCTACAAAGGCTACCATAAAAATTTCATGGCAAGATCATGCACACACTGTCCCTACACAAAAATCACTAGGAGGCACTAAAACATGGCATGAAAATACTTTGTATTATGAAAAGTGTCGACAACAGATTTCTCGAGTATGATAAGCTACTTTACCACATCAAAACGAACTAAAAAAATTATCACATAAAAACCCTAGTAGTTATTTTTCTATGATTCTCCAAAGACAACACAATAAATAGCACATAAATAGGAAATCATATTTCTTCCACGTAACATACCATGCATGTTATTTTTCCTGGATCAGTACTCACAAAATCAAGAACATTTTGTACAAGAAGCATATTTTTTTATCTTGCACCAATTAAAAGATATGGATTTTCTCATTTTCCATGCATTTATAGCCCTAAATATAACCATATGTAAAAAACTGTTGAAAATTAGGGTTTCATATTTTTATACTCAGTAGTCTATCACTTAATAAGCACAACAAAATTTGCCGCACTCAAAAACACCTAATAATGACCAAGATATGAATTTCCAAAGCTTCACAATCAATTCGGAAAAACAAAAATATAAAAGAAAGTCGGCCGACACCGCCCCACGCCGCGGACACGGGAACAGAGCCCGCGACGGGTCACGGATCTGGCGCCGGCGGTGACCAAACCACGCAACCAACTACACAATATGACTCTACTCGACGAGACGGCGATTGGCGCACTTGATTCAAACGGAAATGGACGGAACGATGACGACGGGCGATCGGCGAACGGCTCGACGGCGTTGAGCCGTTACGGGGCGAAGCTCAGAGCAACCAACCCCGTTCTCGACTCCTCTCTACTCAACTAAGACATGTAAGGACGATTCAAGCTTAACAGAGCTACGATGAGCTCGGACCATGCACATGCACGGCGGCGGCGACGAGTAGAACGACGGCGGGGTCACGTCTCGACTAAATGACGGCGACATTGACTCAATCGACTAAAGCACAAGCTCCAAAGACCTCGAGGCGATGCTAGAACACGCAAGGAAAGGCCCTAAAGGCGACCATGAGCTCGACACGACGGCGGCCATGGCGGACTCGACGGTGGCGGGAGGGAACGCGGTAATGAGGTCCTTACGCGACTTTTACCTCCTTTCAACGGCGGCACTAGGTAGAGCAAAGCATGGCGGCTAGGGATCTAGTTTGGCGAGATTTGGCGAAGCTAACGGTGGTGGAACGCGCGACGGCAACGACGGGCGGCGGAGCGAGCTTGGCGGCGGCGTTCTCGCGAAAATAGGGGGTGGCGGCTTGGGAGTGGCGCTAGGGTTAGGGGTTTCATGCCCGGTGTGGGTTTTTAAGGCGAGGCGCGGCGGACGGCCTCATCCGCGCCGTACATCGGCAGCGGATCATGTCGCAACGTCGTCGGCGCGTGGGTTGGGGAAAAAATATGGGAGCTGTCGGCTTCGTCGGCCGGCCGATAGGTCCCTCGTCCCCATGACCTTGTCTCGGTTTTCATCCTGTACCTCGAGATTCGTGTTGAATTTGGAAAAACTCAAAACATTGATTTTGTGGAGAATTTCATGAGCTACAAAAGTCTCAATATGAACTTCTCCTGGTTGGGCCTAGATTTGGAGTTATAAATTAAAAACAGCAAGGTATGAAAAACTTAGAGAAAAAAAAAACAGAGTTTGAATTAAATTCAAACTTGACCAAACTGTTGGGCTCAATTTGGACCTTTTGCAAGCATTTTCACAAGAAGCTCTTAGAAGACTTTTTGGTCTACATAAAAAAAGTATTACATTTCATATATACACTTTGGCTAAAAACAACTTTATGTAGCACTTTTGAAATGAGTTTCAAAATGACTCAAAAGGGTATAAAGCTCTAGGGTAATTTCTCAAATATTTTCCAAAAGGATTCACAAGCTCAAACATGGTCCTAAATTATGTCAAAAATAAGTCTAGGCATCGTTTAGGTCCAAAACCACATTATAGCAAACATTTTATAGTAGCTAGATGTTGGTATTTATTAAGTGCAAAAAGAATATAAAGGGTTCCGCAAGCGCCTACGTAATAAATATACCATTGTAGCTTTTACCCTGAGTATTCCGTAGTATCGTTATTTATATTTTCCACAGGGAAGCAAGGGTAAAGACTATGATAAATCAAAATCATGTATCTACTAACTTAATATACCAACTAAACTAAAGTGAGGGGGTAAATAATGTATATGATATGCATGATAATTAATAGCATTTAACCAGAGAGAATATTATAATATAGAGTAGATAACTAGGTCGAGAGGACAACGGGAGAGATCTAGGTTCCCGAATACTTCTCTAGTACTTTGGTTCTATGATAACAATTATTCTAATACACTTTGGAGCAGCGGTACCGGCCCCGATCCTCGAAAAAGACTGGGAAAGGGTGATCGGGGAAGGCCGCCAAAAGCTCTACGAAACACCAACCCGAACGTGGTGGATTACAAAGACTGACAGGGCCGTCACCCCAGGGCTACCACAACTAACCGTGGGATTGGGCGCAACCTCGGGTAACCTATAGCCTAGACACCACGCCTACACTATAAATTACTACTCTAGCTACCTAGCATAACTAGAGCCCTCAATACGAGCGGAGATCCCATGCAATAGTATAATAACTATATCAATAACATGAAAGGCATAAAAGTACTAGAAAAGATATATCTAATTATGGCATAAAGTCTAATAGAGTTGAGATACAAAGATATACCGTAACGCCGAAGACTTCTCGAACCAGAACGCAGTTCCGCCTCCCTAACTCTCTACTAGATCTATTCTATTACATTGTAGCTATCTAATCTAATTCTCTCATATTGACGAGAGACCATCCATTCATGGGACAACTCTCAAGTCAATCTGCGGTACTATGTATCTCGTGCTTTTAACCGACGCCCTCGGATCAAACCGACATCAAACGACCCGATTAGATTGCGTCTTAGAGGCGGTGGAGGAACGTTCGAAAACGGGGACAACTTGGGGGCCAAGCCAGGGCCGATCGGCCTCGATATTTGGGCCGATCGGCCCAGGGTGGGTCCCACCCGGGCCCCGCTGCGTTGTGGCTTCCGGAGTCTTCTAGATGATGTTTTCTTGGGTGTTAAGCTTCGTTCACGTCGGGTGTATTCCGGAGCCTTCTAGTCTTGTTTCGAGTTGGATTGCGTTACGCCACGTCCGTCGTATGACACGCTAATTCTCGTGTTTTTCTTTAAATCCTGCAAATCACAACTTTACCAAAACTCATGGAAATCATTAGTATAAACCCCTAATAAGGTTATCTAATTATATTTTAGTCCTTTTCCATGTTTAGTTGACAATTAAAAGTATACGTTAACATGTGTCAACAAGCTCCCCCAAGCTTACCCTTTGCTAGTCCCTAGCAAAGCTATATGCTATAGTAGGATCAGGAGTTGCTACTACGCTTTCATACCTCGAAGCACCGTGTTTATCGAAATAAATTCTCCTCTTAACCAGATTACTCTCTCATACTTTTACCATGGGGCGTAGCCTTTTCACGAATCATAAGCGAGATAAAACAATCAAGTTAAGTACCATGTCTCAAGTTCTTTGATCAACTATCATCCCGGGGTTTTGCAATATTTTTCAAAAGAAACTCAAAGATCCTATGTATGACCCTCTTAAGTAGATGGTGGTAGTGGAGTTACACATGTGGTAGGACATACATGATAGTGGTGAAGTGGATAAGGATGAAAGGTAGTAAATAGCCCTTAGCCTTTCTTTTTTTTTTTTTTTTTTCTCAAGCATCTTGGACTACATCTCTCTTTCTAAAAATTGCTAGGACCTGGGCTGTCCATTCTTGGAGAGGTGGGCTTTGCCCCGGACTTGTGTCCATTTTTCTCTCTCCTTAGAGATGTGGGCCCTACTCACCCCTCGAACACGTGTCCATTATTCATCTCTAAATATATTTTTATTAGGGAGGTAGGCCCCGCTCGCCTAGTATGACTTTTTGTCCGTTACTCTCCTCTCTTGTCTCACTCTTCTCTCTAAACATTTTTTCTTTTCTCTCTTTTTTTTTTTGTAGCCCAAATTTTATAAAAACACAGAGAGAGACATATCAAAGATTGCAAGAGTTTTTTTTATTTTATTTTATTTTTATAATTATGGCTAACGGCTTGATGGAATATGGGAATGCGTACTTCCGAGTTAGAAGCAGTGTATTTTAGTGGAGTGGGATGATCTTGACTCTTAAGGGTCATAGCTAAGGAACTCATCATGTAATGTTTTATAATTTTCAAAGATAAAAACCAGGGATCAAGTATCTCTAGGAATATGATAGAGAGTAGCTCAACTTTTCATGTACTTTTTATCCTTTAAAGCCGAGACTCAGTTAAGCATGTGCTTCCCACAGTGTTTGGTTTTAGAGCAAATTAAGCATTTAAAGTTTTGGGAGAATCTAAGTCCAAAGTGTAAGTACTTTTAAGAGGAATTAAGGCGGAGCAACTATTCATCATTTCCTTACATAGGGATCATCTTCAGCAAGTTAGTTTTATTCTAGCAAGCATAATTAAGCACACTATCTATTTATTTATTTATAGCTAACATAAAGATCAAACTATATATATAACTTAAACTTTTTATCTAGTTTTCTATAGTTATGCATCTTTTTATATCTTTTTAACAAAACAAACTAGTAGTAAATAAGGTAAAGGATAAGAGTACTTACGGATAATGGGGGTTGCACTCCCCAAGTCGGATATTGACATAGTCTTCAATGTTCTTGATGGTTGGAAGTAGAGGTAGATAGTGATGGTGACTGATTGATCTTCTTTAACGCTAGACACCATATGTGTCATGTCTCTCTTCCTTGGGATTATGTCCGGCTTGTAGCTTTGTCCATCCACTTCCTTAGAGTGATTACTTTTTGTGATCGTGTTGTATGACACTCTTCTTCACGCATTCTTTCCTCGCAAAATATTAGTGGACACATACCCGAGAGAATATACAACATGGTTGAAACAGGGGTTGTTGTCCATAAGATCTTATCTATGCTAATGAAAAAGGTGGTTCTTTGATTACTCTTAGCACAGATTTTTATTTATCAAGTCTTGTAACTCATTTTATTTGTAGCTGCACTCTAGCATGTGGATCGGTCTGAAGGTAACTTGTAGCAAAAGATAGAGTGAATGATATTTGATACTTACAATTCTTCCATAAATGATGAATGAATCGAGTCTCCTTTTTGCACAAAGTTTAGAGTTCATCGTATGCCTTATTTCATCTCGATCTAAGCTCATCTCTTGACTTACCCGAATTGGATTTAAGAGTTTTCCTCAGGGGTTAGTCGAACACAATAACCAATGTCTACACAAGCAATACTTAGTTCAATAACCAAACTAAACTCCATGTCTAATTTAATTAAGGAAGACTATTTAACCTAAGCACCACGCTTAATTTAAAAGCCTTTGGAAGCGCCAATGGTAGAACTTCCAAACCAAAACTTACTATAGCAAACAAAGGTAGCATGAAAGCATCACTATAGAGATGTAAACAAATATGAAAGAGTATGATCATGGTGAGATTTTTTTTTTTTAGATGCAAGAAACATGAATGGAGTCAATGAACTAAACATGCAATGGATCTACTCGAAAAACATAAACTAAGCGAGTGAATGCATGAGTTGATTAAGTAAACATGCAATGCAAGAAATTAAATGATAACTACTTAGTTAATTTATAATCAAAATTATCTCACTTTTTAATCATACTTACCATAGTGTGCAAACTTCTATGTACGTCACTTGAGATGTATGTATTGAATTCTTGTGACGGCGACTTCTTCTTCCATCTATACATGGTTAGAATAATATATATATATATATTTAAATACATACCTTGAGATAGCAGGGTTCCAATGGTGATGAATCTTGATTGAGCAGGCACCACGAATTCTTCAATCTGTGGAATCTTGTCGGAAGATCGTAACGACATCTTTTGTCCCGTCTATTCCACAATTCAACGTAACAAGGATAATCCTACTAAAGCTAGTTAATACACTAAATTAGCAGATATCAAGATCATTATCAAAATCTTTACGCCAATTGCTTCCCTAACAACGGCGCCAAAAAAAGCTTGTTGGTATTTATTAAGTGCAAAAAGAATATAAAGGGTTCATAAGCGCCACGTAATAAATATACCATTGTAGCTTTTACCCTAAGTATTCCGTAGTATCGTTATTTATATTTTCCACAGGAAGCAAGGGTAAAGACTATGATAAATCAAAATCATGTATCTACTAACTTAATATACCAACTAAACTAAAGTGAGGGGTAAATAATGTATATGATATGCATGATAATTAATAGCATTTAACCAGGAGAATATTATAATATAGAGTAGATAACTAGGTCGAGAGGACAACGGGAGAGATCTAGGTTCTTGAATACTTCTCTAGTACTTTGGTTCTATGATAACAATTATTCTAATACACTTTGGAGCAGCGGTACCGTCCCGATCCTCGAAAAGACCGGGAAAGGGTGATCGGGGAAGGCCGCCAAAAAGCTCTGAAACACCAACCCGAACGTGGTGGATTACAAAGACCGACAGGTCTGTCACCCCCTGGCTACCACAACTAACCGTGGGATTGGGCGCAACCTCGGGTAACCTATAGCCTAGACACCACGCCTACACTATAAATTACTACTCTAGCTACCTAGCATAACTAGAGCCCTCAATACGAGCGGAGATCCCATGCAATAGTATAATAACTATATCAATAACATGAAAGGCATAAAAGTACTAGAAAAGATATATCTAATTATGGCATAAAGTCTAATAGAGTTGAGATACAAAGATATACCGTAGCGAAGACTTCTCGAGGAACCGAACGCAGCTCCGCCTCCCTAACTCTCTACTAGATCTATTCTATTACATTGTAGCTATCTAATCTAATTCTCTCATATTGACGAGAGACCATCCATTCATGGGACAACTCTCAAGTCAATGCGTACTATGTATCTCGTGCTTTAACCGACGCCCTCGGATCAAACCGACATCAAACGACCGGATTAGATTGGCGTCTTAGAGGCTGGAGGAACGTTAAAGAAAACAGGACAACTTGGGGGCCAAGCCAGCCGATCGGCCTGATATTTGGGCCGATCGGCCCGTGGTGGGTCCCACCTCCCCGCGGCCGTGGGCTTCGAGAGTCTTCTAGATGATGTTTTCTTGGGTGTTAAGCTTCGTTCACGTCGGGTGTATTCCGGAGCCTTCTAGTCTTGTTTCGGAGTTGGATTGCGTTACGTCACGTCCGTCGTATGACACGCTAATTCTGGTGTTTTTCTGTTAAATCCCTGCAAATCACAACTTTACCAAAACTCATGGAAATCATTAGTATAAACCCCTAATAAGGTTATCTAATTATATTTTAGTCCTTTTCCATGTTTAGTTGACAATTAAAAGTATACGTTAACATGTGTCAACACTAGATCAAACAAGCATGAATTAGGGCTAAATGAAGATGAATGTGACTAGTAACACTATGATGCATGAAATGATCACTACTACGAAATTGATTTTTGCGTGGTGTTCGATTTTATTTTCCATGGCGGGCATTTGAGAAACCGCCACGGAAAATAGGTTGATTTACCGTGGTGGTTTTTTAATTAACCGTGGTGGTTATATTGTCCGCCACGGAAAAATCGATTAACCGCGTGGCGGTTTTTATAACTCGGCCCGCCACGGAAAATCGGGCCCAACCCGCTAGCCCAACAGGCCTAGTTTCAAATCCCCACGTATAAATATACTGAGCTAGGGTTTCCATCTCTCACACTCGCCTCCCGAAATCTCTCTCTCCCTCACTCTCCATCTCTCCCGTCGTCTCACTCTCCATCTCTCCCGAAATCGGCGCCCTCCTCCCCTCCCCTCCTCCCTCCCCTCCCTCCCTCCGAGCCTCCTCCCCTTTCCTCCCTCCCGTCGATGGCGCAACCCGGGCGGCGGCCCTCCCCGAGCTGTCCCGGGGCGGTGGTGGCCCTCCCCGCGTCCCGCGCCGGATCCCGACCTGGCGGCGGATCGAGTCCGCGCGGCCGGATCCCGACGGTGGCGGCCGGATCCCGGCGGGGGCGGCCGGAACCCGCCCCCCCGGCGGTGGACCTCCCCGAGGGGCTTCCGCGGCGCCGGCGGCGCCCTCCCCAGGGGTCCCGGCCGCGGATCTCGACGGTGGCGGCCCTCCCTGTGTCCCGCGCCGGATCTCGACGGTGGCGGCCGGATCGAAATCCGTGGCGGCGGATCCCGGCAGCGGGCGCGGCGTGTGGCCCGGCATCGCGGGCGGGGGGGCGAGGCGGGCGGCGACGCGCGACGAGGCGGCGCTGGTGGAGGCGGCCGAGCGGCGCGTGGCCGGGCCAGCGAGGCCGCGTGGTGGAGCAGCGGCCGCGGATCTCCCGGATCCCGACGGCGGCCTGCATCTAGGCCCATTTGGGCCTGGATCCGGGGCTTTAGGTTTTTTTTTTTTTTTTTTTTTTTTTTTATTCCATTAACGGTGGCGGGCACCAAAACCGCCACGGAAAATCGTGGATTTTCCGTGACCTTCCATTGGTGGCGACCTAAAGTCCGCCACGAAAATCTAAAAAAGTCCGCACGGAAAAAATCAGTTATGTAGTAGTAGATGGTTATGCTATGCAAGTGCACATGCAAATGAGGTGCTTAACACCTAGGGTGTTACATGTGCCACCTTAATATTTCAAGTATAAATGAACTACATCCAAAGTATTTTATGAATTCATCATTAATCTATGAATGAACTACATCTTTTGTGAGTTTCAGCCCTTCCTAATTTTTTTTCTAGCTTTGTCCCTGCACATATCAAATACCCACCGACCACATATAAATAATACTAGTACAATACTAAATATTATATCCATACATCACATGAGGCAAGAGACATGATACAATAGTCACAAAAAAAGAGACATGATACAACTGTGTTCATCAACAGAAATAGCAGTGGTGCACCACTCCACCATCACTCATACAACATGTTTATTTAATGCTCATACAGAGAAGATTCCGTTTTGAGTATTCATCATTCATAACACTTTGGAGCAGGTCTGCAACAATAGCAAAAAAGAAGAGGGGAAAATGGGTCACCCTACCCCCCTCTTGTATTAGACCTACGAGCCAAATACTGCTTGATACTGATCATACCAAGAATTTCCTGAGCTTGTGCCTCCACGGTCATGACGAAGGCATCTCTGCTGGAACCCTCAGGCAACCTAGCTCCCAAGCGAGGGCAGGTCACCAACTTCTCTTCACCGAATACAGGAAGGTTAACCTTCTCTGTAGTGAATGAAGGTCTATTCTTTGACAGCGGAGAATAGTTCGCACCGCACATCTCCTCCACAAGATCGCGACCCGCAGAGTACCGGCACGCCGAAAGAAAAGCTTCACGAGCGAAGGTTCGCTTGTCAGATGGCTCATCAACAATGTCTGGCCGTAGAAGAAGAAGTTCGTCCCTCGTCATCTTGCTGGACCGAACATAAAACCGCATTCCATCCACCCAGATCCCATTTGTTCTTCCGAGCAAAGGATATCTCCATCTTCTCACCGCCTTGAAAACGGCATGGGCTGAAAGTGCAACACCCATACTGACATTTTTTTCTCAGAACCATCTGCCATCTTGCAGGTCTTCGACTGCTTGTGAAGCTCGTAGAACTCACAGAAAACACTGATGTTGGGCTACACTGATGTTGGGCTCCGCCCCATACGACTCACAAGCCCAACAGAACTTGGCAAGCGCCAGAAACGCGTGAGGCAGGTACGGCACCTGAAGTCCACACTTGAAGAAATCTTTAAACACAATCCCCCACTCTTCCCGGACCTCAGGCACAGTCTCCTCTTTGGGAACCTCCAGTTCATAGGTAGCGAAGATATGACCCTTCGCCCTTAACTCGTTTAGCATCGCCTGAGTCATCCTAGACTTTCCAAATTCATAAGTTATATCCTCCATATCTCCGGATCTGACTAAGTCTCCGACAGAAACCTCGACGTCGGAAAGCGATTCCTCTAAGTCCTGAGCACGAGCGGCCTCTAGCATACAAATCCTCGTAGTAGGCGGAGAGCCGAAAGAAACATACCGGAAGAAGCCCGCGTGCGGCCCCTAGATCTTGAACAGAGGATAGTAGCCCTTGATGCAACACGGACCAGCATCCCCGGGCATGCAATTCAACCCACAGCAAACTAACAAACAACGGAGGTTGGCTACTAGCAAGCAAGCGAAAGCGAAGATTAGCACAAAACGAAAGCTGGAAAGCGATGGCAAGGGGTACCCCTCTGCAATCCGGAGGGAAGGCCTTATATAGGGGCCAGAGCGACCCTTCGCATTCCAAATCCAACAGACACGACCAAGGGGCAGATAACCGTCAAATTGACCTCAAAAGGCGCACCTTTTTGAGCCGCAACATTTTAACTTCTATCGTTGGAGGTCCAAGTGAACACACGCCAGGGGGGAAGGCACCCTAAACATCTTCGCCAGTGCCGAGGAGGTTGAGAACAAGGGCACGTCTCTGCCTTGGCCACAAGTCCTCAAAAGGGGGGGGACTGTTGGGACACGGTCCCTAGCACATCACGGAGATGTTGGGCCAGGTAGGCAAGCGAAGGTTAGCTCGCGCGACTAACTGATAGCCCTTTCGTCCAACTATATATTTGCCTCGCAAGACCCTGTAGTCGACAGATCGGAAGAGCGCAGGACCGGCGGAGGTCGCATCTCCGCCAGGACACCTCGTTCTTCCCGCGGCGCTGATGGACGTGAACGCCTCCGCTAGCAGCATAGGGTCGAGCTCCGACCGCGCGGAGATGTTCAACCCAGACCCGGGGACAAAGCTTGAAGGCATTGGCGGAGGTTACCCAAGCGGAGACATCATTCGAGGGGCCGCAGGAGGCAAGTCGAGCCTCAGGTGGGCTGGGCACCAGCCCATCAGGCTGGGGCAACCCGGGACACGAAAGGACGTGAAGGCCCTGGTGAAGGAAAGAAGAAATCAGAATATACCGAGCATCTTTAGGGATAGAATTGTAAGTTTGTATCCCTGCCTGTTTGTAAACTATAAATAGGGGGCACAACCCTCCTTGTTGTGGGTTGGTGAATGGAATTTATGACTATTCAATATTGAGTATTCCACACTTAGCCAATTTCCTCTCTCTCTCTCTCTCTCTCTCTCTCTCTCTCCCCTAGAGCAACGTCTAGGCAAGGATATGTTGCTCCTGTTGGAAACCCAAGTTTCAACATAGGAGTAGAAGGGGTAACCTGGTTGTCAGACATGTCAATAGCAATATGCCATCTTCCAAAGCTAGTTCAGTGTCAATCAGCATATCCTCCCTAGAGATCAAGCTCTGACTCATGCAAAGTTCAGGCTGCAGGTCAGCAGTACTATCTTCAAAAGGGTGCAGATTGTTGAGAATTTGCTTAACAGCAAACTCTTGATCATAAATGACCAATGATCATTGACTCTTGATCAAAAGTTGCAAATAGGTAGCTTACCTAACCGTAGAGCTAGAGCGGTCGCATTTAAAGTCATTTGTTGTACTAACAAATTTGCTCTACTGTATTTGTAGAATTTTTAATAGGCTATATATTCAAACCCCCCTAGCCATATAGGTCCTTTCAGTTA
The DNA here is from genome assembly GCA_015847255.1 of Hyparrhenia diplandra. Taxonomy (NCBI): domain Eukaryota; kingdom Viridiplantae; phylum Streptophyta; class Magnoliopsida; order Poales; family Poaceae; genus Hyparrhenia; species Hyparrhenia diplandra. Next base: position 240,679 of record JADLZK010008851.1, on the reverse strand, counting down.
TACAACTTTGTAGTTCAAAAGTTTTTCGTTTGAATATATTTAGGGTCTCAATTGCTTTGAAAATGATTTGCTGAATGCCATCAAAAATGCATTTTGTCGAAGTGCCTATTTTCTATCCGTCAACAACGAGTGCCGTGTGTCGAAATAATGGCACTCGATAAAGACTCATTGTACCAAGTGCCCAAAAATGACACTCAACAAAAATACACCTTTACCGAGTGCTTGGCAAAAGTCATCTTTGCTGAGGGTTTTTTTTTTTTTTTTGTCGAAAGTATTTTATTTGACACTTGGTAAAGATGGTCTTTGTCATGTGTCCGATAAAATGTAGTTGGCAAGGATCCGGATTCCGGTAGTGAATCGCCTTCACATTATTTGTTTCTTTCCCTTTCTCGCACTCGCAATAAGTACGTTCGGCTTCTAGTTGGTGAGTAGGTCGAGTATTATAGTACTCTTCTTTCTTTCAAACACATATATATACCATTACCTATGTGGATGTGTATGCCGTCCCTAGCTCTCTCTCCAGTCCCCTTCTTCTCAGCTCTGTCAACGATTAAGAGACTTTGAGATTGAGGAACGCAGCAGGAGAGATAGCGGGAGTCACAAAGAAGCCCATGCATAGGCCGGTGCTGTTGGTAGCATATTGCTGTGGCACTTGTGAAGTCTTGCTAGTGCAGAAGGAGGAAAAATAAGAAGCCTGAAGCCAGACCAGGAGACATACATAAGCCAGACATGGGCAGAGCTCCGTGTTGCGACAAGGCGAGTGTGAAGAAAGGGCCCTGGTCACCTGAGGAGGACCGCAAGCTTAAGGACTACATCCACAAGAATGGCACCGGCGGCAACTGGATTGCTCTCCCTCACAAAGCAGGTAATTGATCAAGTTCGTCACAAAGCAAGAACAACCCTGCTTGCATTATCTAGCCACGATCGTGTGATCGATGTATCAAACTGCATGCATTGCAGGGCTGAAGAGGTGCGGCAAGAGCTGCAGGCTGCGGTGGCTCAACTATCTGAGGCCAAACATAAAGCATGGCGACTTCTCTGACGACGAGGATAGAATCATCTGCAACCTCTTCGCTACCATTGGAAGCAGGTAAGTATAACAATTGTTTAAACTCTACTCTCTACCAGCGCCGGCTCTAGCTCCCACTGACAACTGTATATAATATAAGTTCCTCCATTTTCGGTAAGAAACTTATTGTTAGGACTTAGGAGTTAAGATGCACACACAAATTATAATAAATCATATACTCCCTCCATCTCAAATTATAAATTACTTTAACTTTTTATAAAAGTTAAAGCATCTTGTTTCACTAAACTTATATAATAGAAGATTTCTTTATTAATTATATTTTTATGGTATACTTATTTGATGTCATAAATCTTTATAATCATTTTTCTAATTTTGTTTAAACCTAATTAAGATGCATTGATTTTGAAAAATGATAGAATGACTTATGATTTTTTTAAAGGTAAAGAACGATTTATAATTTGGAATAGACAGAGTAATATCGTATGAGCTAGTCGAATTATTTGCTCATGCATGGTTGCTACTCCATGGGACTATAGGTGGTCGATCATCGCAGCACAGCTCCCCTGGGAGGACGGACAATGACATCAAAAACTACTGGAACACCAAGCTCAAGAAGAAGCTCATGCATAGCCTTCAGCCCTACACCACCCACAGCCACCACAGCACTGCCGTGTCACCAGCAGCAGCGGTGGTGTCGTCGCCAGAAGCTGCTCCCATCATGTCGCTGCAGCACCTTTCGTCTCCTCGTGATTACTCTCATCTCTACACCAGCGGCGGCAGCTTATTCGGCCCCAACAACAGCACCGCTGCCGCCGGTGGCATCCTCCTCAATGACGAGCACCAGGCGACGACGTGTTTGGACAGTGGCGGCGGCCATGGCATTTACTTTGGTGAGCCATGCGCCACCACCATCAGCTGCAGCGTCCATGGGCATGGGCCTGGCGCCGAAACCTTCATCTTTGGGGGCATTCAGTCGCAGGAAGATCATCCCCATCACAAGGTACTGCTGCTTGCCGAATCCAGTGCTGCTAACAAGCTGGATGATGAACAATACAACTTCGCCGCCTCCTGCTGCTACGACGAGGAGAAGGCGCCGCCATTGCTTAGTCTGCCGGGCGGCGCCGATGGTGCCGGTGGTACAAGTAGCAGCTTTTTCTACGACAGCACCTGCTACAGCGAGGAGACAGCGACGACAACTTGAGCTGGTGCCCAATAAGACTAGTTCCTACATTAATTAATCACAATTTATCATACAAAACCAAGGACTGTTCGTACGTTACGTACAGTACTATGTAAGGGCCACCGGCCCTAGGCTCAGGATGAATGAGCTAATTAACGTACTCCATGTGTGTCTACCGTGCGTACCTTGTAGTATGTGTTAATGTGATTTCACAATTAATTGCATCCATTATTAATATTAGGTAGATGTTAATGAAAACAGATTGAAAATTAAACAGGTTGCAAATTCGAATTGCGTTGCGCGCGACCCATCTCTTCTCTGCCGTCATCAGCTTTCAGCCCGTATACTCACTCATCAGTTACCCTGATCTTAAGAGGGCGTAGCATAACCGGTCATGAGTACGAACAGTTCAAAGTGTGTCCTTTAGACTACAGCCTCCATTTGGGAGAGCTCTGCTCCTAAATCCTTAACTCTGCTCCTTGATTCTTCGATGGAATGATTCCATTAGGTAAATAGGTACGGAGGAAGAAACAAGGTGACAAGCTAACGAGAATTGATCTATGTTGATATGTGTCACGTGCCGTCAAGAGGGGGCTCAAAAGGACATGTCAAAGCCCTAAAAGGCCGGCCCAAAGAGCCCAGGAGGGGGAGACCGGCCGCCGGCGCGCGCCCGCCGCCGCCGCCCCACCCACCGTCATCGCGTCGTTTGCTTCCTCGTTAAGTAATATTATTTAGGGATAAGATAGAAATAGATTAGGAAATAAAGAGAGATCTACTTCTCATGCAAGTCTTCCCGGGACTTATAAATATAAGGGAGATGTAATCGGTTGAATCTTAAGAAGAAAAATAAAGGGTTAACTCCCAACAACTTCAGCTCTCCACCCTAGGCCCTCTCTCTCTCTCTCTCTCTCCTCCCCTTGCCACGCCATAGCCACCCGCCCTGCGCCGCCCACCACTCAGATTCGCTCATCACTACGCCGACATCATCTTTGCGGAATTTAATCTACATCGGCGGTGTTGAACCTCACCCGGCAGTGATGAACCGTTCAGCGCGGAAACTCGTAAACTCCACGGATTGGACCAATTCCGGCGGTGAAGACTCGAGATCACCACCGGGTTGAATCGTTCCCCCCGGTGGGTCTTGATGGACACTGAATCACTCGCGGGTTTGAATTAGAACCGAAAGCGATTTGAAGATTGACACAACCGGGTTGAATTAGAACCGATAGCAATTTGGGAGGGGAAGCAAAGGAACCGATAGCTCGCGGGGTTGAATGAAGAAGGAAATGGAAAAACAAATGATAGAAACGAGCGAGATGAATTAAAACGACTTGAGAGTCATTATATATTACTAGATAATATATTTACAAAACGAAAAATAAAAAGAAAGGCCGCCATCGCCTCCGCTTGCCGCTGGCCGCGCGCCGCCTAGGCCTCGTCGTCGCCGCCGGCCGCTGTTCCGCCGCCGCCGTTCCGCGCCCCGCCGCCGGCCTCACCTGGTATCCCCCTAGCGAGGATGTCGGCGATGGCCTCGACCTTGAAGGCATAGAAGTTCGCCTTCTCCACCAACGGCCAAGGCACCGTTGGCAGGCCAACTTCTTCGGCCCGGGGTGAGCTGGAGGGCGTCGTGGGAAGCGCCACGGTGAACACAAAGCCTCGTTGGTGTAGACGCCACCATCGTCGATGAAGAAGAAGCTAGCCGTCGGGGTTTATGGAAAGAAAGAGGCTAATTAGCGATGGAGATGGTACCAAATCGAAGCCGTTCTTATATAGTAGCAAGCCATGGAATGCATGCTCTCCATTGTCATTCCCAAGACGCTAGCCATGAAAACAAGTTAACAACCGCACGACCGCTCATCCAATGGCCGCCGCGATCGGCCCGTCTCCCCACGAAAGGGTCGACCGGCTCACGGCGTTTGCTTGGCGTTTCCAATGGCAGCTTCCTCGGTAGCACGGCGTTTCCCAACACCCAATCCCGAAATCCCGGTTCGATCCCCAACAAGCCGTTTTTGACCATTTTTTCAAGAACGATGATCGAAGTTTAACATTGTTATTTTGAAACAAGGAATGCATGCTTTACATTGTTTTACGATTTCTACAAGATCAACCACACGCATACCTTCGATGCCGAATCGTGAGGGAGCGGAGGGAGGGAGACGAGAGACTGTGGGCCGAGCACGAATGACACTCACCTAGTAAGTCGTAGCACGTCCCACAACACCGGCCCCATTTAAAGAATCAAACTTTTGTACCGCCCAACGGATAGCCATCACTTTTTTCTTTTTTACCACAATACCGTAGGCCGCCACGTTCACTTAGCGTGTTCACGAGGCTGTCGCATGCATGCCGCCGCTTGAGAACGCGTTGCGGTAGCATTCACCGCCTAGGTTAGAAACCGATAGTGTCTCTGAATCGATGAGAAAAAGCTCGTGGCACCAATTTGCCGGCGTCGGCGGGTTAAATCAATGTCGGTTAAAACACCTGCCGGTGTAGTTTCACACCCGGCGGTGATGTGATCAATCCTTGCCGGTGCGGATCTTTGCGCGTGGTATTCGACATCACCGCTTGGGGTGAAAACTTAGACCCGGCGGTGATTTCAAAATTCAATGACCGCACGCTTCTCAACTCGACCGGCCGACCACTACACCAATCTTGGGCCTTCGCCGCCACGTCCTCCGTACAATGGCGGTCGACTCAACCCGCCATCTCGCCTATTTAAACGGCAAGGGGCGTGTTTTTGCACCCCCCTTCTCCTCTCTATTCTTGCATTCTTGGTTGTTGAAGGTTCCTAACCCTCTCCTCAAAATACGAGAGGGCTTAGTTTTGAATTTTAGTGTCATGGGTTTTGGATCTAGGAAATCTTCCTTGATCTTCTTTGCTAGCGCACTTTCAGTTCCACATACATATAGCCTTTCTTTGGGAGAAAGCCCTCCACATACGAGATATGTCTAGTCCAAGAAAATGGTTTACGTAAAAGGTGCTAGAAGAGTCTTCTTGATGAAGGAGAGACACCGGGGCTTGCGGCTTACGTGGGTGCCATGATTCAAGATTGAACTCGGACTCATATTAAGAGTCCGGAGTCCTTGTGCTTTGGGGTGCTAGTGTTCAACCAATATCCCGTGCACATGGGCATATAGTATCGAATCATATGGCGCATCCATGGAAAAACAATCCTCATTGGACCAAGTTATTATGATTTCATCCTTGGTCCAATGGTCAAGTTTGGGCTGAAGATGAAGCTCCCTGAATCTCATCCTCCAACCTCCTCAATGAGTGCACGTAGCGACCTCGCCACTTCTTCGACCCCCGAGGTGCTACAAGAGACTTACTTGAGGTGGTTAAATTTTAATGTGTTTGTACACTTTGATTGTAGCATTGACCTATCTGTGAATTGGTCTTTGTTACCGTATATTTAGTTTTATGTAAGGTCTTTGCTATGGAAATATATGTAATGTAAGGTCTTTGTTATGGAAATATATGTAATCAAATTTCTTATCTATTGTATTTTGTTTGATGAATGTTGATTGTCTCTTCGATATCTTTTAGTTCCCATTTTTTACCCTTCATCGAACATAATAAAGACGGTTGCGTCAATGAAATATGCTGAATATTGTGAGGAAAAATCAACAGATATCCAAATCTAATGTGACTGAAATAAAGTTATATATGTAACAAAAACAAAAGAACAGATAATGAATTTTATTCACATCCATATCCCCTTAATATCACTAAAATCATTCAAAACAATATGCGGCATAGAACGTGATATGGTATCCAACTTTGCGTGAAGGATCTACTCGTACATATGCAAAGAAGATCGCAACAATGCATGCATGCAACCGAAAGTGAAGTGACAACACCGTGAATTCAACTGCCGGATACATATAAACAACCGTAGTGATATTGTATTCACTACCGGCTCCATTCAAATAATCGGTAGTCATGTTGTTATCACTACCGGTATATCTTAATACCCGCGGTGATGTACCCGCACCGTCAATCAAGCTATAAATCAAGGCGTCCGGCCACATCCACACACATACCCAAGCACGCACCCACGAGCTCGTCACCTTGCACGAAATCCACTCACCTCTTTCACTCTCTCTCTCTTCTTTCTAGGAGATTTGTTCATGGCTCCAGGATATTACATTGGTAAGGATATTTTTTTTCTTGTCTAGAATTCCTATATATATGCATATAAACAATACATATATATATATATATACTATATATATTTATGAGCTTTGTCCTTTTTTTCCCTTTTATCGCCACGGTGGTGGTATGAACAGTCCTCCGCCTTTGCCACCACCACAAGAACTGGTTTCCACGGCGATGAGCCATTCGCCCCTGTGTGGACACGGCCATTCCCTTATCCAAATCATCGTATGTAATTTTTTAACATTTTTTATTTCTTATTTTACTATAACAAATACATGGACAATTAGTTTAACTTAACGTCATTTTGTTGCATTTATATGTGTCACGGACTTTATCCCCAAGAAATGGCTAGAAACAACACTTAGCTGGTTCTCTATCTCTCTGGTTTTGTGGAGACCACGACATCTAGAGCATCGTCACATGGTCATCAACTATATACATGTGAAATAAGTTTTACATCCCTTCGAGGATTCCGGGACACAACAGCCACCTAATCCATGAGAGGGAAACGAGATAACGGCCGTGCAAAATGCCGAGTACCATGCCGTTTCCTTGTGCTTAGATGCACCGACGTGTTTGCTACATTGTGCATGATTTCGCACTTCAAGATATTTGCCTTGTCTTCGATAATATCCCTCATGGCAATATAGCGAATATGTTGGGAGTTACAACCATGATGATGTGGTAATAAATTAAATTCATCATTTTGGCAATGCATATTAGATAGATTCACATCATCCTCATTCATTTTGATTCTCCCACTTGCGATTTTGCTCCACGATCTTACTTATGCTGCATGTGGCTTGGCGGCCGTTCTCGACCAAGCTATAGACCGACTTCGGGTGCGATTGGGACTTCGTTGCACACCTCGGCCGGCAAACTACGGAAGGGCGACAATACGCATAAGGTTTACTAACTTAGACACCGGGGTGGATTCGGTAGGTTATATCTATGGTAGAGCATTTTTACGTCCTTACGGGGACGAGAGAGTGCAATCATAAGGGCATTGACCTTCATCGACTCAGCGGATACTTAATCCGTGACATCAATTACCCGATATTTCTACAATCCTACATTCGTGTGCATGGATCACAAGTTTGGACCCAATATTGATCCCGGCGGCGATGATGATGATTAGTATGTTTACTATGTTAATTATTTGTAAGGTTGTATGGTTTCTTCCTAATTAATTTGTAATGTTCTTGTGGCCCATGTGGTCTCAAACTTTTCTAAGCCTTTCACATGCAAATGGGGAAGCACCCACAGTTTGAAATTTTTCGGAGTTGGTTTGGTACTTTTCCCGGTTTATTTGAATTTCTCGCGCGACGCCACCTTGTAATTATAGTTTGAACTGAGCGTACCCACGAAAAGAGCCGGAATGTTGCTAGACTTTTCCCGCGAGGTCGCATGTTCCCTAGGAGGCAAATCACCGTGGAGGTCCAAGAAGAATTCTTGTGATTCCATGGTTTAATTAGCCTTCTTGTCGCCCGGTTTAGCTCGATGAAAATCATAGTAATTAAAATATTTATCGGAAAAACCTAATAACTTGTGTGGGGTTATATTTTTGGTGTACATGGCTGGGAAAAAAAAAAATCAAGCCATTTCCACCAAGGAGGATTACACATCCTTCACGGGGGCACATGATCCCTACCATCGAACCGAGGGACTATACGAGTGTAGTTCTTGTGCTCCATGTGGTTCATATGTTTTTGCTGTTGTAGTGGTCTCAAACTTTTTCTCGAGCCTTTCACATGCAAATGGGGAAGCACCCACGAAGTTTGAGATTTTTTCGGAGTTGGTTTGGTACTTTTTTCGGTTTATTTGAATTTCTCGACGCCACCTTATAATTATTGTTTGAACTGAAAGGTACCCTACGAAAAAGAGCCTAATGTTTGCTAGACTTTTCCACGGTCGCATGTACCCTAGGAGGCAAATCACCGTGGAGGCCCAAGAAGAATTCTTGTGATTCTATGGTTTAATTAGCCTTCTTGTCGCCGGTTTAGCTCAAAGAAAATCATAGTAATTAAAATATTTATCGAAAAAAACCTAAGAACTTGTGTGGGGTCATATTTTGTTTGTACATGGCTGAAAAAAAAAAAATTCAAGCCATTTCCACAAAGGAGGATTACACATCCTTCACGAGGCACATGATCCCTACCATCGAACCGGGACTATACTGATTAATGTAGTTCTTGTGCTCCATGTGGTTCATATGTTTGCGGGTGTTGTAGTGGTCTCAAACCTTTTCTCGAGCCTTTCACATGCAAATGAGGAAGCACCCACGAAGTTTGAGATTTTTCGGAGTTAGTTTGGTACTTTTTCCAGTTTATTTGAATTTCTGCACGACGTCACCTTGTAATTATAGTTTGAACCGAGCGTACCCACGAAAAAGAGCCGGAATCTTTGCTATACTTTTCCCGCGGGGTCTCATGTGCCCTAGGAGGCAAATCACCGTGGAGGTCCAAGAAAAATTCTTGTGTTTCCATGGTTTAATTAGCCTTCTTGTCGCTAGTTTAGCTCGAAGAAAATCATAGTAATTAAAATATTTATCAGAAAAACCTAAGAACTTGTGTGGGGTCATATTTTGGGTGTACATGACTGGAAAAAAATTCAAGCCTTTTCCACCATGGAGGATTACACATCCTTCACGGGGTACATGATCATCCATGAAGTGGCGAAGATTTCTATTTCAACTGCTTGGGTTCGCGGTAATAACCGGGCCGAATAATAGATTGGGGTGAAATTTTCCAAATCTATCTAAACCTCCCGCCATTTCGTTCCCCACCGCGCCCAAACCAGCCTTGCCTATATAGGTGAGTGGCTCGAGCAAAATTTTGGCAAGCCATTTGAACACCACGCCATTCGTTCCCCACCACCGAAGAGCACCGGATTAGCCCGACGGAGCGCACCACCAACTCCAACGTCACCGTTCGTCGTCCCTACGCTGCCCGGGCCGTCCGTTTGCGCATCCCCGGTCGTTCCGCTCCAGCGGAATCGAGGCTTGACGGCGTTCTCCCACGCCCGCGCTCCACTCCACTCCGGCGTCCCCAACGGCCGCGGCTGGCATCCTCGCCCCTTCGGCCCCTTCCACGGTGAGAACTAATTATCCCTTTAGGTGTTCGAGTTTTTACCTATGAGAATGAGAACTAATTACGCGCTGTCCCTAGCCTCGCGTCGCCTCCTTGGTCTTCCTCCACGCCGACGGAGGGGACCGCCACACCTCTCCTCGTCGTCCAGCGGCCTCACGCCGTCTTCCTCTTCACCGCCCCGGCCGCGTGCGTCGCAACCATGTCCTCCTCAAATCCACCAAGACAAGATAGGAGCGCAAGAGGCGCACGAAAAGCTTGGTGAGTGTGTCGGTCCTTGCCCTTGAGGTGTTCGTTGAAATGCCCGCCTCGGCCACGCAACTTTGTGCTCGAATTCCGAATGAAATTCATGAGTTAGTGTTGTTCAAATCCGCCGATATTTTAAATATATGTCATGCGTGCTTACATGTATAGGCAAGCATGGCGTGGTACGTAGTGTTTGTTGGTCGCTTCTTAGGGGATCTATCTAACCTGGGAAGATTGCTATGCTCAAGTCCAAGGCTACGCTAATTCTTTGCTAATTGAAGAGAAGCCACCCCACATACTTGTGAAGATTGAAGAGAAGCCACCCCACATACTTGTGAAGATTGAAGAGAAGCCACCCCACATACTTATGAAGATTGAAGAGAAGCCACTCCACATACTTATGAAGATTGCGAGAATTGCTTTGCTTAATTGGTTTTGGAAAGATGTCATGCTTTTATTTATGTCTATGACTCTATGGTCATTGGTCTTTTTATTTTAGAAGTTGATGTAGGCTTAGTTTCTAGAACATTAGGTGGATTTTGTTGTATGTAACCATTAAATCCTGTAATGTTTTGATGACATTAATGTATGATGATTTTTCGGTTTAAAAAGAGAGCTGAATTCCACGAATAAATTCAAAAATTTTAAACAAAAAAGCCGGGTAGCATGGGCCCGATAGTGAATGACATACAAACCCGTCTTTGTAACTACACCGACACTATCGGTTTGAATTACAAACCGTCTTCTATGACAAAATCATCACCGGCTTTGCATTAATCAACCGATAGTCTCCACTCTAATAATGCTTTCGGGTTGAAAAACGATCGATAGTGTTCACGTAATGTTCACCGAGGGGTCCAAAGTAAGCGCCATTGTTAGCTCTTCGATACACTTTGTCGGCTCAATCTAACCCGATAGTGTTATCCTTACGGTTACGTTTGGTTCGTTAAAGCCCGACAAAGGTTGCTCTCAATATCAACTCGCGGGCCGACTTCGAACCGCATTGCTTGGATCAAAAATGTTGCGGTCCGTGGAACACCCGGCGGTGTTTGGTGGCAGTCTTATTCTTGGGTTCGATATCAAACCGGCGATCTCTCCTCGCATCACCGCCGGTGTTTTTGACTGTTGTAGTGTTTCAAACCCCACATCACTACCGCTATGGTTCTGCGGTTCGCTTTTTTAGCGGTGAAGGGGGTTGGAGCCCGGCGGTGATGGACAATTCTGTAGTAGTGGCCGCCGCCCTCGCGTCTTCCTCCTCTTCTTCCTCTTCCTCAACGACGCAAGAACCCCGATTGCCGCGCCGATCAACCTTGATTGCGCTGGCGGCTCGACCCCCTCTCAGCAACCCGATTGCGCCGCTGCCGTCAAGATCGTCGTCGACGTGTCACTTCCGGCCCAAATCTATCTAGTTTGTGACGGTATGCCACCGGAATCTAACGAGAAGCAGAGTAAAGCGGTTTTTTTGTAACTACTACTCCCTCCATCCCAAATTGTAAGACGTTTGACTTTTTGGCCCAAAGTTTGACCATTCATCTTATTCAATTTTTTTTTTTGCAAATATACTCAAATTTAAGTCATTCTTTAAGAATTTTTATTAATAGAGAAAGCCACGGCAAAAGAAGTGATATTTTGTACAAATTTTTTGAATAAGGCGAGTGGTCAAACTTGTTGTAAAAAAAATCAAACGACTTACAATTTGGGATGGAGGAAGTAGTTCCTATTAAAATGGAGAAGTGATTCGAGAGATTCTTTTCTAAACAAGTATGACATTTTGAGCGTACGAGACCGATTCTCTTCGAAATATCTAAAGCTGATTTAAATTCTCCCCAAACGGAGCGATAGTTGGAGACGTAAGACTGTCTCCAACAATGGAAACCTAAATAGGATACCCATACCTTGGTTTGGGTCATCAACGAAAAAGAACGAGCACCTAAAATTTAGCCTTCTCCAACCGCGACAACGGGCGGGAGCTCCGGTCATCGACCGTTCCTCACATCCTCCGCTCCATCGACAAACCGGCTCGCCAAGCCCCTCGCCGTCCGCATCGCCACCCCCGCGCTGCGCTCCCGACCTCGTGAGCCGGCCATGGTACCTTGCCTGCTTTCTGGGGCATGAGCTCACGTCGTCGCGAGCTCCCCGTCGCGGGGATCCCATTCTCGAAATGGCCACGGGACCCGTCGTGGTGCCGCACCCGCCCGCGGGCTCCCGTCGCCACGAGCGCACCGGCGACTCCCCACCACATGCTCTTATCACCACGGATATGCGGCAACTCCCCCACCGCGGGCTCCCATCACCGCGAGCTCCCCTCGAACCACTATGGCAGGGCGCCACAAATCTGCGTTCTATCTTTTGGGCGACATATTTTTGCGTTGCCTCTCACCTGGTATGCAAAATGCCTACTCTAATTGGGTCATCGTTTTGAGTACGCAAAACTACCGTGAAGGGCCTATTTTTAGGTTCGGGTACCACCGTTGGAGACGGTCTAAAGATGTATCAACTAGCAAGAAATATATAGATGGCAAAATATTCCGTGCAAACCACGTCTGCACTGCGATCCATGAAAACCCTAAGGTAAAGCCATTCTTAGACGCTTTTTTAAAAAAAATGTTAAACTATGCACACCAATAGTGTATCTATAAATGTGCATTGTCAAAAAAATTGAGATTCAAAGTAGTTTTGTAAAAAAATGAAAATAATTAATTTCATTTGCATATGCACTAAAGATTAGAGTCCCTAATTTTTTTTCCTCTAGTGCATATGCATGGGAAATTTGTTATTTTCACATGATTTTTACAAAACGAGTTTGAATTTCAAATTTTGTGACGACACTACTGTTGTGCATAGTTTTATTTTTTTAGAGACATGAGAATATAGTTTCACAAAAGGATTTTCACGATTACACAAAAGATGTAGTTTGCAATAAATATTTTCCTAGATACTGAGGCCAATCTAGTCCTTAATTTATATTGGGCCTTAATTCAGAGTTACCCAACTATGACATGAGCCTAATTAAATGTTGGATGTATTACTTGCGGGTTTTTTTTCATTTTGAAACATCACCGTGGGACACGTAGTTAAGCCTCGTTTGGCCGACCTTTAGGCCGGTCTCAATAGGGGTTTCATGAATGTTTCATGCATATTAAATGCGATTGCCACATCGGCAAAAATTTCACTTTTTGCATGAAACTACGAGAGAGAAGGAAAAAAAGTTTCACCATGGTGAAACCTTTGGGCCTTGTTTCACATGCGTTAGAAACGATTGTGAAACCCCCATTGAGACACAAATAGTGTTTCACCATGAAACTATGCAATTAAACCATGCAATGAGAGAGAGGTTGTGGGACCCTTGAGCATATGAAACTGAAGTGTGCATTGAGGGAGATGCCTATTTCATGCTAAAGTTTCACATCTTGGAAACCGGGAGGTGAAACTCTCCATTGAGACCGACCTTATAGTACTCTGGAGCTCCAAATGTACTATTGAGCATTGTTGATGAATACTCTTGTGGTACTAAGTTGTGGAAGATTTGTCAAAACTTTATTTCTATTTAATAAATTGCCACATATAAGAAGTTTTGATGATGTGACAATGTTTTAAAAGAGAGGAGTTACATGTAAATGAAACTATCTAGGCACAAGTATCAACTCTCTATGAGTCATGAAATTAAATTTCTATGAAACCATAGAATGAAACTTTCTATTGAGAGCGGTTATTTTTCATATTATTTACCAATAAGGGGTGGCATAGGAATATTGACATGATGTCCATCAACTTGGCCTTTCGGTATGATCTTATGCCTAGACTCACTATCTGTGGATGAACCTGCAGGGAAACCTTGGGTTTTTGGAGCATTGGGATTAAAAACAGTTCCTAGAGGAAGAAGATAGATCAATTTTGAGCTACAGATACTATCTTTCCCTTTCCACATGAAAAAATACTTTAGTTCTTGTAGAATAAGAGGCCTTGTACCTTAATGAAAGGAAAATACGTTCCTTTTTGCATTAGGACCATCAAGAAATTATCTAGTTGTAGGTGGAAAAAAGCATCGGCTTCCATTCAATTGGAAAGAAAGAGACCGGTCCATCTTAGTCCCTTGCCGAGTATATAGTAGTGCCTTTTTCGCTTACACCACTAGAATAGAACTTACCCTACCTAATCTTAAAATAAAGTCCAATAGTAAAATTTACTAAAACAAAAGAGAGTCCAACGCAATGATCCTTGATTTCCCTTTGCTATACCCAATTAAGGGCGTAGCTAGCTCTCCAAACCATTCGGACATGCATCTAGTTGATCATTCAATTTCTTGCAACTTTCTCAGGTTTTATTGACCCTCTTTTCTCAGATTTATTGCTTTGTATTTATATTTTTTTATTTCAAAAGTAAAGTGATGATTTTGAATTATTTCATTTTCATTTATTTCAAGTGAAAGTTGTGTATCTTTCTTTGTTCGAATACAATCCAGTTGGGACAAACAATTGCCCGATGGAAAAAGTCGGAAGTAGGGACCGGTGATCGAAGTCGGAGGAGAGATCGATTTTACTAGTTACTCTTGCAGGGGCTTTTGGGCAAGACTAGCTAGATACAAAAGGTTTTCTTTCTAAAGAGATTCAATTTAGAACTCTTATATAACAAAGGTCGATATGGCTCTTACTTTTTTCGTGTCAACAAACAATTAAAAATACCACAACGTTTTTCCTCAAAATCCTACTTGCTGCTTTAAGTCCCTCAAGGAATAGAATGGTTACACCCCATGAGGAATGAATGTGGCCCTATAAAAAGAGTCCAGACAAAATGATTCTTTCTTACCAAAGGTCCCACTTGCTACTCTGCTTCCCTCACGGGAATAGAGTAGTCATCTTAGAGCAGAAAGGTTCTAGATTGTTCTTTCTTGTGTCGACCGAAAAAAGCTTAGTATGATTCAATGCACGCTCTAGGAACCATTGGTATAGGGGCAAATGAATCGATGAATAGGAGGACAAACCGCTTTTACTAGTTATTTTTTGCAAGGGTCTTGGGTAATCAAGACCGGTTTGCAAATTGTCAAATGCTAGGAAAATAGGATGGAAATGCAAACAACCGCCAAAAAAATCCCCTCATAGTGAATGCTGGAACAATCTACCTTAAGAGAATGATAGTAGTAATTCACTCTGGTCTTTTCATACTTAAGAGAATGCTAGGACAAAAGTAAGGTCTTCGCTAAAGCGAAAGAAAAGCAAAGGTGCGTTAAAAGAGGAATGGAAATCATCCACTCGACCTTCTTCCCCACTCGCCATTGATGGGGAACTAAACACTCAATATGAAAACAATATCAAAGCAAGGACAGAGTTCTTGATCTCTATTTTCAAACTTTTTGGGTTGGAGTACATTTTTGTCACCTTTTCCCTACTGAACTCAGTGCATTTATTTCAACTTAGATTATTCGTCTTTCCATCAATTGCTTTCATCTTTTGTCATTTGCACCAGGGTTATGTTCATCTTTTGTTTCTAGCACTTCACTTTTGATGCGACAAATACATAGTTCTAATGAGACTCCTTCCCAAGAGTGCATGTGCCTATCGTTTTTTTGTGGAACCGACTTAGTTTGCTTTTCATTTGTAACCCCATTGTTACTTGTTAGTTGAGAATCGAGATGGTAGGTAGGGCATTGTGCTTTCGATGAGTTGAGAGACATGCTCTTGCCTACTTTTAGTGCTCCTTTAATTAGTTACCCTACACACTTTTTTATTGTGTTTAGTAAGTCATTCAAAACTGCTTAGGCAACAATTCACTGCATTTCTCCTATCACCATGGGACTATATATGATGGCAATTGGCTTAATTCAAGGTTTACCTTTCAGGCCCACCAGCAGCAAACATATGCCTATTTAGAAGATGGTATCTTTGTCCCCCTAAACTAAAAGGTCCTCAATTTAGACGCTGGGTATCTTTGTCCCCTTAAACTAAGAGGAACATTAGAGGGCCTTGAATACATCGATTTCTCTTTTTTGCTAGGCCCAAAGACACTAAAAAACCTACTCTTACAACTACAGATTTTATTCAAAGATGAAATCGTATGACATGGCAAAGGTTGGAAACAACGCCATAAAAACTTCCTACAAACTAGCCTAAAAGGACCCTATATATGATAGGTCAAGAACAAACTACGCATGAGAAAAATAGGTGTACCTAGTGTTGGGGGCATCTCCGGCTTGGGCACTCCCAACGTAGAAACCACCATAGTTTCTATAGACATTAATTATTTTGCCACCTAATAAGTGTTTTCCTGATGTGGCAAGATAGTTATTGAAGAGCGAGAGGAAAAAATATAAAAATCGGGTCAAAGTTAGAAACCATATCTACACGAGAACAAGATATGAAGAGATGTAATTGGTAGAGAATGGATAGAGAGAAGGTACGTCGCTGGATAAAAAAAAATGTTTTGTTGAAACTATCATAGTATGAAAATTACTAGGTATAGAGCTACATAGTTTGTAGTACTGTGACTGCTCTAACTAGTTCAGTAGCCTCCACTAGTGCTACTGTTACTACAAATGCCAGAGTCTCCTATTAGTTGCATCAAAGTCGCCCATGGTCTGCCACCCTAAGGGGACTTTAGTTAATAATTTTATACAGTAGTATATACTCTTTCCATGCTAAAACAATGTCGTTGTAGAGTAGTGTTAATCTCAACAATACGAAGGTTGACCAAATTTATATAAAAATATTATAATTTATCTATAATCTCTATAGAGGCGAGGCCACTTAGAGGAGTTCTACTCGCATACGCAGATAAGACACGTAGGCATCATAGGTGGCGTTTTCCGTTCGGTTGTCGCGGCGGCCTTTTCCCCTTCCTTGTATGCTTTGTATGCCCGACCCGGCGGCAGCTTTGTGCAGAGAACTCCTCTAGCGGCGGCCTTTTCTCGCAGCTTTGTATGCCCGACCCGGCGGCAGCTTCTCCTTCCTCCGCTCCGGCCTCTGGTCTTCATCGACGCTCGGTGGCTGTTCCCCGGGGCGTTTCTTGCCGTTTCCCCATCCGCAATGAAACTGCCGGTCCGTCCCCCTTCCCTATTAGATCTTCTCCACTTCTACCTCCACCGTAGTGGTCCGTTGCACTGCCTCAGATCCCCTTTTACCATCCGCTCGGCATCTGTTGGCCTGGCGCAGCGAGGCGAGGGAGCCGATGGCAGGGGCTATCCTACGACGGCCGTTCACGTCCTTTGCCGGCCGGCTCGGGTAGCACCTGGAACGTCGGCTCAGTTCTCAGGTCCTCCATCCGTCAGTTCCATAGGTCTTTCTCCCCACCCCCACCCTATCGATTCGTCAGTTTCATCTGTAAATTCATGCTCATTTAATTTTAGTAATGATCCATTACAGCTTTCACTTCATAGTGACCTCTATATGAAGCTCTCCGTAAGCATGTTGTCTCATTTTGTTATCCCCATCGCACACAAAGGTACCAAATCCTGCTGTTCGTCCATCTTTTTAAAGGGCGTAGTGAAATTCCCCTGAAATTAAGCATCATATTTGTAGAAAATTTGTACGTTGTTCATCAAGGTTCGGTTTGTTTAATATGGAGTGACTGACTTCCTGCTTTTCCAAAATTGATACAGGATGGTCAGTATCAGCACTCCAAGCCGGGTTGTCTCATTTGATCTTCCACAGCGCAGTCACAGGTACAATGATTGTTAGTTCTCCATGTAAGCAATGTTCTGACGATACTGTGGTTGCTGTCTGAACCTAACCAATGTTTGTATGCAGGTTATATCATATTGTTATGATCAGATCCCATGGATTGATGATTGAACCCTGGATAATCGTTGTTTTTTTCCTGTGATTGATGATTGAAACCTGGATAATCCTTGGTTTTTCCTCTGTATAGATAAGGTTGGTGTCCAATGCATTTATTTTTCATACGCTATTCATTTATAATTATTGTTTTTTATACAATGGATCTGTGGTCAATTTGTTTTCCTTTTATATCCTATGGTGTTATAGATTGCTCTGTCGATTATTAAGCAGTCAAGAAGGATAAATTGTTTAGCTACTGCGCTGTCTTACTTGCCCTGCCCTTTCAGCAACACAAAACCACACAAAAATCCCTTGGTAGTAAGTAAATGCTCAAGGTGTCGCAAGACACCATGTTCTCCATCAAGTGTGAAAGATACCTTCATTCATACGGTCAGCATTTGTCATGTGAATCAAATACAATTTAAGTCCATCATCTTAGCGTTTAGTGTTTACAGACCTCACGTATTAGGCAGATTTATGGTTGCCCCTAGGATGACCCCTCAACACCCCATCATGACCACAACTGAATTATGGACACCCCATGAGTGCCTTCACTTACCATACGAGAAAGCACAGACTAGGGAGGATTCCATTACTGGGTTGTACTATGACTGTTCTGCAAATATGCTTTGGGTTGGTGAGAGGACTCGGCAGCTGGATGGTGCTCATGTTGAATTCCTTCGTTGTATTTCAAATCCTCTGGGTATAAAGGTAATAGACACCTAAGAGATTGTCTGCATAACATTTACAGTTAACATCTTTTTTCTTATATATATGTATTGAAATCCCAATTTTTAAATCTTACTATTATTTATCGATAGAGTTCTCATCGGTGGTCTCAAATAATAGTCGTGGGTGCTTTAGGTTTAATTCATATGGCACCTGTTGGTACTCTTATAGGTTATTTGGTTTGAGGTGGTGCATCATGAGTTTGTACTAAAATCCGGTGGAATTACTCTATTCTGGATATTAGTACTAACTGTTTAAAAGTGAGGAGTGATTAGATGATGAACTAACTCATCTGTGAGTTATCACGGCTCATCCTTTTTAGATTAAAACGTTCACAATGCAGTATTGTGGCCTTTAGTGTTATTACTGTATCGTTGACTAGAGTAATCAACACAATGCCATTTCTCAGCAGTTATGAAGAGTAACATATCAGTTACTGTTTTTACTATTATCATCTTATAAAATAATAATTGCTTGGCCAGTATTACCCCAGTATTAACTTACATATATGTTATAGAGGTAAGTGATAAGCTTCATCCGTCAGAGCTTCTGAAGTTGTGTAAGACTCTGAACCCTCACAACAAGCCCGGGCGATCGACAATTATCACAACAATGGGGGCTGAGAACATGCGTATTAAGCTTCCAAAAATGATCGCAGCAGTGCGCGCCAAGCTAGGATGATTGTTACTTGGGTAAGTGATCCTATGCATGGAAACATGATCAGCGCGACATGTGGACTCTACCATTTTTGTTTTCTTTTGAACACCCATCTATCAGATTTGATGGTGTCAATTATCTTAGCGACTAAGAAGTATAAGTCTCTCTTCTTCCTTTTGAGTGAGGCCCATGTGCCCTCAAATAAATTAAAATTGATGGTAGTTGCTGATGAAATTATTTCTTTGCTGATGAAATTATTTTTTTAGTACCTTTTTGTTTCCAATTACTTTCTGCTCAACTAAATACACATAGCCCTTTTTAGGCTTTCTATGGTACATAAAGATTATAACAACATCATTTTTATTAATTTTTATTAAAATAATAACTGAAAACTTAAATTCTGCAAATATTTGGTTCCTCTTATGCAGGTTATATGGCACCGCAATCCTACACATGCCAACTACATGTGCATCATGTTCTTGCCCTTCCATCTTCTTTGACAAGGGTTCACAGGTATAAGTTACCAATACCTGATGAGGTATACATAAACCTGCACAACTACATGATATTTTTAAAATGCAAGGTTCACAAGAACCATTAACCTCATCCAATGATTTACTTCATCGACAGGTTGGCTTAATTCAGATAAGAGCACTCTCTCTAACTCCTATTAGTTTTACTTCTAAGGTTTTAGGAATTTGCCTTCATCTGAGAACCACAATAGCCACAAGACTTTTTTTTTTTTTTTCGAAACTTTCAACAGAGGAATCTGTACAGTGATCTTGTCATTGACCCAGATATTTACTTTATTTAACGAATGTATATATTTCTAAATTTTTAATTTGTGCATCTCTTTTTTGTGTGCGCATTTTCTACAGGTTTGAGGATGCCAGGAGCGTTTTTACTCAGCTTCTTTACATTGGAATGATTTCAGGTATGTTACAGCTGTGTATGCTTTTTAGTGCCATGGAATTTCTTTAGCCCGCTGGAAGTATGTTGAATATATGTATGCTTTTAAGGGGAGTTGGATGTTTCTGAAACCACATTTCCAATTTGGAGGTCATTGTTAGATCCAGAACTTCATCTTTCAGGCATCAATGATAGGACAGATGCCATTTTGTTTCTCAAGTTATTAACACATTGGTCAGTTGTCTTTTTTTTGACACAACATATAGGTACCAACTTTCACAACATAGGGGCACTTATTCTCAGGTAATTATACTGCATTATTATGCAATAAATTATTCTTCCATGGATCTTTTTTCTCTGTACGAGCATCATTGCCTATGCCCTGGCTACGTCTCCAATCTTTGTTATATACTCAATATTAGCTATTCTTATCACTTTATAATTTATGTTATGTGTATAAGGTTCTTTTATACAAAAATTAATCTGAATCAGGCAATGGCTCTTACAACGCTTGAGAAGCAAGAGATCCTTCTGGTGTTCTTTCACCATACAAATCTAACTCCAGCTGGCTTCTCAGTTCCCACTGTGCTTTGGTGAAAAAATGCAGCATCATTTTTATTAATCTGTATAGTCCGTCAGTTGTTATGGACCACTATCAGATTGTAAGTTGTTTGTTGTAGTCATGCTGCAACTCTGAATCTTAAAGTAAACAAACTGACCCTATATGTTACTAGGCTCAAATAGATGTGACCTTCTGCTGTTAAGTTAATGAATGGACCAATATAGAATCTTAATTGGGCAAGAGTTCAACATTGCTTCCAGTAGTCGTGCTGCAACTCTGTAAACAAACAGATTTGACTTATCTTTATTTTTCTATTTGGCAAAATGCTTAAGCCATCAACCATCCTCAGCATGACTTACAGTTACATGTTTATTGTTATCACTATGAAAAAGTTATAGGAATTCAATGTTTGAAGCAGCTGCAGTGAGAAGCTTAATTATACGGAGTATTGTAGATCCCTTTTATATGATATTTTTTTTTTTAGCACTGATGTTCCAAATACGTCAATACTTAGGTTTTTCCTCACAGATTCTAATCAAGACTAATGCTTGACGGAAATCTTGACTATCTATTTGATCATTTTGTGTTTGCAGGTTAGTATTTTTGGCAGTGATGCACTCTGTTTTGGTAGTGATGCAAGCTGAACCTGTTGGACAAGCAAGAGTATGTTAAGCCTCGAACTGATCCTGGTGCCCATCATGTAGAGATTTAGACCTGCATTATATTTACTCGATAACTCTACTGAAATTAGTATATTTATTCGATAACTGTACTGGAATTAGAATAAGTACTCTGTATATACTGCTTCCTGGAGGTGGATTTGTTGCTGCCACTTCTGCTAATTTGGCTCGAAGTGAGGGTTTATGCAATGTCATTGGCTTGGAGTAAATAACACTTGCTACTTGCACAAAAAAGTCAGTTTTGTAGAAACTATACCTTCTAAAGTACTGAGAGCGTTAGCTATACATTTTCATGTGAGCTATACATAACTACGTATTCCCTTATTGAGTAAAAGTGTTGATGCACAAATGAATCTATCATCACAGCGGCTTGGGCTTCTGTTAATTGGTCACATTGCATGATTTTTAGATGATTAGAATTTTTTAGTTTATATAATATAATATAGTAATGTTACATCTATAATACAATTTATTTTGAGAAAATCCCAGCAACAACGCTGGGTATTCCCCCTAGTTATTTATTATAGTAAATACTCCTATGTTCCAAACTTTTTTCAAGGAGTCAAACATTCTTAAGTTTGACCAATTATATAGAAAGTTATATCAATATTTATATCTTTAAGTAGATTTATTATGAAAGTGTATTCTATTCTTAATCTATTCATACTTATTGCACATAATAAATGAAAGTATATTTACTTGTCAAATTTAAAATCGTTTGACTTTTTGAGAAATGAAGTGTGCACTTATTTTTGGGGTGAGTAAATTAATAATGCCAATGATTCGTCATTAAATATATTTTTGCAGTATAGCCACTATTTAGAGCCATACATATTAATAATATTTTTAATAAACCCAGTAAAATTAAAGATATTTTGACCTTGACCAGAGCTGGAATTATATCTTTAGATGAAGATAGCAATGTTAATGTGAATTCCCCGTAAAAAAATAGTAATGTGAATATGCCAGCCAGGCAGTAGGCATATATAGGCATGATGGTCACGGTAGCTAGTTCTTATCTGTACTATATCTCACATATTATAAAGATAATGCATAGAATGGAGAAGAATATCTTCATATCAAGGCGCGTACGGAGTTGGTGGTGCAGTGGCATTAATACCTTGTGCTTGTGTGCTTGTGTTAGTTAGCTAGCTAGCTGTGCTCCAATGGGCCCAATGTCAGTGTACCGCGTGCTGCGGCGCAAACAACATGTCTGTGTGCCCGCGTCTGCACGTGTACACTATCGGCCATACATGCACCTCACTGTACCGCACATCCAGTATTTCTACGGCTGAATTAAGTACATACATACGCATACCATGACGCGCGCACAGCCAAAAAAAAAAAAAAAACCACAGAGCAAAGCAAGAGCGGCGAGAGTAATACGTCACTGATGGAAGCAACGGCGCTAGCTGGCCGGGAAAGCAGATATACATACATACAGCATATACTACTGCCACTGTACATGTCAAAATTAATTAATTAATCGTATATTTATTTATTTATATACTTTGTCTCTTCTAATCTAGTAGAGACCAGGATTTGTGTTTGTATATATATATATATATATACACAGAAGACAGAAGACAGACAGCCCTTCTTCACTCCAGAGTATACCTACGTGCACCCTGCAATCGGATCGATGCTTACTGCCAACACACGCCGATTGTTCTTGGTTATTAACCGGCCGGCGAGCAAGCTGTAGCTGATCAGTAAGTCACAGCCACAGCCATGAGGAGGCTCGGGTTGTTGGGTGCTGCATCATCAGGGTCGTCTCCGGCGACGGCGTCCGCCATGCGCGCGGCCTGGCAGGCGGTGCGGTGGTCCGTGGTGGTGCCGATGTTGCAGGTGGCCGTGTACGTCTGCGCGGCCATGTCGCTGATGCTCTTCCTCGAGCGCCTCTACATGGCGGCCGTGATCACCGGGCTCTGGCTGCGCCGGCGGTGCGACGGGCGTTCCCGCCGCCGCAGCCACCTAGCCGACGAGCAGCAGCGCATGATGCTGGACGACGACGATGACGACCTGGAGGCTACCGGCGACGACGACCACTGCTGCCCCATGGTCCTTGTCCAGATCCCCATGTTCAACGAGGGACAGGTGAGCGAGAACGTACGCTTGATTATTATTGCTTCCAGTTCAGATTTTGCTTCTAGCTTGCTTCCTTATTTACCACCGTATATACTCCTACTAGCCGATTATTGGCACACAATAAATGCACACCGGTATGGTGTGACACCGGTGCAAAGCAAGCGTGCATGATGCGACACGCCAAACAACTGAAAGGGGTCGTCGTCTCGTCGACCTTTCCATGCATGCGTAGCATGATCGATCACCCCAACCACGCTGCATGGCACTACTATCTGTGCATTTCTCGTGTGCAGTTGGTTGTTGCTGCGTGATATTCTCTTTAATATTTGATAGATTGATGTAGAAGCTAGAAACTGAAGCTACTTTGTTTTTCTTTACTTGGACAGTTTCTTTCTTTGTTTTCTTTTAATAATTCCTTTTACTCTTTTTTCCCACCACTGCAAAAAGATACAGAAATGGAGAGGAAATAGCTAGATATTGTTATGTGTGCTTTCATGATGAATATTAATTATTACTCCTTTGGAGGGAAATTCTGTTCGCTGGTTCGTTTTTCTAGCCAGTGCTGGTTGGTATATGGCCGATTTGTTGCGAGAGAAAAATATAGGGTAGTAACAGAAGGGAAAGATACGTTACCCTGAAATCATCGAGAGGTTCGTTTTGCATACTATACGGCAGCAATGGAGTGAAAGTTAGAGATACGTTACCCTTAAATCACTGAGGTCAACTCTGACGATTTGTTGCTAGCGAGTCTGAGGTGAAAATCCACGACGGGGAAAACAAAGGATGCTAGCTGGAATCATTAATTTCCGTCTCTCATTCTTTTTTTATTATTTATATAATTATAAGGGTTCGAGAGAGAAATTGGTCATGGCCATGGTTTGAAAATCCGATGGGGCAAAGTTGAAATAATGCCTGTTTGACCGATGGGGCAATACATGCATGCAGGTGTACCGGCTGTCCATCGGAGCGGCGTGCGGGATGTCATGGCCATCGGACAGGCTGGTGATTCAGGTGCTGGACGACTCGACGAACCCGGGCATCAGGGAGCTGGTGGAGGTGGAGTGCGCGCGGTGGGCGGGCAAGGGCGTGCGCATCCGCTACGAGAACCGCAGCAACCGCAACGGGTACAAGGCCGGCGCCATGCGGGAGGGCCTCAAGAAGCACTACGCCAGGGAGTGCGAGTTCGTGGCCATCTTCGACGCCGACTTCCAGCCGGACTCGGACTTCCTCCGCCGCACGGTGCCGCTGCTGCGGCGGGACCCCGGGGTGGCGCTGGTGCAGGCCCGCTGGCGCTACGTCAACGCCGACGACTGCATCCTCACCCGCATCCAGGAGATGTCCTCAACTACCACTTCGCCGTCGAGCAGGAGGTGGGCTCCGCCTGCCACGCCTTCTTCGGCTTCAACGGCACGGCCGGGGTGTGGCGCGTCGCCGCGCTCGCGGACGCGGGCGGGTGGAAGGACCGCACCACCGTGGAGGACATGGACCTGGCCGTGCGCGCCAGCCTGCGCGGCTGGCGCTTCGTCTACGTCGGCGACCTCGTCGTGCGCAACGAGCTGCCCAGCACCTTCAAGGCGTACCGCTACCAGCAGCACCGGTGGTCGTGCGGCCCCGCCAACCTGTTCCGCAAGGTGCTCCCGGAGATCCTCCGCAGCGACCGGGTGTCGCTGGCCAAGAAGCTGCACCTCGTCTACGCCTTCTTCTTCGTCAGGAAGGTGGTGGCGCACCTCGTCACCTTCCTCTTCTACTGCGTCGTCATCCCGGCCTGCGTGCTGGTGCAGGGCGACGTGCGCCTGCCCAAGTACGTGGCCATGTACGTGCCGGCGCTCATCACGCTGCTCAACGCCGCCTGCACGCCCAGGTCCTGCCACCTACTCATCTTCTGGATCCTCTTCGAGAACGTCATGTCCATGCACCGATCCAAGGCCGCCGTCATCGGCCTGCTGGAGGCCAGCCGCGCCAACGAGTGGGTGGTCACCGACAAGCTCGGCAGCAGCAAGGCTGCTCCCGCGAGGAAGAAGAAACAGCAGGTGCTCCGGAGCAGGTGGTGCTGCAGCACGAGGCGGGAGATGCATGTGCTGGAGCTCGCCATGGGGGCGTGCTTGCTCTATTGCGCCGTCTACGACATTGTCTTCTTCGGCCGCGACCACTACTACATGTACCTGCTCCTGCAATCGGCGGCGGCCTTTATCGTTGGCTTCGGCTACGTTGGCACCTCCGCACCCTCCTGATGAGTCTGAGTCCTGATCGACCCAACAGCCGTCAGCCGACGATGTCAGTGCCTGTGATCCAAAGTCCCTAACATTGATTAAATTGTTTGTACCCTTGTATCGATCGCGTGGGGAATAGTCATGATAAAATCAGGTTTTTTTATAGTACTACAAATTATAGAGGAAACACACAGATTCAAAATAAAAAAAGGCTTCCTGGACCTCAGTCACTGTAGGCTGTACGTTACTGTGTTATGTTCATGTATACTTCCAGTCAAATGAACAGACTAGCTGGATCATGCATTCTGAATGAATATGATTGGTTTGTTACATGCTTACATTACAGCAGCAACAATTTACTCACAGAACATGCTGTTATTATTGCTAGCTTAGCTCCGGTTTGATTTTATCCATCTCACTCGCCAGCAGCTTTAGCAGAGGCTAGCATAACCTAATATTTTAACAATCTCTGTTGATAACTCTTTAAGCTATTGAAACCAAACAAATGAAGATACAACACAGAGAGCTAAGGAGAGAAGGGAAAGAAAAACCATGATTTTTTAAAGTGGGGTAATCAGTAAAACTATCACTCTAGTTCACCTGCCTTTACCTCGAATTCTTCCCTGGTTTATAGTACCTTTACACGAACCATGCCTCAAAGACAAATGGAAAAAGGAGAGAAGGGAAAGAAAAACCATGATTTTTTGATGGGGCCTTATAATCAGTAAAACTATCACTCTAGTTCACCTGCCTTTACCTCGAATTCTTCCCTTGTTGATAGTATCTTTACACGAACCATGCCTCGCTCCCATTCTGAATTTTCCGACCAATATCAGCCTGCTAGCATTGATCCTTTCTGCATGCTTAAATACCCTGGTAATACCAAAAGCGATATTTCAGACACAGTCATGAAGAAAGGAAAAATATGATAGGTATACCATTTGAGACGCTTGTCTTCTACAAGGTCAACAGAACGCCCTTTCTTTCTCAGAGAGGAGGCAATACTGGATGCTGGTCCTTCAAGCTCTTCGCCCCAAAGGGAAGACAATGTCGCCAATTTGCCGTGACAGATCAGGCAAAAGGCCCTTTTCTTTCAGCAGCTGTTAGAACACGAATTACATTTAAATCAATGCTACTCCCTTGAAGCAGTATCACAAACTCAAAATGATGTATAAGCTGCACTAAAACTTTTCATGAAATTCATGTTATCAAGTAGCC
The DNA here is from genome assembly GCA_015847255.1 of Hyparrhenia diplandra. NCBI lineage: Eukaryota > Viridiplantae > Streptophyta > Magnoliopsida > Poales > Poaceae > Hyparrhenia > Hyparrhenia diplandra. The sequence goes on along the minus strand of JADLZK010008851.1, from coordinate 214,157 downwards.
TTTTATTTCAACACTCCACAATGCATGAATTAGCGTGTAAATAGCACTTGTGATGGTTAGTGTATTGAATTGGTTATGCTTTAGGTTCATATTAACAGGTGTTGCCCTTATCTGCATTAGACATCTATCTAAACCTGATCTTATTCTTACACCAACCAGATTGCTTATATAGTTCTACAAAGAAAGGAACCAAAGATAAGATAGAACATGCCATACTTCCACTATAACGGCATCTCCAAATCCAAAGCCACAAGCGGTATATCTTCACCGGCCAAATGTTGAAAGCAACCTATCATACCTTCCACCACCGCAAATTGCTCTCAGTTTTCCGTCTCTATCAAATGCCTGAAAAAAGTGGTACAAGAGTTTCAAAACAGGAGTTGGTGGCACAAAAAAGGTAATGCAGTATACATTTATTCAAAAAAGGGAAAATAAAGGAATGACAGATCAACAGAACATTGAAAAAAATCCAAATAAACTCTATCATAACGAAATATGCTATCTAATCTGGCAAAAATAATAAATGGTTGATCACATTATAACCTGTCCTTCTGCATGGACAATGTTAGTGTATATGAGTGAAGGCCCAATAGAGGCCCATGTACAGCTACCATATTGCCCACCCTTCTAGAGTTTGGAGGAATACACAAAGAAATCATTCATCTAACATGGTAGGTTTCCTTCCCTCTCCCTCTCTCCCCTACCCAGCCCGCCGCCTCCGGCGAGCCGCCGCTCCCCCTTCTCGTCCCTCTCCCACGCGGCCGAGTCACCGGGCACCGGGCTTCCGCACACAACCGCGCACGCGAACACTGACGTGGGGTCGCGCGACGGCAGCAGCCAGCCGGCGTGGCGCGGCAGCGCCAGCCCCTCGAGCGCCGCCGCGACCCCTCCCTCCTTTGTGCCAAGAGCGCAAGCTGGCCTCCTGCGGCCAAGAAGCCCGCCGCGGCGGCTGGCGCCGCCGCCACTTTCCTAAGACGCACGCAGCCGCGCCTCGGGCCACCGCGGCCCTTCCTCTCCCCATCCGGGCGGACGTGCGGCGCACACGCCAGCGCCCGCCGGCGCCGCACGCCCCTGCCTCTTCTGGCGCCCGCGGCGTGGGTGCGCGCCGCACGGAAGCGAGGTGCGAGCCCGTCACGGGCGTCGCCTCCTCCTCCAAAGTACCGGGCGCACGCGGCTCCTGCGCCCGCGCCTCCGGTCCGTGGGAGGCCAAGAGCCCGGGCCACCTCCGCCGCCGCGCGCCGCCCTACGCCCGCGCCGCCCGGTACCACCGCGAAGCGCGGGCCGCGAGCACGGGCGCGGTGCGCCATACCACCGCCGGCGTGCACCCTAGGCGCTGCCGCCACCCCCGCCTCCTGCTCCGGTCGGCGGGCGCGCCTGCCGGCCGACGCCATTGCCAGACCGGGGCCGTGCTCTTTCGCGCTGCGCCTCTCCTCGGCCCGCCTCCCGCAGACCAAGCCCGAGGTCCTCCCCGCCATCCTTCAGACCACCCATGGTCGTGGCGCGGCCGATCGGCGGGCCTGCCCCGCTCAGCCGGGCCGCCATGGTCGCCGGGCGTCTACGTCCGTGCCCTTCGGGCCTTCCCTCGCCAGGTGCCGACTCGATCCGGCTCCGGGGGTGGGATCCGAGCGTCTGGCGCAATCATTCGGCACCATGGGGTTGCACCACTCGTCGGCCGAAAGTGGATCGCCCGACTTCTTCCTTCCCCACACTACCCTCATGCCTAGGCATCCTTACTTCTCTCTTCGCCCTCCTCACCCTTCATGTCCCTCTTCGATTATGGTTGGGAATGGGTCTTGTCTTCTTGCCCGTACACCTCTTCCCGGCAGCGGCAAGGGGTGGCGGATGATTCGCACCACGAGCGATGTCATCGCACTCTCCTTCTTCGAGGCCTCTGTCCCGCGCGCTTACGGGCGAGAGCCTACACACCGCCACCTACTTGCTCAACCGGCTTCCTTCCACGGCCTCTCCTGCTCCCACTCCACACCACGCCCTCTTGGTACACCTCCCTCGCTATGATCACCTCGTGTCTTCCGGTTGTGCTTGTTACCTAACCTCGCCGCCACTACTCCTCACAAGTTGGCGCCCAGCTCGACCCGGTGTGTGTTTCTTGGCTACTCCCACGATCATAAGGGGTACCATTGCTACACCTCACCTCGCGGTGCTTATCTCCGACTAAGACGTCTTCCGACGAGTCGGATTTCCGTACTCCACTTCTTTCCACGCCTTCCCCGATCCCGAAGTTGGAGTCCATGTTTCCCGACCAGGCGGTTCGACCACCGGTTAAGCTTCTGGCCTCCACGATGTCAGGTTGCACCCGCGCCACAGCCCCGAGCCACCGGCGTGCCACGCGCCCCGAGCCACCGCCGTGCCACGCCGCGCCCCGGTGCCACTCGTTGTGCCACGCCGCCCCGTGCCACTATTGCGCGCCCGCAGCGTATGCGCCACCTACCTTCCTGCGCACCGTTGCCCCGCGGGCCTCCTCCACGCTTCGCTGGAGCTATCAAATGCCGTCCGATGCGCCATCGGCGCCGGCGCCCGGGCGGGCCCTCGTCCCGGCAACTCCCGCCGGGCCGCTCCACCGCTGGGCCGACCTTCTGGCCGAGCCTCCGAGGTGTACCACCCGCCCATCATCCATCGGGATCCTCGTCACACTCACCCTATGGTGACTCGGCATGCGGTTGGTGTTCTTGACCTGCGGCCCTCTCCGCCATCGAGAAGGCTTCGCCCGATTTCTCGATACCCACCTCATCTCCGCGCCGCCTTGGCGAATCCTCACCAGCGGCGCCACGATGGAAAAGGAGATGCGGCTCTTCTTGCCAACCGGACGTGGGACCTTGTGCGCGTCCGTCAGGTGGCAATGTGGTCACCGGCAAGTGGATCACGGGCGCACAAGCGTCGGGGGACGGCGATCTGGGCGATACAAAGCTTCGGTGGGTACTTCGGGGCTTCACCCACGCCACAGTGTTGATTATGATGAGACCTTCATCCGGTGGTGAAGCACGCTATTCATTGTGCGCACGTCCTCTCACTTGCTCTCTCTCGCTCTTGGCAAGTGCATCACCGGATGTCAAGAATGCATTCCTCCATGGCACCTTGTCCGAGACAGTTTCGGTAGAATCGGCCAATGGGTTTTGTGGATTCGGTCGGCTTTGTCCGGTTTTGCTGCGGCTCAACAAGTCACTCTATGGTGCGAAGCGGGCTCCTCGTGCTTGGTACTCACGGTTTGCCACCTTCCTTCTCACTTTGGGGTTCGGAGAAGCCAAGTCGGACACATCTACTGTTTGTCTATCGCCATGGGCTGAGGCTGCACTTTTTGCTACTCTATGTTGATGGCATTGTCCTCCACGACCTCCGGTCGCGCAAATGCCCGGTAGCGTCATCTCTTCTTTGCGTGAGGAGTTTGCTATGAAGAATCTCGGTCCGCTTCACCACTTCACGGGGTCATTGTTGAGACTTCGTCGCCGGGGCGTTCACGCACCCGGCGGCGGTATGCTCTGGATACCCTCGGCGGTGGGATGACAAATTACAAGCCCCGTGCTACTCTGTTGATACTGGTGAAGCTCTCTGGCGATGAAGGTGACCCTGTGGAGGATCCTCTTTTCCGGATCCGGTCGCGGTGCGCGCGTTATCTCACCTTCACCAGCGCGTGACATCGGCGTTATGCGGTTGGCCGAATGCGTCTTCACATGCATGATCCACGGGAACCCCATCTTGTGCGATGAAGCGCCTCCGCTATGTCCGCGGGCACCGCTGACCGGATGCGGCTATTCACCGGTCTCCTCCACCGACTCGCCGCTTACACCGACGACCGGGTTGGATGTCTAGACACTGCCGCTCTACTCCGGGTATGCCGTCTTCCTCGGCAGAAACCTCTGTCTACGGGTCCTCCAAGCGGCGACTGTTGTCTCGCTCAAAGTCTTTGGAGGCGAGTACCGAGTCAAGCAGCACCCGTGTGGCGGAGGCGTCCCAAGCCGTCGACTCTTCGCCGAGCTTCTGACCGCACCGACCAAGACCACACTTGTGCCGTGACAATGTCGGGCGTCGTCTACCTCTCCACCAACCCCGCTCAAAGATCGGCGACGGCATGGAGATCGACTTGCACTTTGTCCGCACTTGGTTGCCATCGGTATTTGTTCGGGTACTCCGTATGCAGACCACCTCCCGTTCTTGACATCTTCACCAAGGGTCTTCCCTCCTCGGCGTTCTCGGAGTTCCGATCCGACCTCAACGTCCACCTGGCTAGTTGTGGCTGGGGGCCCCCTGTGTGTGTGTTGCTTTCTTTGTTGTCGATCTTGATCTCCGCTGCGCCCAGTAGTTCGAGGCTGCGGGGGGGTGTTAGTGTATATGAGTGAAGGCCCAATAGAGGCCCATGTACGACTACCATATTGCCCACCCTTCTAGGGTTTGGAGGAATACACAAAAAATCATTCCTCTAACAGACAATAATAGCTTAAGCGCTCACAATGATCCTAAGACATGACATTTTACTTTAGAAAACACTCCAATAATATTTTTTTTCTCGAATATGCAGGAGAGGCTGCGTATCATTATATTAAGAAAAAAGCGGTAGGAACCCTTATAAGTTACAAAGCGCACACACCCAAACCATTGAAACGCTACAGAAATATTATTTGTAAACGGAATGGAGATTATAGTCTGAAAATGAATAATATCTTTTTAAAATATGCTTTCATGTGCAGTTTGATGACATGGCCCCCTCTATGCTTGTTAATTAGTGGTCCTGATGTTGACATAAGAAAGAAATGAGCTGAAAACAACCTCAAATACAGTTCCTGTGTAGTAAGCAAGGCCACGGACCACTGATGCATCAAAACAGATCCAATCAGCATAACCATATTGCTCCGCAAAATGAGAAGAGTTTCTTCAAGTCAGCAACAGCTTCAATACCAGATCCTAGCACCTCTGCATAAGTATGTCAAGATTAAACAAGAACCATGCCACGAAGACAAAAGAAACAAACATTTATATATGGAAAAAGAAAGCCAAGATTATCAGCTTAACAACAGATAAAGCATAAAGGCCCAATGTAAGAGAATACCTTTAATTAATATTCTTCTAGACAATATATTTGTTACGAATATAGAAACACACAACTGAATTGATACTATTGAGGCCCAAAGGGGTACAATATATAGAGTACAAGAGAGACTTAGTAAAACCCTAAACATAGGCTAAACATAGGAGATTACTCTAATACCCTTTGACTCTATTATATCTTAACATCCCTCTCAAATGCAACGTGAATGCAATGACGTTGCATTTGCAGAGTTGGCACAACACACTAAAAAAAAAAAAAATTACATCCAAAATCCAAAATAGAATATGTCGTCGAAGCGTGCAGCTCTTGAACAATGTCGATGAAATGATCTCCTCCACAAGTGGGTACTGCCTTCACAAACCAGTACGTCAGCAAATACCACAAGTCTTCACAAACCAGTACGTCGACTCCTCAAACACGAGCCTTGCTTTGGAGACTTTGAACTCAAGAATAGAGATGTGTCAAATCAAGCCAAATAAAGAATAGAGAGATTACTGCTGCAAAATGGCAAGCAGTAGGATAGAATGATGATGACGACAAATAAGAAGGCCATTGATCATGACGTGGAGCAAAACGGCTCGAAAGGGACCAAGAGGGCATTGTCGCATCAATGACGATGTGATTAGCTAAATCGACGGGACTTAGCTAACCATAAGACAAAAAAAAATGGCTGATATGACAAAATTTGTGGACACGCACGGCTTTGACGAATTGTAGTGGATGAAACTGGACTTGATGGACTCAAATGCAAACAGATGCATTGGACTTAAGAAAAGAAAATGGCCTCAATATACTAGGAGCAGCAAGCAGCAGTAATGATAGTAATAGTGCGATACTTCAGAACAGAGCAGCAACACAAAGCAGGGTCCCAGGACAGAGCAAGCTCTAGCAGAATAGAGCACCACTGCAGCACACGGCAGAACAGAGGACCACTGCAGCAGAACAATGGGATGGGGGGAGGCATAGGAGCAGCAGACCTCAACACCGATCGGCAACAGGACCCGTCCAAATATGTACGAACCAGGACAGGAGAGACCTGGGACAGGGATGACGCTGCGGACTGGTGACGCCGCGCTTGACGAGGGCGCACGGACGGACGAAGTGCAAGCCGCGACGAAGCCGCCTCCCAGGACCCGTGATCACGGACCAAAGGACCCACGATCATGGAGGTGATCCGCGACGCACGGACCTGCGAAGACCGGGGCCGCGATCACGGGATTCCACGGGCCTGACCCGCGACGAAGGACACGTGAGCGGATGCGCGGCGAAGGCTCCTCCTCTGACCGTGCAGGTCGCGGGCGATGAAGACACGCCAAGCGGACGACGGGCCGATCCGCGATGAGCCGCAACTGGCGGCGTGAAGAACGGAAAGGACCGCGGCGCCGTGGACAACCGGCGCGGACGAGACCTGCGCGTGCGGGCGGATGGCCGCGTGTATCACATCCCGCGCGTGACCAACGCGGGCGGACAGCGCGGCGATGGGCTACAAACCCCATCATGGACGCGACGGCGGCGACGAGCCGAGAATCGGACCCGCGACTGGACGACCCACAATAGGCTGCACGGGCGGCGGATGACTGAGAGGCCGCGCGGATGGCAGGCGAAGACAGAAGGCGGCGGCGAGGAATGGACGGCGGCTGCTGCTGCATGACTGGACGCAATGAAATGAAAGGGGAAAACAATGGAAGATGGATTGCTGCTGCATGCAGATGGACGCGAAAAAAAAAAAAAAAAGATCGAAGATCAATGAGGCCACCCCCGGAGGGGCAGAGATGAAGAATGAAGATCAAAGATCGATGAGGCCGCCCCGGGAGTGACGATGGATTCTCCCGGGGAAGCGCAGCCGAAGATGAAGGGTGGTGGGTGGATCAAAACCTAGAGCTTTGGTACCATGTTACGAATATAGAAACACACAACTGAATTGATACTATTGAGGCCCAAAAAGGGGTACAATATATAGAGTACAAGAGAGACTTAGTAAAACCCTAAACATAGGCTAAACATAGGAGATTACTCTAATACCCTTTGACTCTATTATATCTTAACAATATTTTCATATTTTCCCAATTTAACAACATTACCTCAGTGTAATATTCAAGTAAACGATATAATATGGAGCATGCATAATAATAAGCCAACAACAAAACATTAGGAGAATACCTTCAAGCGTGGACAGTGACTTGAGCGAAAAGCACATCGATGATACCCTGGACAGCTTCAGATGACAGCCCAGTTGAAATAAGTTCCTTCTCAATTTCCTCCTTAGTCATTTTACCCAACTGCATAATGCTTATGTTTGAATGTAAGATAGTCATTGCACCAACAAAAGTATAGCAATAAACAATTACATCAATTGACGGGTATTCAGCTAATTGTTACAGATAGCTAAGATATGAAAAGGCAAACAGTGATAATCTGTTCCAGAGACTGGGCTTCTGTGTAATTGGTTACTGGTTACTTCCAAATTAATAATAGAGGTAGAATGGTCCATGTCACCATCTAATGAAGCAACATGTGCTTTTCGTAGCAAGTGCCAAACTCTTAAAAGGCAACCAGTTTTGGAGATGTACTCTCTGGACTCTATTAAGAGTTGAGGTGCTTTAAGATTTGTTCCATTACCAAAAAACCATTAGACCTCTAGTACATAAATAAAAAATACAACAAGCCGAAGATATACAGATCGTCCTATTTCTATTTGCAGTTCAATGTTATAGATTATCACAACTAGTCAGCTCCTGAAGCTACAAATAGAGTGTAACTCGCGAAAGATAACATGGTGCCGCAACCCAAATCTACAGAGTACAACTGGCAAAAAGAAAGATAATATGGTACAGCAATCAACAACGAACAGGTGGTAAGTCAGCAGCAGAATTTGGGCATACTTTATCAACAATAACACAAACTTCAGTGAATAAATGTTCTGGGATGGAGTACATGTTCAATACAGCCTGAAGAACCTGCAAAAAAACAAATGACAGCCAAGAAGAAATCAGAGCAAAACGCATGCACTAACATGTACCAAGATGTTATAATGTCAGCAGCTACATGAAGCAACATGGTTATGTACCATAACAATTTGGTCATAGTAGTTTAAGAGCATGAGATTAATAGCGTACTAACACAGCATAACAATTTACGTTTGGAAGACGGCCAAAACAAAAGGCACTACATACATGAACGGGAAATATTAAGGAAAATGTGAACTAAAAGTGAGTGTGAAAGGTTACCTTCCGACTGGACACCCTGATCCCCACATCTGAAGATGTAATTCCAAGACGTTGAAACAAGAGAACAATAGCATGAAGAAGCTCAGCCTCAGCCTGATTCCAAGAATGAGATGGCAATGCTGAATCAGTTCAAAAGGATACAAGCACAGCAGCATCCGGAATCGATAAGGGAGAAGAGTGGTACCCGAACTTTAGGCACACCAAATATATCCATATTCCATTGGTAATGTTCCCGCCTTCTTCCTCTGGTCATGCGCTCATATCGCCAGCATTGTCCTATAGTAAACCATTTTAGTGGAAGGGAGACTGATTTTCTAGACAGAAGAAGAGTAGGTGAACATCACATTCTGACGGAAAGAAGAGGCACGCATCGATAGTAGGTGAGAAATAGATTAGCAAAGGCATATGATACATACCCTTGCTTTATGACTAGGCGCGCGAGGGAAGGGGTGATTTCCGGCCTGAGAACAACACGGCGACCCCTTTATCCTCAAAGTTGTAGAGCTGCGGTGCAGAATCAAAAGCAAAAGTTATAAATGACTTCAATTCAGAGACCAGAATATCTTATCTGCTGAATAATGATGAAGATGACGAGGCGAGGGAGAGGAAAGGAGTGAGGGATGGGAAGAAGACCTGCTGCGTAATCTCTTCCCCTGCCTTTCGAATGAAGAGCGCCTCCGACTCGAGGACGGGGAAGTCCACCTCCTCGAAGGCCATGATGCGGGAGACCTCCCTGAATTGGTCGAAGAGCCAGGTGCGGAGACGCATGTCCTCCGGCGGAAAGTCCCTAGTTCCGCGCGGAGGGTTGACGTCGACGACGCCATCAGCATCACCGTGCGTCGAGGCGGCGTCGCCGTGGGTCAGTGTCGAGGAGGATGCAGAGGAGAAGAGACGGCGGCGGCGGCCGTGGATGTGGTTGCGCGAGAAGGAGCCAGCAAGGCAGGTGGGGCTTTGGAGCAAGCGCGGGCGGAGGAGGAGGAGGTGGCGAAGCCACGGCGACGACGACAACGCCGCCATCGATTCGACTCCACCCGAGCAACAGGTGGGAGAAGGCCGTGCGGATGGAGATAATGCGATGTGACTCACGTCTGGGCTGGGCCACAGCAGGCTGAGGCCCATTAACAATGCAATTTGCTGGGCTTCCTTTTTTTTTTTTCCGTGCCTCCATCCTCTTCTGTCTTCTCCGTCGGCGGGGAGAAGTGAAATGTCGTGGAGATGGGCGGCGGCGGCGAGAAAGCTCGCCGGAATCTCCCAGTTGCGAACTCCAGGAGCCTGTACCGGCTGTCTTATCTACCGGTAGGGATTCATCTACAAATCTTTCCTTCCAAATTCCTAGCCCGAACTGACCCCGAGATCTCTCGTCTTCTTCTCCGTGTCATGCCAAACTTTGGCTTCAGCTCCTTCAGAAGCGACTCCATCGGAAGCCGCAAGAGCTCGCTACCACGGAGGGTCCTGTCGATCGGGGCCATCAGCCTTGCTGGGGGGCTCGTGCTCAGCGCCGTCAACGACCTCGCCATCTTCAATGGATGCACAACGTCAGCTTCCTTTCTCCTTCTTTCTTTTTGGCTTCATCTCACCATACAAAATTAATCGAGCCCAATCTATTATTGTGCTCCCAATATTTTGCGAAAGAATTGAAATGCATGCAAGCAAGTACTAGAAGTCGGTAGTTTGGTCTTTACTCAGGAGCAAAGAGATGTGAATTCTTTGCGCATCAATGGCATGTATAGGATGGAATGGGCATGGCACAGTGGACAATTTCCCTTTTTAGATCCAAATACCTTGCCTCTGTTCATATCATTGAATTGTAGGAGTCCATTTTGGGAATAATCTACTGGTCACCACTGGGTATCAATGTTAGTGTGTTTACAATATTCCGAACAACACTCACTGCAAATTTGACTTTATCTGGGACAACATTATGCAATACTACTATCTGGGATTATGCACGGTAATTTGTTGGGGTTTTTTGAAACACCAATGGTGTTCTTCTTTACATAAAGTGAATGGTTCTTTTTTCTTTAATGAAAACAAGAACAGTTGGGTTATGTCCTCGTACACACCTGGTGTGTGGTTTATTTGGTCTCCATTGCTTTAGCTGTAGAAAATGAATAGCGTCCTAATAAATTCTACACATCTTAGTTTATTTTCCTTTTATCTTTATTTTGTTATATACGGGCATCTTTTATCGTTAATAAGCCATGAAGTTTATGTTACCTTAATAGCGTTTTCTAGATGCATAGGAATTCCATTTTCCATATATTCTACTAGATGAATTCCCTGCGCGTTGCTGTGGGTATGCGAAAGTAATTTCATTCTAGCTAAGAGGTATTTAAAAGTAATTTCAATAATGAACTAAAAAAAAAGGCATGATGATAATTTAATTGCGGACAGTTCTTGAGGAAACCTTTTGTATCATGCCGTCTCTCGTTGTCTCCTTGAGCCCTACAAAATGAACCCTACTGACAGATCTTGTATCATGCCATCTCTCGTTGTCTCCTTGAGCCCTACAAAATGAACCCTACTGACAGATCTTGTATCATGCCATCTCTCGTTGTCTCCTTGAGACATTTGCGTACAGTTGTTACAGCAGAAATAACAAAACACCTTGTGAAATCAAAGAACCATTGTCTGTTCATAATGCCATACTTTCTACAGTAAGCATGCATCAACCTAAAAGATGTGAAGCTGGAATCAACAAAATGATGCATTGCTGTCAGAACATAATTCAAGTTACCAGAATAATGGAATGATTTTCCTTCAGAGAAGTTCTTCCAAAGTGTATCGACTTGCTGTAATAGTACCTTGCAAATAAACTCCAAAGAGTCCAGGTACGTGACCAGAGATGTATTATCATGTGGCCATCGTGGTAATGTGCCAAGAGCTTTCTCTAAAGCATGTAGGTAATTTTGATCCTTGGGAATACCCACAGATAAATTGGGTGGTATTTCACTTCCCGCTTGCCGGGCACTCAATGTTAGAGTTGGATTTCTCAGATTAGGGCTAACCCTAGAAGGGTAGCCATATAGTTGCATACATGGGCCTCATGGGCCTAGCCTCATGGGCCTAATACTCATACCCAACACCCCGCAGTCCCCAACTACCGTCGCAAATGAGTTTGCGACCGACACACGAAAAGAAGTACAACACATGAGCCCCCACAGACGCAACTAGCCACGGGTGATGTTGAGGTCGGAGCGAAACTCGGTGAAGGTCGAGGATGGGAGACCCTTGGTGAAGATGTCGGCGAACCGGGAGGTGGTCGGGACATGCAGGACCCGAACCCGCCGATGGCGACCCGATCACGACAAAGTGTAGATCGATCTCCACATGCTTGGTCCTCCGGTGCCGCGGCCGCGAGGTTGGTGGAGAGGTAGACGGCGCCGACGTTGTCGCAGTAGAGGACCGTGGTCCCGGAGAGGGCCGTGGAGCTCGGGCGAGGAGCCGCCGAGCCAGGAAGCCTCGACCACGCCAATTAGCAACAGCGGCAGATTCGCCAAAGACCGAGCGGGAGACGACCTACCGACGCTGGTCGATCAGACACCAAGTTGCCGCCAAGGAAGACGGCGTAGCCCGAGGTGGAGCGCCGAGTGTCGGGACACCCGCCCAGTCCACGTCGATGTACACCACCACCGGTGGAGGGAGACCGGTGAAGGGAAGAACCCGTAGTCAACTGTGCCACGGAGGTACGGAGGAGGCGCTTGAGAGCAGTCCAATGGGGCTCTCGAGATCATGCATGTAGAGGCAAACTGCCGCACGGCGTAGGTGATGTCCGTCTCGTGAAGGTGAGGTAATCGAAGTGCACCAAGCGAGACCTCGTACTCGGGGGGTCCGCACGGATCGCCTCGGCCTCCGACGGCCTTGCCCCGTATCAACCGAGTGGGAGCAAAGGCTTGCAACCCGTCATCCCCGCCGCCGAGGATATCAAGAGTGTACCGCCGCCGGTGAAGAAGAAGTCCAGTGGGACGAGGCTCAACAAAGGACCCCGAAAGTGGTGGAGCATGCCCGCATCCTTCAAAGGAAACTCCCCGCCAAGAGCGCCGATGATGCGGTGTAGTAGTGAAGGACTGAGGCCGTGAGGACAATGTCATCAACATAGAGCAAAGCAGTAATGCCAGCCTCGGCTCCATGGTGGTAGATAAACAGGGGACGTATCGACTTGGCCTCCACAAAACCCGCTGACACCAAGAAGGCCGCAATCCGAGAGTGCCACGCCCGGGGGCCTGCTTGAGGCCCGTAAAGAGACTTGTTGAGCCGGCACGACCATGTCGACGAAGAGTCGACAAACCCCCGCCGGCCGACCGCAGTAGACTGTCTCGGTAAGGCTCCCATGCAGAAGGCATTCTTGACATCCAACCGATGTACCGCCGCCAGAGCGAGCAAGAGCCGTGAGAGCACCGCGGCGGACGGTGGCCGGCTTCACCACCGGCCGAAGGTCTCATCATAGTCAACTCCCCGGGCGCCGAGTAAACCCGCTGAAGAACCCAGCGAGCCTTGTACCGCTCCAGGTACCATCTCGCCCGCCGCTTGTGTGTCCGTGATCCACTTGCCGGTGACGACGTTGGAGCCGGGGGCGGGCACCGATCCCAAGTCTGGGTTGGCGAGGAGAGCCGCCAGCACTCCTCTTCCATTGCACGGCGCCGGAGGGCCTGGACAGGCCGCGAACGGAAGAGGGTACCGGGACACCGCGCGAGTCACCGGCACGCCGCAAGAGCCCGGACCGCAGTACCCGCCGCTGCGTCGCCACCATCGGTGAACATGACGCGGTCGCGCGGAAGCAACGGCGGGTGGTACACCGGCGACACAAAGACGCGCAGGCCGGGGGACGCGGCGCGGGAGTAGGTGTAGCCGGTGGTGCGGAGGAGGCCACCGTGGTGTCGGTGTCGTCGGTGAAGAAGACACCACCGGTGACCGCGGAGCCGCAGACGGGAGAGGCCACCCCCGGGGGCGGGTGGCGGGACCGGCTGAACCCGGGCCGGGTAGGTGCGCATAAGCTCAAATAAACGCCCGGTGCAACGAGCACTGGCTGCGCCGCGGTCCGGGGAGGGAGCGTACACCGGTGTTCCTTGGCCACGCGTGTGGCCCGCCCCGGAGGGGCGAGACCACCGGACCCGCACAAGGTGTGGAGTCAAAAAGGCACCGGGGCGGCGAGGACACGGTGAAGGAGGACCCGCAGAAAACAAGAAAGGTGGTCACCACGGGGTCAGCCAGACACATCTCAAAGAGGTCGAGGTCGAGGGGAAGCCGGGGTGGTGGTGGTGGTGGAGAAGGGGAAGACTGACTCATCAAACACCACATGGCGAGAGATGAGGACTCGACGAGAGGTGAGGTCATAGCACCGGTAACCCTTGTGGTCCGAGAGTACCCGAGGAAGACACACAGGGTCGAGCGGGGGAGCCGCTTTGTGGGGAGCAAGTGGGCACGGTGTTGGGGGTAGCACGCACACCCAAAGACACGGAGGTGCTCATAGCGAGGAGGGTGCCGAAAAGGGCATGGTGTGGCGTGGAGCCGGGCAGCAAAAGGAAGGCGGTTGAGAAGGTAGGTGGTGGTGTGAAGACTCTCACCCCGTAAGCGAGCCGGAAGGGACGCCGAGAAGAAGGGTGCGCAAGACGCCGCTCGTGGGTAACGGATCATGCGCCTCCGCCTTGCCGCTCGGGAGGAGGTATACGGACAAGACATGCGGAGCCGCACTCGCGCGTGCTCAAGGAAGAAGGCACGAGAGGGGTCGTTATCGAACTCACGCCATTGTCACATTGACGGCCTTGATGGTGCAGCCGAATTGAGTCAACACCCATGCGAAAAAGTGGTGAAGAGAGGGAAAAGCCTCCGACTTGGCACGCAAAGGGAAAGTCCACGAATACGCGAAAAAATCATCAACCACCACCAAATAGTATTTATAGCCGTAGTTACTGATGACAGGGGATGTCCAGAGGTCGCAATGTATAAGATCAAAACATGAGCCGCATGTGAAGTGGAAGAAGAAAAAAGGAAGACGAACATGGCGGCCCAGGTTGGCACGCGATGACACAAAATGCTCATCGTGAGCTCGAGTACATCGAATGTCCGAGCTACGGCTAAAGCCGCATCAAGCGTCACGTCCAGATGGCCGAGACGGCGGTGCCAAGTAGTAGACGAGGTAGTGGCGGCAAAAGCAAATGACAAAAAGGCCGGCGACGAAGAAGAGGAAGAAGACGCCGAAACCGAAGAGTGTAAAGGGCCCCGTGGCGTCACACCGGAGCAGAGGACGCCGGAAGCCAAATCCTTCACAAGAAGACCGTGAGGAGTCAAACTCAACAGAACAAGAATTGTCACCAGAAAACGACGAATAGAAAGGAGGTTGTGAACCATGGAAGGAGCAACAAGAACATCGGGAAAGACGAAAGACCCGTGGAGCCCCCCCGGCGGCACCCACGGAAGTGACAGAAGACACGACCCATTTGCGACCATGATGGACGAAGGAAGGGAGGAAGAAGGAGGGCGAACCGACGAGAGTATACCAGGGTCTGAGCGGTGTGGTGGCGGGTTCTCGAGTCGGCGACCCACTCGGGGCCGCCAGGGGAGGTCGGGACGCCGTGTCTTGGTAGGCGCCTGGGGCGCCGCTGTCCCAGCCAACCGGCCCGGGCGAGGTACGGCAGCGAGCCCAGGTGGACGCCAGTAGGCACCGGAGGGGTCCGCCCACGGAGTAGTGTAGGAGTACCTCGGGCGAGCACCAAAGAAACATGGCCACGGTGGACGCAGGCGTGCCCACGGAGTCGGCTACCGGTAGGGGCCACATCGAGATGCGCCCACCACGGGTGCCGGAGAGGCCGGTGCACCCCGAGGGGGCGCGCACCGGAGGTCGCACCCGGGTGGCCACCGCCACCGCTTCCGCCACCACGACCACCGCCTTTGCCGCCATCGGGCGACGGCGCCACCACCACCGCCACGCCCCCACCGCCACCGCCCGGGGGGGGTGCCAAGAGAGACGACGGAGTGGACGGGCGCAGAGGTGGAGTCGCGGCGAGTGCAGGCCGAGGACGAGGGTGCCGGGCGCAGAGACCGCCACTACCGAACACCCCGGCCGAGCTCCTCCATGACAAGGTCGCCACGACCGGGCAGGAAGTTGGGGAAGGGGCGACCGAAGGAGGATGCTCCCGAGGTGAGCGACGGCCGGCCGAGGCCGCGGAGGACGTTGAGGACCGATACGGTCCTCCACGGGCCAGCCAAGGTCGCCGAGAGTCCGCCATGGCCTTCATGTTGGGTGCGTAACTCACCGACGGAGAGGTCACCCCGACGAAGGTCCGGAAGCTCGCCGAGCCTCATGGCCCGGGCCCGGCGTTGCCCGAATCGCCCGAAGCGCCACAAACACGACGCTGGGGGGAGTGTTGCGGCGAGGCCGAGGAGGTCGACGGAGATCGCCCCCACGATCCAGAGAGGACGATATCGGCCCAGCGCAGCCACGCGGGTAGGTGGCACGCCCACGGTCGCACAAGACGGGGTCGCCGAGGGCGTAGCGGCGGAGTGTGAGCAGGACGAGGTCGCGCCACGGGCGATCGCGACCCGCTCGAGGATCGATCGACCAGAGGCGGATGTTCTGACCCCGCCGGCCGTAGTGAGCTGTGCCACCAGCGGGTCACCGGGTCGCGCTGGGGACCACCGTGGTGGACGACAGACGGTGGACCGCCCCCCAGCCGCCCACTGCTCCTGCGGTGAGGTAGCCCCGCCGCCGAGCGGCAGGGCGGGCGAGAAGGTGCTCCACGCCGGCACTGGGCAGCCAGGCGTCACCCGCGCGCGCGCCGCCTCCAGAGCGACCCTGCCGCCTCCCGAAGACGAGCCCGCCCCGCCGTACCCGCCCGGCAGCCGAGGGCGTTAATGGTGAGCGAGCCGACGCCGGCGAGAGCAAAGTGGACGGCGGGGGGGTGGTGCAGGAAAGGGTTGGTGCCGGTCCCCGCACTCGACCGGCTCCGGCGGCCGCCACGATGGTGGTCGAGTCCACATGGGCATCCCATAGGGCCGGGCTGTGAGGCTCGCCGGAGGAGAAAGCAAAGTGAGGTCGGTGAGGGTGCTGAAATTGCCACCGTGACATGCCAATCCTCCACCGGGCGGGTGGTCGGGAGGCCACCAAATGCAGCCTCCACCGGGCGGTGGTCGAGACCACCGTGGCAGCCCCCCACCGCCCGCCAGCCGGAGGCCACCGGCAGGGTGGGAGGCAAAGGTCGTCCACGCCCCATCCACGGGCACCCCCGCCCTCGGCGCCGCCCCGTAGGTGTCGCCCACGACGCCTGGGTCGCGCCTGCAGCGGGGCGGAGTCGCTTGGCCCGGCCTGGGAGAGGAAGAGGCGCCACTGGCCCCCCGCACCCACAGCGGCTTCGGCCGGGAGGAAGGGGAAAGCCCCTACGCGTGTGCCCCGCAGCCGATCGAAAGCACCCGACCGCAGAGCTCGGACCAGCGCGATTGAGAGATCCCGCACCGCCCTGGACCCACGATTTCCGGGTGGGGAGAGAGGAAGTGGAGGAAGTAGTGGGGAGGAGGAGGAGGAGGCCGCTCGCCGCCATGGAGCCCTGGCTGGCGGCAGCGGCCGCCGTGGGGCGGCGGCGTCGGGTCTAGAGGGGAAGGGAGGGGAAGGGGATCGACAGGCTAGATACCATGTTAGAGTTGGATTTCTCAGATTAGGGCTAACCCTAGAAGGGTAGCCATATAGTTGCATACATGGGCCTCATGGGCCTAGCCTCATGGGCCTAATACTCATACTCCAACACTCAAGTATAACACAATGGGTGATAAAGACGAAGCATTGATGTAGTAGGATAGGAAACCTATACATCACATGAATTTACACACATCAAAACAAATGTGCACCATCATGTAATGCTTATTGGGAATTCAGTGCTTAAAAGATAATACAACATGTACCTCCGAGAAAGAACCACTTTGTTTATAAAGTAGTTACGATGCGCCAAAAGATAAATCCTGTTTGGCGAAAAGAATGAACCGACAAAAATACGCCAGAAATACCAGAAGCTCGTTTACAGATTTCGGTAAATCGTCCTGAAAATGTTTTATATTACATACAACAGTTAATAATGTCTTGATGATAAAAGATCCCTTAGCCGTTCTTTATATCTTGATGAATTTATTGGTGTGATAGGATCAATAGCAGAGAACATTAAGTAGGTGGTGAGCTCAATAAAACTAAGACTGAAAGATGATAATGAACTTCATCGCACGACTTACCTCAGACATGAACTTCTTGAGAATTTCTTGCTTTTGCATTTCTTCACTTGTTGGAAGGCCCATCTGCTTCTGGCGCTGTTCAAACTACAAAACAATTAAAGGATTTTAGCTATACATCCAAGCTGCATTAATTAACAACTCAGATGATATGTCTTACCATCATCTTCTCCACGGTTTGTCTAGTCTCCGGATCCAAATCAGAGAGTTTGCTGCTCTCAGGCTCCACCTTTTTGGGTATCAACTTCGGGTCACCCTTTATAACAGATTTCCACCACTCCATTTGGTTGTGCTTTGTAAGTAATATGGGCAGAGTTTTTCCATCCTCTACAAAATGTCATCATTTAGGCAACCACACTTCAATCAGTATAAGGGGCTTAGGATCGAAAGCAAGCTCGGATACAAACAGCCTGCTCAGCAGCTGCTGCAGCAGCCATAATTAAAGTAGTGCAGCCAAGCAGGTTGAAACCCAATGACTTACCTATGCTCCACAAGCCGTCATCAACCTTAACTGGCTTAAAAGAGCTCGCCCTGGTAATAAATAAAGTACCAACAGGAAGTTAGAACCCAGAATATATACTTTGTAACAAAACATTTGGTTCACCAGAAACATTGTTATCCCATAAAACAATATGAAATTTGTCGCAGTAGGTACTTATAAGTTATATCAATGATTGGTGGCTGGCCTTTCAGACCAACCTTCAAATGGTTCTTCTTTATATCAAAGACCACAAATCTTGATTTTGTTCCTTTAGGAACAGGAACAGTGATGTTAACCTCTGGCAACTGTTGAGTCCACGAGTACTTCTCCAAATCAAGACCATTGCCAGCATTTGGTTCTGATTATTAGGAAAGAAACTAAATTATTAGATATTATATTATGAGATCCCGTTAAATGCAAAAGTAGAAATCACATCTGAAGAATTGTCTTAGAGATGCAATAAAGAAATAAATCAATTATTAGGGCACCATGTTAGCAATTTCAACATATATAGTTTCACTTATATCGCAGCGCAAACCCAAGCTTCAAGAGACCAATACAACAGACGGATAACTTTTTGTAGGACTGCAATCAACATTGGATACGCGGGGGGGTAGGCCGTGCGGCTCGCCGTGGACCCGCGCGGGGGGGAGGGGAGGCGCGCCCGCCCTTGATCCGCGGGAGGCCGCGCCACCTCGGGAGCTCCGCCGGTTGATTGAGAGCGCGCGCCGATGCCCGCGCGTGCTGCCGCTTCGCGAGCTCCTTGAGGGGCGAGGGCGAGGGCTTCAGTGGTCGCCCGGACTCGTGCAGCTCTGCCCGGATCCCGTAATGGCGAGGATGGAGGCGGGGTGGAGGAGGCGACGGGCGGGCGGAATCGGCGAAGGCGTTGCGTTGTGGAGACGTTCGGCGCCCAAAGGGGGGACAGGGAGGGACGGAGTCGGGAGGAGGATTAATGCGACACTGGGAAGCCGGGAGGAAGAGGCCGCCGGGGGGGGGAACAGGCCGCGGGGTAGGAGCTTAACAGGTGAGGGCACCTTGCATGTCCGGAGAATTTCCCTAGTGGGGGTTTCCCATATAGGTGTAGTAGATTTTGTCCCTTACAATGCTTGAAATTTACATGGATGTAACATTGCTTTATTTCTGCTTGCTTTAACGAAAAAAATTACAAGTTTGAATGTTTTCAGTAAGGCAATCGAGCATGCTGCTGAAAACCCTGCGGTTGTGGAAGCAATTGGAGCGCCTATAGTCAGAGGACCGTGGTATGAGTCTTCTCTTGAGGTGGGCCATCGACGGAGATCTGTGTCATGCACGTTCCCTGTATCTGGGCCACATGGGTCAGGATTTCTCCAGATTGAGGCAACCCGGAATGGAGGTTGGTTACAATTTTCTCCTTTGTTGTGCCCCGATTAGTCACATATGCTTGATACAGAATGATGATGGAATCTGTTGTGTTGTGTAGAGGATGGTCTGCTTTCATTTCTGCGGCATCACGACTGGGAGATCCTTATGCTGGAGGCTCATCTTCATGTACCTTCAGGTGACGAGGAGCAGAAAAAGCTGGTTAAGGTGAGCGACGGCCGTGGGGAAGATGGGGGATCCAGAGAGTGAGTGTTAAGATGGTATGTACTGAATTCCATGGTGGGCAGGTGATTGTGTCATCTGAATGGATTCCAAATATTAATATGGTGTTTGATTTGAGGAATAAGTTAGTCCATCTTCTCACTCACTTTTTTTTTTTTGTTTGTAGAATGGAATGGATCTATGCATCCTCACCTCATTTTACAGGCTAATTAGTGTGAGTGAGGATTGGAGTCCCTCAACCAAATTCGAGGAATAGGCTCGTGATGAATCATCTCATCTAGAATGTTCCCTCTAGATGAAATAGAGATCAAGAGAAGCAGTTGTTTTTGTTCCAAAATTAGCAGCAGCAACCTGCAAGCACGAGGCAATTTGCTATTTTTGGCCTGAAATCAGTTACATTGGTCCAGTTTTGGTGGCCTGGCGGGGTCTGGTTGCTCGCAACATGACAACCGGATCATTCACATTCTCGGCGGCCTGTTATTATTGATTTGTTTGTTTGTTGCTGCCGCTGCTTCTTCCCGTGGCCAAGCCCCCATCCAATTGGATATTAGCTTCCCGCGGTCCCTCCCCTCGCCGGCCGGCGGAGCGCACGGCTTGCCGCTGCATTGACATCGTGTCACTTGTACACACAAACCAATTGGATTGGATTTGGGTGAATGCTTGGGCAAATTCGACGAATTTGCTCAAGCATTCGTCTTTGGATTGCAGCTAGCTCTTAATTAATCGACGCGGACAAGTGAGGAATCATTGGACGGCGAGGCGACGATGGGCATCTTGTGTTGCTTCCAGTCCCACACCGGCGCCCACCATGATCACGTTGCTGCTTCGTCCCCGGCTACCTCTTCCTACTCTGTGCCCTCGTCGTACCGAAACAATGATCGTCGTGCTGCCCCCGAGCGGCAGGCCGCCGGCGTGGAGAAGAGCAGCAGGAGGACCGACAGCGTCGACAACAGCAACCTGGTCACCCTCGTCAACGAGATCGCCGCTGAGTCAGGTACCGTACCGCCTTTGTGGTGATGGATCCATGATCATCCATTATGGTACTGACCATAACCCTGCTTGCGCTGGATGCATGGCAGTGAGCTACCATCATAGGAAGGTGGCCGAGGAGATCCTCAACATGCGCAAGGCGGGCAAGGTGACGGCGCGCGCCTTCACGTACGCCGAGCTGTCCGAGGCCACGGGCGGGTTCCGGCCGGAGTCGCTGCTGGGCGAGGGTGGCTTCGGCCCCGTGTACAGAGGCCGCCTAGGGTCGCCGTCGGGCCCAGACGTGGCCGTCAAGCAGCTGGACCGCAACGGCATGCAGGGCACGCGCGAGTTCCTGGTGGAGGCGCTCATGCTCAGCCTGCTCAAGCACCCCAACCTGGTGACGCTGCAGGGGCTTCTGCACCGACGCCGACCACCGCATGCTCGTCTACGAGTTCATGCCGCTGGGCTCCCTGGAGGACCACCTGCTGGACCTGCCCCGGGGTGCGCGCCGCTCGACTGGGCGACGCGCATGAGCGTCGCGCAGGACGCCGCGCGGGGCCTCGAGTACCTGCACGACACCGCGCGCCCGCCCGTCATCTACCGCGACTTCAAGGCCGCCAACATCCTGCTCGACACCGGCTTCCGCGCCCGCCTCTCCGACTTCGGGCTCGCCAAGGTCGGACCCTCCGGCGACAAGACCCACGTCTCCACGCGCGTCATGGGCACCTACGGCTACTGCGCACCGGAGTACGCACTCACGGGCAAGCTCACCACCATGTCCGACGTCTACAGCTTCGGCGTCGTCTTCCTCGAGATCATCACCGGCAGCCGCGCCATCGACACCACCAGGCCGCCGGACAAGCACAACCTCGTCCTCTGGGCCGGCCCGCGCTTCAAGGACAAGCGGCGGTTCCCCGAGATGGCCGACCCCATGCTCCAGGGCGACTACCCCACCAAGGGACTCTACCAGGCGCTCGCCATCGCAGCCATGTGCCTCCAGGAGGATGCCACCATGCGCCCCGCCATCAGCGACGTCGTCACCGCACTCGAGTACCTCACTGTCGCAGGCGGAGGCGCCGCTGACGACGAACCGCCTCTGAATCCCAATCCCAATTAGCAGCAGCAGCAAATAGACGTTATCAGCCACCACCGCGGGCAAAAGTAGCATCATGTCTGATGGACAATTGTTAAGCGCAGCGTGTGCATTCATGCACGTGCACATAAAATGTGATGTTGCCTCGATCTGTATGTCGTATCGATCGATGAAAGGAGGAATTTCATTGCAAATTATGACGCGTACGTACTGTATTATATTATTTGTTACAAAAGACAGTTTATGTATTTACAAATGAATTGACTCTAGCTAGTGTATCCCCTCCGTTCCAAATTGTAGTTCGCTTTGCCTTTTCTAGATTCATTTCTTTTCTTTATGTATCTGCAGGCATAGTGTATAACTTGGGCAACACAAAATCAATGTATCTAGAAAAGCCAAAGTAAACTACAATTTGGAACGGAAAGATTTCATTATTTCCTCTGATTCCAAGAAAAAGGTTGCCTCCTCAAGAGCACCTCCAGCGTTCGGTTCGAACTGCACCTGACCTTGTCGGCGTGCGGCTACAAGCGATTTTGAGAACGGATTGTTTCTTCCTGCGTAGACATCGTCGGTAGGTGAATTCCTCTATAACTTTAATTTTAACTACCTTCCCTCCCGTCAATGTGTCTTGCGTCACATCCAACTACTAGTGCATTTTTTTTAGGAAAAAGTCTACATCACCCCCCTCAACTATGGGTGGTAGACTACATAACCCCTAACATGAAAGCGGTCTATATCACCCCTAAACTTTCGAAAACCGGTCAAATTACCCCTAAAGCACTTTTTGAAAATCATAGTAAATCACAGAAAAAAATCGTAAAATGAAAATTCAAATTGTATTAGATTCGAATGAGTAGATCTACACAATGAACATATAATATGATATGCTTTAGTATATTTTTTTTTTTTACAGCTATGAGGAAAAACAGAAATTTAAAGCTGCAGCAAAAAAATGAACTAAAACATACCATATTATATGTTCATTGTGTAGATCTACTCATTCGAGTCTAACACAATTTGATTTTTCATTTTTTACGATTTTTCTGCGTGATTTACTATGATTTTTCAAAACTGCTTTAGGGGGTAATTTGACCGGTTTTCAAAGTTCAGAGGGTGATATAGACCGCTTTCGTAGGTTGTGTTATGTAGTCTACCACCCATAGTTGAGGGGGTGATGTAGACTTTTTTCTTTTTTTATTCTCTATGTTTTGAACTGTATTTTTATATTCTCTATGTTTTGAACCGTGTTGGAACTGTCATGATCCAGAATGGGCCAGCCCGAGAGTGGCTAATTGGGCCAAACGCGACGGCCGCCGGCCCAGGAGGGGGGTGGCGCGCGGCAGGGGGGGAGGCCAGCCCCTGCCGCCGCCGCTTTCCCTCTTCCGTACGACTCGAGTTTGCTTCGCCTTCAAGTTAGGATTATCTTAGGCAATTTTTGGTGTGCAAAGGGGCTATCTCATCTATAAGGGAGACCCTTATTAGAAAATAATAAAATAAGAATTGCTTGTAAAAGGTATTCCAAATATATAAGGAAACCTTATAGAGATTGCTTAGATTACAAGTCCCACTAGTCGGGCTATATAAGCAAGAGGCATGTAATCTCTAGGGGACAAGCAAGAAAATAAAACATATCTATCGCTTTCAGCCTTTAGGCCTCCTCCTCTCCCGCAACCGCGCCCGCGCCAGCGCCGCTCCATCGGGCCCGCCGCCCCGCCAAAGCGCGGCCACGCCGCCGCCACCCACCGCCGTCGTCACCTGCGCCGTCGATTCCATCTCCTTCCCCAATCCCCTCAATTCACGTGTCAATTTCGGCCCAATCTAGCCGGGAATCGACGGCTGGTATCCGGAGACCGGGGCGATTCCCACCACCCATGGCTTCCGAGATAAAGGAGTTCAACGCTGGCGCTAAAGGCGCTCCTCGACGCATAACTAGCGCTTTCGGATCGCCAGCGCTTCGATGACATCGAGACTTCGCCTACGCCGGATGGAGTACGTCTTCATCACGTCGAGGACCCCCTCACGCACGACAACTACGCCGGAGGACGCCCTGCCAATCGCCGCCGCCATCGGCACGGGCCGGCCGCCTCTCGCCCGGCCGCCCCCCTCGCTGCCACGGGATTCCGCCGACGGCTCCGACCCCGCTATCCTCCGGCCGGAGGAAGATGATGGCGCCGCCCGCCCCACCCGTCATCAACGTCATCCCTCAACGACACCGCGGCACCGACCGCCCCCTCCTCTCCACCGACACCGCAACCGTGCAGGACGCCCGGCAGAAGAAGGTGCCAACCGCGGCGCCCGCCCCTACCCCAGCGCCACCCGCGGTGTCCCTCGATCGCGCCACCCGCGGCACCCAGCCCATGGTGCCACCCGCGGTATCACATCCCCCTCGCTACGCCACGCGTCTGCAAGTCCAGAGTGCGACGGCACCGACGCGACCCAGACCTCACGCCCATGCAAGGAACTCTTCTTCCGGAAACTAACTCGGAGATCGCCCCCCGGCCGACTCGTGAGTTACGCTGCTTTCCACCTCGTTGGTATTGCCGCCGCCTGGTTCATGGATCTGTCCCAAGACGAACTCTCCGATCAAGTGGGACGAGTTCACTCACCGCCACGCCATCACTGGACCGCCCACCTACCTCGACACTTCGGGGCGTAGGCGCCGCCTTCCCAGGGAGGCAAGCTGAACGACTACATCAACGCCTTCGAGAACTATGCACTACGCATGGCACTCGAGGGACAGCGCCACCGTGTCAGACTCTTCGTGGAAGGCCTACGGGAGACGCTTCGCAACACGCTCGAATGGTTCGAGCCTCGTTCGTTGGAGGAGGCCATCGACCTTGCCCGCCGCTACAACGACGACGAGCCGACGACGTCAACGACGATGCGACACCGGCGCCGCAACGGCCGACCGCCGCAAACACCCGTGATGGCCTCGACGACGACATTGCGGCTGCCCTGTGACCCGCATGCCAGGGACAAAGAACGCCTTCTTTGTTGCCATGGAAGACATCGAGGGGTCGACAAAGAAACAACATGATCTCTCGAGCCGCAATTGGGCACAACTACCAACAAGGAGCTCAGGATCATCTCCAGCCGCCATCGAGCCGGGATCAATCTAGCCCGAGAATGGAGTCTCCGCTACGGCATCGTGAGGTACTTTCACCGCTACTACATCCCCGCCGGCTTGAGCTTCTCAAGATTTCTGGCTTTGGGAGAACGTTCCACTGCACGGCGTAGCAGTGGGCTTCCACCTCCCCAATCGCCCTCGGGAGGATCAGGCGTTCCCGGCAAGCGTCCTTCTTCTCCAGGCGCGCCCCGACGAGCGGATCGAGGGTGCCACCGTCCTCCTCTTCGACAACAACGGCGACGTCTTCTTCCGCATCGACAACATCACGGTTGGCGCCCCGTGGACAAAGGAGAGGCAGCTGGGACCCCCCGTCAGCACGCCCAGCGATCTCCTCTACGGCTGCCTCCTCGACTTCACCTCATCGCCGCCCACGTCGCTTCGACACGTCTACTGCAGGCAACTCAATGCAAAGGTGACAGTGCGGCGACAACATTGAACCATGAAATCTTTTACCATGGTTTGGTTGCTCAAACATGATATCGACTTCTGCTGTCTTTTCTTTCTCCTCACGGTTTGATTTAGCACCATACTGGAGCTGCCCCCGCATACTCCGTCCATTCGAATAAGCCTTAACGGTTTGTTAATCAAAAACTCATAATATAAAAGGTTCAAGATTATTAAAAAGTACATTAATATTTATGATATCCGTCATCCAATTGTCATGTAATATAGTTTTATAGTATAAGTACCTATTTGTGTAGTCAATGTTTACTGGTATATTGCCTTTATTAATGCTACGATAATATACACTAGTGATGAAGGCGCGCCCTCGCGCGCCGGCGGCGCCGCGCGCGGTCCATTCGAATATTTATGATATCTGCAATCCAATTGTCATGTAATATAGTTTTATAGTATAAGTACCTATTTGTGTAGTAAGTGTTCACTGGTATATTGCCTGAATATGTGAGTATATGCAAGTTAGAACTAAAATACTCCCTCCGTCTCGAAAAGAATCAATTTCTAGGCCAAAAATTTGTCTAAAAAAGAATTAATTTCTAGAGGTGAGTGGTCTACAAATTCACATTAATCTCTCTCGTACTGGGTTGCATTTAAGACAATCTTTCTCTCTCTTGCCTTTCTATTGGATACTTCAAACAACACTAGTTAATTAAGCTTCTCGATAACTGATGAGCTATTAATATTTAGCAGTTTAATGAGGTGTAGCATGGTCTTTTATCTCCTTTGCTAATCTGCCCTAAGTTGCTAGAAATTAATTCCTTTTGAGACGGAGGGAGTATTAGGCCGCCTCAATGGGGGGTTTCATAGGCGTTTCATGCACATTAAATAGGGTGCCACATCAGCAAAAGTCTACTTTTTGCATGAAGCTCGAGGAGAGAGAAGAGAAAAAGTTTCATCTTGGTGAAACTCGAGTCATGAAATTAAATGCCTATGAAATCACAAGATGAAACTCTCCATTGAGAGTAGGGGTTTCATCCAAGTTTCATTTCATTTTGTATCACATGACCGTCTTGAAAACAACGAAATGAAACTCCCCATTGAGACTGGCCTTATTATATATATAAAAAAAATCTTAACAATATGCTTGCTTCCCTCTCCATGCAGAAGCTTACCTTGACTCTTCCTTTGCTGCTCAGTACAAATATACAGCAGAGAAAAAGTCTACATCACCCCCTCAACTATGGGTGGTAGACTACATAACCCCATTAACCTACTGAAACGGTCTATATCACCCCCTGAACTTTCGAAAACCGGTCAAATTACCCCCTAAAGCAGTTTTGAAAAATCATAGTAAATCACAGAAAAATCGTAAAATGAAAAATCAAATTGTGTTAAGACCCCGAATGAGTAGATCTACACAATGAACATAAATATGGTATGTTTTAGTTCATTTTTTTTGCTGCAGCTTTAAATTTCTGTTTTTCCTCATAGCTGTAAAAAAAATGTACTAAAGCATACCATATTATATGTTCATTGTGTAGATCTACTCATTCGAATCTAATACAATTTGAATTTTCATTTTACGATTTTTCTTCTGTGATTTACTATGATTTTTCAAAAGTGCTTTAGGGGTAATTTGACCAGTTTTTGAAAGTTCAGGGGTGATATAGACCGTTCATAGGTTGGGGATTATGTAGTCTACCACCCATAGTTGAGGGGTGATGTAGACTTTTTTCCAATATGCAACACATACTCTCTTGCCGAGAAATGAATTAGTGTCCCTTCAAGATAGCCTAGAAATATAACATATCATATGGAGTGAAGCTAAGAAAATATAACAGAAGATCAAAATAACATTGTTCATAAACCCAATGGCTCAAATCTTATTTATTTGGGTTAATTAGATATGTGACATTATAATTTCAATATTTTTATGTGCATCACTAGAACTCAAGAAACTGCATGTGTCGGTGCCATTATAATTATGCAAATGTTTGAGATACGCCATTATATATGCCCTTAGGCTACTTGGGCCCGCTTATAGGCATATGGAAGTTATGTATTTACTTATGGAAAAGGTTGCCCTTATAGACATATAAGGCCGCTCCGCCCCTTTGATATCCATTTGTCATCCCCGTCCTCCCATCCAAAACCAACCATTGTTCATCATCGGTCGAGATCATGAATCGAGACAATGTCATGAATTACATCATCACCAATTGGCACACAGATTATAGGACACAACTTCCTAGAGTTCTATGACAAAAAAGCACACAAATTCCTAGAGTTCTATGACAAAAAGCACATCAATGTGTGTTGGGCGTATGTGGCACATCCACAAACAAACGATCAAGTCAAGAGAGCTAACGGTTGCATACTACAAGGCCTCAAACCTTGAATCGTCGACAGGTGAGCACCGTTTGTTGGGAAGTGGAAGCAAGAGCTACCAGCCGCCCCATGGAGTCTTCGAATGATGCCCAATAAATCGACTGGTTTCTCCCTTCTTCCAACTGAGCTCGACTATGGGCCCCTCAAGTGCGGGCATGTAATAAAGAGACAACTGAAGAAGCATTGCAAGATTCACTCAATCGATTCAAGGTGGGCTGCATCTTGCCACCTTATATCACGGCATGTTGCGCCTCGCCTTCACAATTGGTACCCTTTTCAACTTCACAACTGGTGTAACACGAACCAATATTTAATCAAAGTCTCACACGGGATTGAAACTATAATGCACCTAGCATTGGATATCGAATGTGAGATTTACTTAATTTTAATTAAATTAAAATTATCTAAAATGCAATTAAATCCAAAAACTCAATGTCCATTTATTTTTTTTTAGATCAAAGGCATTTGTCCAGCTTTTATTAGAAAGCGTATCAAACACCCAAGACCCGTACACCTGATGAAACCAGTTTTGCAGTTCAAAGCACTCGCTAGTGCCGCCCAAGTTACTTCTACTTCAAACAGGTTTATACCTCTAGACTTAACCGAAACTTCTAAACAAGAGCAACAACATGAAAAAGGCGACACTTGTAGCCTCAGCCCCAACAGCTGGCCTATTACAGAATGTAAAATGAGCACATGAGTAGCTAAGCGGTGTAGGGATGCTTGGGTCTTTTAGCTTGCATTCGCCGTCGGCCTGTAGCATCTCCTCCGCCTCGGCTCCATCTTCTTCTTTATGAGTGGCCTCCATGACTTCAGTAGGATGATTGTCTTGTGCACGATCCCCTTGGGTGATGCCAAAACTTTCTTGTTGATGGCCATATCATTCCTTGTCTTCAATAGGGTACATAGCGCACCTGCATAAATTACTAATGTCATCTTTTGCCTAACTCCATGGCAATTATCCAAGAACTCCAGAAGAAAGTCAGCACATCTTGTTGGTGATCTCTTGCCACCCTAAGCTTGTTTTTAGGAATGTCCGTAGATACACAACAATGGGGCAATCAAAAAAGGATATGGTCATTTGTTTCGTGTATGTCACAGATGAAACACTTTTATCATCCTGACCACTTCTTCTTTTTCAGTTGTACCCTAGACTGGATGCTATCGTGTGTAGCCATCCAAATGAAAATTTTCACCTTAAGTGGAAAGGATCCTTTCCACAGATTCATCATTTGGGTATCTATGACCCCATTAAAGGTCATGTATCTGTACAATGATCTGTATCTGTACAATGATCTAGTTGAATATCTCTTGGATTTCTCTAGGGTCCAGTACATTATGTCTCTTCCATCATCTAGTGAGATTGGTGCCAATATCTCTAGAAGCTCTGTCCATTCTTGAAGCAAAATACCATTCAGCTGTCTTCTCGAACTGTAGATTCCACAGTCCTTCATTGTATGCCTTGAAAACATCTATATCTTGATTTAAAGCAATCTGGAATAAATTTTGAAATTTAATGGTCAATGTACAACCTCCACTCCAAACATCTAACCAAAATCTTGTTTGTTGCCCAATGTCCATTTCTTTTTATCTAACATTTTTCACTGAATTCTTCTTTGTTGGGACTTGAGCAGAGATTGCCCTACTGATCAGCCTAGATTGTTTCTTTCTCTTCGGAACGTTTCTGCATCAACGATCTTTTGGCTGATCCAAATCAGTCATGTCAATCCCGTGTCCCTTAAATTCTAGCTAAAAAATTGTCTCAAAAAAAAATACTTTCTGAAGGTAAGAGATCCATCGATCCAGATTACGTAGTCTAGGTTGTATTTAACATAATATCTCTCTCACGTGTTGTTATCGGATACTCTGTCTAAATGATACTATTTAATTAGACTTATAGAGAGCTATTAACATTCAACAGTTTAATGGGGATAACATGAATTTTTATCTTCTTTGCTACTCTATCGTAAAGTTGCCTATTCATTCTTTTGAGGGACGAAAGATTATTTTCCACAATTGTGTTTCCCTGTGCGGGGTGACGCGTGTGGTGACTGTTCCCCTTTACGCCCCATCAACGGGGATGCGAGGAGATAACGGGCAGTTGGATCGTCGGGGGCAATCGATTGCCCTGTCACCACATCGTGGGGAAGCGGGGGACATTAAATGCGGTTGTTCCCCACTACCGGGTTGGGCTTCCCAAGGTGCGCCCGAGGTCGTTTACCGGAGAAGGAAGGAAGAGCCATGGTCTGGACCCTTTCACCCTCGGGCGGGAGATGTCTCGCCCGAGAGTCATGGTCCCTCGGGCGGTAGGAATTGCCTTTGGGGAGCTCATGTCCTCGGGCGAGGCGGAACTTTACCCCCTGAGGCTCCCGACCCTTCGGGTTAGGAGTGGATTTTGGTGAGAGTGGGCCGTATGGGCTGATGTTGTGTTGTCATGGGCCGATCCGTCTATAAACCGATGGGCTGTAACAAGCCTGTTATGCATCTTTGCTTTTTCTAGTCTTCCTTCTCCATACTAACATTGGTCCCAACGGCTCTTTATTTTTATTTCTATAACTCCTCGAGTTTCACCCCCGGGCCCTTCGGCCCGGGCCGGGGTTTGGCAAGTTGGGCCTCGTTTAGAGGAGTACCTGGAGATGAGCTGCTTTGGGCCTTTAATTGGGCCAAAAGGATGTCCTGCGTATTAAGTCCTTCTTTGTCATCTTTCCGGCCAGGGGCCGTCCTTCGCCCCTTCCGGCTATCTCCTAGCCCATGATGCGTCGTGGGTTTTACGTCCGTGTCGCCTTCCCACCAGTTCGTCTTTTTTGGGCCCTTGGGCCGTGTTATCTGTCTTGGGCCTATTTTACTTGTGGGCCGATTATTTTCGTCCCCGACAGCATGTGTGCCATTATAATTCTGCAAATGTTTGAGATACGCCATTATATATGCTCTTAGGTTACTTGGGCCTGCTTATAGGCATATGGAAGCTATGTATTTACTTATGGAAAAGGTTGCCCCTATAGACATATAAGGCCACTCCACCTCTTTGATATTCATTTGTCATCCCCGTCCTCCCATCCAAAACCAACTGTTGTTCATCACCGGTCGAGATCATGAATCGATACAATGTCATGAACTACATCATCACCGATTGGTACACAGTTCATAGGACACAAATTCCTAGAGTTCTATGACAAAAAGCACATCAATGTGTGTTGGGCATATGTGGCACATCCACAGACAAACGATCAAGTCAAGAGAGCTAACGGTTGCATACTACAAGGTCTCAAACCTTGAATCTTCGACATATGAGCACCGTTTGTTGGGAAGTGGAAGCAAGAGCTACCAGTCACCCCATGGAGTCTTCGAATGATGCCCAATAAATCGACTTGTTTCTCCCTTCTTCCAACTGAGCTCGACTATGGGCCCCCTCAAGTGCGGGCATGTAATAAAGAGAACTGAAGAAGCATTGCAAGATTCACTCAATCGATTCACGGTGGGCTGCATCTTGCCACCCTATATCACGGCATGTTGCGCCTCGCCTTCACAACTGGTGTAACACGAACCAATATTTAATCAAAGTCTCACACGGGATTGAAACTATAATGCACCTAGCATTGGATATCGAATGTGAGATTTACTTAATTTTAAATAAATTAAAATTAGCCAATTAAATCCAAAAACTCAATGTCCATTTCTTTCTATCTAACATTTTTCACTGAATTCTTCTTTGTTGGGACTTGAGCAGAGATTGCCCTACTGATCGGCCTTTCTTTCTCTTCCGAACGTTTTTGCATCAACGATCTTTTGGCTGATCCAAATCAGTCATGTCAATCCCGTGTCCCTTAAATTCTAGCTAAAAAATTGTCTCAAAAAAATAAAATTTTCTGAAGGTAAGCGATCCATTGATCCAGATTACGTAGTCTAGGTTGTATTTAACATAATATCTCTCTCATGTGTTGTAAATGATACTATTTAAGACTTCTGGAGAGCTATTAACATTCAACAAATTAATGGGGATAACATGAATTTTTGTCTTCTTTTGCTACTCTATTGTAAAGTTGCCTATTCATTCTTTGAGGGACGAAAGATTATTTTCCACAGTGACATATATGTCGTAGGCTACTTTTATACTTAACGTAAAGCTTGGGGAGGACTCCATCCCGCAGAGGTAAGTATACCAAAATGTACTCCCTCTGTCGCTTTAATGTTTGTCTTCAGAGAACCGTTTTCTCTCACAAACACGCTTCTGACAAAAAAAAAAAAAAAAAAAAAAAAAAAAGGGACGGAGGGAGTACGTATGGATGGATGACGTTTTCAACACGGGATTTGGAGTAGGTATAGCATTGAAAGTTAAGAGCAGCGTCTCGGTGTGAAACTGACCCGATCTTGACTGCTGGCTGCAGCCTCCAGGTACGACGGGGCAAAGGCGCGGATGAAAAGGTCAGCACGCCAACCACCCTGCCTAGCAGCCGATTCGCCGCGTTGAAACCCTGGCTAGCCGCCGATTCGCCACGTTGAAAACTTGAAACGACATCGCGGTCGGTTTATCTGCCCATCGTGACATAGATATTGTTTTATTGAGTCGGACCAAGTATACTGGTGTGATCACAACTTTTATTTGCACAACAGTAGTCCACGACGGAAACTGTGCTCTCTGACGTTTGACCTGTTCACAACGGCGTTTCCGTGCCTAACGTACATTCCATGTATCTGCCACCTACCGCGCGCTGTCACGAGGATCACATAGACAGATGCTATATATACGCGCCCAAATCCAACCGAAGGGTTCATCCGTTCATCACAAGCTCTACTTTTTCTAGCTCTGCAGCACACAAGAGAATTAAGCAAGCTCCTGCAACAACCTTAGCTCCAAGAAGCTTGGCAACAACAGTCTCCTCCTCTGCTTCAGTACCCTCCCCTTCCAGCAGAGATCTGACGATCGACATGGCAACAAGCATCAGGCTAGCGCTCGTGGCTGTGATGGCAGCATCCGTGCTGCTGGGCATGGCGTCGGCGGCGACCTACAACGTGGGCGAGCCGGGCGGGTCCTGGGACCTGCGCACCAACTACGGCACCTGGGTGTCCTCCAAGAGGTTCCACCCGGGCGACTCCATCGTGTTCAAGTACTCGCCGCAGGCGCACGACGTGGTGGAGGTGAGCAAGGCGGACTACGACTCGTGCTCCAACGCCAGGCCCCTCGCCACCCACAACTCCGGCAACGACGCCATCGCGCTCGCCGCCCCCGGCACCCGCTACTTCATCTGCGGGTTCCCGGCCACTGCACCGGAGGCATGAAGATCCAGATCGACGTCGTGCCCAGCGCCAGCTCCTCGCCCCCGCCGGCGCTCCCGCCGCCAACTCTCCCGTCTCTCCCCGCCCGCGCCCGTTTCCGCCGCTACCAAGGCCACCGGTTTCGCCGCCCTCGCCGCCGTCATGATCGCCGCCGGCCTCATGGCTTAATTAGTAGATACATACTCTGTTGCTTGCTGCGTATAGTATATTTTTTGTATTGTATTCTTTTGAATTCGCATGACATACTTGTATGTACGTATACATAGAGAGATGGTATATAAATAAATATAACATTTAATTACTCACTGTATTTAGTAATTTTGCGTGGCATGCATTTTATCTTTATTCTCCGGTGGTCAGAATTTATCGGTCTAAAATCATGACGGACGGACGACGGCCTCTGGCATTCTTAGCTAGCTACTAGAATTGCTCTGCATCGAACGTTCGTCTCTGGTTGCCACCATACCAGCAATGCTACATATATTGTTTCGACAGCGACGATCGCACCTTCGCTGCCGATCAATCATTCATCGATGTTGATGATGGGACGACGACGGTGCATAACCGAGGTGCTGCTCGCCGCGGTGGTGGTGGTGGTGGCGGCCAGCGGTGGCCTGCTGGTCGGCGCGGCGCGGGACGACGACTTCTCCGTGGACGGCTCGGTGTACTGCGACACGTGCCGCGCGGGGTTCGAGACCAAGGCGACGACGCCGATCGCGGGCGCCAAGGTGCGGCTCGAGTGCCGGCACTACATGAGCGCGAGCGGCGCGGTGGAGCGGTCGGCGGAGGGCACCACGGACGCGGCGGGCGGTACCGCATCCAGCTGGTGGACAACCGCGGCGCCGAGGAGGTGTGCTCCGTGGTGCTGGTGAGCAGCCCCGTGCCCGGGTGCGCCGAGAAGGAGGTGGGCCGCGACCGCGCGCAGGTGGAGCTAGTCACGGACGCCAAGGCCGGGCTCGCCACCACCGTGCGCCGTGCCAACCCGCTGGGTTTCCTCAAGAAACAGCCGCTCCCCAACTGCGGCCAGATACTCAGCAGCTACGAGCTCGGCTCCAACTAGCTACCTCACGGAATCCCGTGTTAGTAGTTGCGATTAATCCATTCCTTCCTGCTTCAGCAATGCATCAAGCTCTTGCATTTGATTTGCATATGTTTATTTTTATTTAATGAACACTACGTGTAATCTCCATCTGCTAGCACTAGAAATTTAACCATGTTCTGTTCCTGTCTGTGTGTGACCCCGATAAGAGTAATCGACCATCTCCCATAATATATATACAATAAGAATAAGAATATCCCTACTAATAATATAGTACGACTATATTACATACTGTATCGTGACTATATGTATATTGGTACTCCTATATAAAAGCTGCGTATATATATAGCGCTGCTAAAAGCCCCAACACTGGGTGCGTGAGTCCGGCGTCTGCGCAATTTCATTCCTCTGTATCTCCGCGTATTACTTATCTGTTGTTGCTGCTCCATGCCACGGAATCCACCTCATCCCTGGCAGACTTATACAGCTCCAGCCTCTTCAAGCATTGCTGACGGCGCTCCATCATCGCCGGGTCCTCATCCAGCATATGCCCAAAATCCCCAGCCTGCTCCCATCGAAACAAGCAACGAGATTATTGAGTGAATTCAGTTACCAATTCATCATAATGTATGCACATGACAACATTGCCTTGCCTACCTCTTTCTTTCCGATCTGCACGTAGAAATGGTTGAGCAGAGATCTCTTCGCCTCGCGAACTTGGCAGTGGACAGCTGCCTTGGGGATCTTCTGCAGGAGTTCGTCTCCAACCATCCGAATGTACTGGGACACGTTGGAGGCAATATTCCTGAAGTGCCCATCACCATAGCGGTCCGGTGTCGGCGACGGCTCCACTGCTGAAGGTTTAGCTCCAACCTTAGTACTAGGGTCAGCAGGATCCTGAGGGAGCTTCCGGAAGAATTCCACCGTCACGTAAGCAGACTCCATGTCCACTAGACGAAGTGCTGTGCTGCGCCCATCCTCCCGAAATCGTTCCAGGGCTTCATTTGCAGCGGTCGCAATCGCAGCTTGAAGAGTCGGGAATCTTCTCAGTTGCTGAAATCCGCAAAACATGATACCATGTCAGTCTCATCTTTTATACCTACACTAGATGTTTGTCGTATGATGCTAAGCTGACAAAGCACCGCGAGCAGTGGATAAAGGAAGCCACCTCTGTCTCCCCTATGGATTTCCTGACCAAGTCCTTAAGAACGACGTGGACCTGTAACATAGATTTGTCAGACAACTTTGACACTATCTTACCGATAATTGGAAGCTTTAGATGTTTTACCAAACATGGAATGCAGGCATGCATTGGACCATGTCAATTCTCTGTAGTAGAGAAGGAAAATAATATATATATATGCATACACTGCATCACTAATTGAAGGCCACAAGTCAAGCTTATATCATCATCAGTTGATCATTTAGTGAAAGATTAACACAACGAATAGCATGACAAGCCATGGAGAGTAGTCAGTTTACCGCATCGACCGTGGCTTCAGCTGGTCCTCTGAAATAGGTAATGCCTTTCTCAATAAGCCGACGGTATCCTTGTTCAGGAGCGATAAGATGGGGCTGGTAGCCATCTGCTTCTGAAACCACCTTCTTCACATTTTGCACCGACAGATAGCGGTCAAAGGGAAGCTTCTTAAAAGCAGCAGGGAGCTTATGATCAAACACGCCATATATTTTATCTCCACCTGACCTCCTGAGTTAGGTAACCAAGAGTCCATGAAACAGAACAAATGGAAAATGAAATAATGAGTAAGAAGATAAATGGAGTCATAAAACTTGGTTCGAGAGCTGAACATGCAAATGAAATAATGAGTAAGAAGATATTAGATGGTTCATCATGTGCTCCTTGAAATTTTAAAATGAATAAAAGGCTTCATTAAGTAAATCCTCCAAGCTATGCACTAAAAAGAGACAAGACGCAAAAAGAAGGATGATGCCCACCCTCCATCAAGATGTTCCTTGAAAACACGGTCAAAAGCACGGCAGAGGTCCAATATGGTGTACAGTTGAGCCTGGGATATAAAGAGTTATCGCAAAAATTGATAAGAGAAAATACACTTGTGATTACTTTGATTGTCTAAATATGATATAACTGACTAACCCCTGATCCGAAGCCACACCTCTCCCAATGATGTCCAGCTCTGATTCAAGTTCATCTATAGTTTTGTTGATTGTCGCTGTGATACTTGGAATGCGTGCTTTGATAACAGATTCAAGGTGCTGAAATGTTGTAATAAGATTACAGAGAATATGCTGTTTTGTTCGGATATAAGTCCAAGAAATGAGCTTTTAAGTTACCTGAGAAAGAAGCTTAGCAAGATACTGAACCCATCCGACTTGCTAAATGAGCATAGTCAGGACTGGTTTCAAAATATTCCCTTTCTTTTTTCCCTCGCTGAAATCATGTCAACCTTCCTATTAATATCTGCTTGCGAGCGGTTGACGATTCCAACCCAAGGATTTTGCAACCGATAGGCTCTTCCTTCAAGAACCTAAGAGGGGAAACAAGAACATTCAAGGTAGATCACTGATCAATCATTAACCTTACAAATGTCAGAAATCAACAATATAAACAAACAAGACAAATAAGCAACTTGATATTTTTTTTTTTTAGTAGGCGAAATTCAAGTTGGAGAAGACAGACAAGATCAATCTTACATCGAGCGCATTTGTTCCTTTGTCCATTAGGTCCAGCTTTGTCAACACACCAAATGTCCTTTCACCTTATCATGTAGAAAACTTTAAATATTCATTGTATGGAGAACATATGGAAGTACCTAGTATGTGCACTACATACCTGCTGGATCAACTTCTTTTGAGAGCTTAATTGCATCAGAAGTTGCAATATCCTGGTTTGCTGGAGATATAGCCAAGATAATACAGTTTGGCTGCAAAAAAGTGTATAAAAAGCTTATTCTCACCTGAATAAATGACCAACAGGTGAAAATTAAAATAATGCCCCCACACAGCCAGGTATATTGTTATTTGCGATTGACCATGCATATGGAATCAGTGATAGATGCCTAAGTTTGATATGTACAAAATACATGATGCGAATAGTCACATGAACAAACCAAAAAAAAAAAAAAAACAGATTACAGACGCTGCAGGTAATACAAGAACAAAGGGCTCAGTGTGAAGATACAATAATTAAAATTAAAATAGAATATTATTAAGTTAATTTGTTACCTTATCAACATATGAGCGAACCATATTCTCTATATCTTCCACAATACTTTCAGACTGTCCCTCTGTATATTAGCAAATGAACAAGTTGCCAGAGGTGAGGCTAACAGTGATACCAAATGAAAAAAAAAAAAACTTATTTTCCTTTTTAATAAATAGAAGAACAGCATTACCTACAGCAACTTTTGTCAACCCCGAAGATCAATCAATGTTAAGTTCACAACTGAAAAAAAAAGGACAATTCAAACTATTACATGCCAAAATGCAAGGGAAACAACACTTGGAAGTTGAAAAGCTTATTAAAACAGACATGCTCCAACAACTGTACATAACAATACAGTATGCATGAGTTGGATAAAGTTATAACAGGTTAGAATTCTGGACAACAATTATGCTTTTGCATGAATGATATGTGGTTTGAGCATCTTAACCTAGAAACATTTTTAACACAATCATTCAATTCTGACTTGCAACATTCAAAACTATTTGACATGTGACATATGGCATGATACGCACTGCAGACTGAAGGAATTGGTCAAAAGTAAATAGATTTACCCTTGGGCGAGTAGATGCTGAGATGAATAGGGACAGGAGATATTTGTTTAGTTTTTCCAGTCAGTCTATCCGTCTCATCGGCAATTTCTTGGCGAACAAGAGCTGCACCATAGTAAAGAGAAATTAGTGTTTGCGTGTTCGTTAAATTTTGAGAATTCTACTTGTATCATCACAAGGAACACATTACAAGCTGAGGAATGCAGGGACCTGAATTTGACAAACTCCTACCTACACTATATGCATCTGGTTGCGATGTTAACCAAGTTTCCATGAATTAGAAATTGGGAAGGTCACAAGAGATGTCTGGTGTGATAATTTTGATATATAGTGGACAGAAGACACAAACAGGCAAACAAAAATTGGGGTGAGGTTCGCACCAAAGTCTGAAAACCTTCTTTTCGGCATATGTAAGAACTCTGCGTATTCCTGAGAACCATTCTCTGTCTGGTGCAGCTGTAGCACTAAAGGCCTTCGTGTGACAATTCCTGTATACATATTATTGTTATTACAACTCAGAGAAAGTTGATTCCTTAATTTTTTGCTTAAGAAATTAAATGATGAACTATAACATGTTGGGGATTGAATGAAATTGAAAAGGGCAAAAAGCTGAACTGACCCGATCCACGGGGAAGAAAGTCAGTGCCAACAATGCTCTCAAGTACAGAAGATTTGCCCGAAACTCTGTTGCACGGAAAAAAAATACTGCTTGTTAGATGAATAAAACCGGACAATGCAGAATTATTAGCTGTAATAGCATGCATGCTGTCCTCAAAACAAAGTGATCAATCAATAATATATATATACTTCCTCGTTCGAAAATAAAGTCAATTTTTAGAAGCACCCAAAGACAAATTATCTTGAATTAAGTTTAACCAACTTTATAGGAAAGTGTAATAACATCTACGACACCAAATAACTAAATTATGAAAATATACTTTATGACATATCTAATGATAATTTTGTGACATAAATATTCCTGTTCTTTTCTATGAAATCTGGAGAAACTTAACATTATTTGACTTGCCCAAACTCTAGAGAAATATTTATAATTTCGAAAAGAGGGAGCATCCGGATGGGAGGATGGAGGACCGGAGAGAAATTGAGAAGAGCAGCACCTGGCCTCCGACGACGGCGATGGTTGGGAGAGACTCCCAGAGGGTGGGCAGATCGCTTCCTCCTCCGTGGTCTCCGAGGGCGGTGCAGGCTCGCTGGATGCGGTTCATCAGCCCGATCAGGCCCTCCATGGACGCCATAATCTTCTTCTTCTTCTTGATTTGCTTTCCCAAATTCACCTGTTTTCCAGTATGGCTGGGATTGTTCCCTTCCGTAGGAGGACGAGCCAAGGAAGGTTGACTGGAACAAGAAGGCTCGAAGAAATAGAGTCGGCCGGGAGGAAAGAAAACCCCCAGCGAAGGAAGCCGCCGAGCCATTCCAAGGACGACGACGACCTGACGAAGTGACGACACGGCGGCGCTTTGAATTCTCAACGGAGCGAGGCAAGGCTG
Source organism: Hyparrhenia diplandra (assembly GCA_015847255.1). Classification (NCBI taxonomy): domain Eukaryota; kingdom Viridiplantae; phylum Streptophyta; class Magnoliopsida; order Poales; family Poaceae; genus Hyparrhenia; species Hyparrhenia diplandra. Next base: position 175,049 of record JADLZK010008851.1, on the reverse strand, counting down.
GGTCCAACTTTGTTCTTTCGGCCGGCCCAACATGACCCAGCCCATGCCCAGCCCAGGCTGGCCCATATGGCAGGGGCAATCTAATACTCAATCCGTTCCAAATTGTAGTTAGTTTGACCTTTTCAACCCTAACTTTGACCACTGCCTTATTCAAAATTTTGTGCAAAATATCACTTCTTTTGTTATGGCTTGCTTTATTAACAAATGATATTTAAGAATGACTTAAATTTGATCGTTTTTTGTGCAAATTTTTTGAATAAGACTTGTGGTCAAACTTAAGGTTAAAAAAAGTCAAACGAACTATAATTTGAAACGGCAATTTTCGCTCTTTAGAGATTTTCCTTTACAATTCACGTTATCGGAGATTTGTGCAGGTCTTGTATTTGCATATCGGACCAAAATACCCATGCTACTTCTCTCCCACTCCACTTGCTGACGTGTAGGACCTACACGTTAGCTTCTCCTTCAACCTGCACGGTGTATCCTACACGGCGTGCCGCTGCTCTACGCACGTGGCGCGTGCTCCCGATGAATCTGTATCCTCCCAACGTAAGCGGGGATGGGGCACGAGATCTACTTCCAGGCCGCAAGCACTAGCGTCGAGACTCGAGAGGCAGTCAAGGCGGCACACGACATCGAAGACGTATCTAGACATGACCCCCGACGTCGGTCGCCCTGCGGGCACCATCACCACATCGTCGACCTGCTCACCCCGGAGGGACAGGTCCGTGATGCGCCCCATGGTTGGGTCACACGCCACGTCGTTCCGGTCGGAGGAGCAATTTGTGTCCGTCCACGTCGGGAACACGCACAACCCCTCCTACGATAGCGGCGCGATCAACAAAGATCGCATCGCGTCTGCCGAAGCAACATGCCGCGGCGGCCAGCAAGACGGTTAGGGCGACTAGGAACGCCGTGGAGGTGGCTAGAGATGCCATTGTGTGCTTTGCTTTGGTCCCTTGCGACAGTTGACAGAAGTGTGCAAGCGGCAACTGGCTATGGCTGGGGCGAGGCCGAGCTCGTAATCAGGAGCGGCGACAAGGCAAAATTGGTTGCAAGTCAGCTGTCGCCGGCATGGGATGGAGCAAGCAGGGACTAACGCGTCAGATGAAATGGAGATCCAGCCATGAGAAACCTCACAAATCTTTGATTGGAGCAGATACGATCACCAAATCTTCTCACCAATTACCAAATCTCCAACTGTTTAGCCGATGACAAACACCAAGAGTAATAAGAAACCACAATCGAACTCCTAGTGGTACCAAATATGCAACCTCAAATGCACATACTAGGGCTTCCTACAAATCCTTTAAAGAATGATCACCACGCTTGAAGGAGAGGAGAGGGAGGAGATTCTCTTGAAGCTCTCAAAATCAATCATTAGGGCTCGATCTCTCACTTGAACGAGCACAAATCCTTTGGAGTGAGAGGGGAGGGAAAGAGCTTGTTCTTCAGTCTTCTTCAAGAATGAGCAAGATCGAGGATGGGGAAGGTGTTGTGTCACGAAAAACATCTCGCCTACGTGATCGTGCATATTTTTCTCTTAATGAAAAACAGATGAAATAATCTGATCACGAAAGTAACAATTTTAGAATCCGAAACATTGCAGCCATCCAAACGGCCTCATCAACAAGAATTCAAGAAATCGATGGAATTCACTATTCAACAGGAGTCGCACCTACTCCCTCGGGGTTTGATCGCCCATTTTATTTAAAAATTTATGTCAATTATAAAATAGATAAATCAAGATTAAAGTATCTCTAACTATAAATAAGTCATAATAAAATCGAAGACATGTATGAAACTTTTTTAATAAGGCGAATGGTTAAAACATGATGTATGAAAAACCTAAAACGACACTTTTTTTTTTTTTTTTGGACGGAGGGAGTATAAGCGGAGAAAACATCTGCAGCGGTGTGCTGTAAAACGCCACATCATCCGGGATCGTTTCGTGCTTCCGGGAAGTATGGCGACGTTCCGGTGCCAGTCCTTGGTCCCATTGCGCGAGCATGCACGGAAGGCAGAGCGGGAGAGAGAGCGCATGCGGCTCAGACATCCAACAAGCTGATCCCACTAGTTTAAGTAGCTACAAAATGTTATAACTCACAAACTAAAAAGAAATTAAATTTAATTATATCATTAAATTCTTTTTAATAAATCCTTTAAAATAAAGATCTCAGTGATAATAGATGGTATGGAGTAGAGATATATAAAAAACGTGAGTGAGGAGGCAGTCTCCATGATTAGCTTCACCGTCTGTATCCGGTATCCATCCGGTTTGGGTTGCGTCTGGTTGGACGGGTGCATAAATCCGAATCCCCCGCGTCTTGTTCAGAAGGGGAGTAAAGCAAACAGCGGCGGACATGGTGGGCCCAGGAGGAGCGCTCTCCGCGGCCCCGCGCCTCCTCGTGCTCGTTCTCCTCTGCTTCCTCGCCGGCGAAGCCCGCGCGTCCCCGGCCACAGACGCGCTGCGCCGCGTCTCCCCGCGCGCGGCCGCCGGCGGCCTCTGCCAGCAGTTGCTCCTGCCGCAGGGCTACCCGTGCACCGAGCACACTGTGCGTACGCCATTCCCGCTGCCTGTTCTTGATCTTCTTCTCTCTTGCAGACGATAATTATTTCTTCTTTACTGTTCGGGACCGAATTGTTAGCATGGCAACCAGGAATCCAGGATCGGTTGGTTGGGTATGATTAGTTTGCTGGATTGATTGCATTAATGCATCGAGTTGTTCTTGTCTCTATCGTTTGAGTGCCCAACCAAATGGGGACGGGGAGGGCAGTACTGGGGAGGGGAATGGTGTTCCAGTAGCCATCTGGAAATCGTTTTCTTCTTGTAAATAATGAGCCCAAACAGACGCCCGAAGGGAAGACTGGAAGAGTGAATATTTGTTCCAGTTCCAACTGGAGTTAACCGTAATTCCGTAAAACCATTGGACTCTGTGTCTCAGGTCCCTTTCCGAGAAGAGGAAAAACAAAGCCAACATTTAATGGCCTGTCTCAATTGGATAAGAGGCTTCCATTAGTAATTTCTCTAGAGTCTACGGCTCTAGGTTAATCAGAACAAAGTGGCTTCTATCCTTGCTTTCCACTCCAAGCGAAGGAGAAACTTTCTCACAGACACAGACTTTGCTTATACTTCTGTAATTTCAGTGTTGAGGCCCGGTCCCAAGGAACATAAGGCTTGTCACGGCACCACTATGTGCATGTGTGAACCGTGAAATATGAGCTTGCAAAAAATGCCTTCTTTTAGTTCCCGCTGTGTCAAATAACCTTTAATGGGTTTCTGTTGCTTGCTGCTTTAACCTTTATCACAAGCAGTGTACCATTACTATTAGTCATGTTAAGCCATAAAGTGAACCCATTGCAATTGTTAAACATCACACCATGGATTTTTTTTTGGTCTTGAACTGCAAACCCATTTTTTCTGGCAATTTTTTTTTTCATGGGGAAAAGGACTCAAGTGTTATCGTATATCTCATATAAGCTTCTAACTGATCAGAAATAATAAAATTTTATTAAAACTTAAGCTTATTTTTTCTTCGATGAAATTTGCCTACAACCTTAATATTTAGAAACATCTTGCATTCTGCCTTTTTCTGCCTAAGTTCATCAAGTAATAATTATGAGCTGTAACTTAAAAATTCTGATGTTACTATTTTTATTGAGTTTGCTGCGCTTTTCAGAGATCTTAGCTTAGCTTTGTTGCAGGTTCAAACAGATGATGGCTTCCTTTTTGTCTCTTCAGCATATTCCACATGGCAAAAATGGAGTAGCAGATAATGTTGGACCTCCAGTTTTTCTTCAGCACGGTCTTTTTCAGGTTTTTCCTTCTTACAAATATATGCATTTTTTACTTAGACACTATCATATCAAGATTGTGGTCACTTTGATTTTTTTTTAAAAAAAAATTGGATTTCATAGCTTCATTCACCTTGTTTTTTTCCTGGCTTATTTCATTCTCAATTGCTTTACTTTGTTCAAATTTTGCACAGGGTGGAGATACATGGTTCATAAACTCCAATGAACAATCGCTTGGATATATCCTTGCTGATAATGGTTTTGATGTTTGGGTTGGAAAATGTACGTGGCACACGTTGGAGTAAAGGTCACTCTACTCTCTGTTCATGACAAGGTAAATGCATTCCATAGGAATTTACACTGTAAGAAGGAACTATGAGATATCCACAAGAAGCCTTCTGTCATATTCACTCCCTGAATTGCATTGCTTGCAAAAAGTGATGGGACTGGGACTATGTTGGAAGATTTAAGCCATTAAAGAAAAACAGATTTATTTGTTATAACTTTGATGAGGTTGTACATAGACCTGCCTATTGTGATTTAAGCAACAACCATGAAGAGTGAAGTGTTCTCTAGCTGTGATCCTATGGTTTATTGTTGATCTTAATTAATCACGTGGTAACTTTTGCAGCTTTTCTGGGATTGGAGTTGGCAAGACCTTGCTGAATATGATGTTTTGACAATGTTAAGCTATGTATATACAATTACACAGTCCAAAATTGTATATGTGGGACATTCACAGGTGCATGTTGCTGGGTTTAATTGAGTGAAAACATTGTCATTGTGTTACTAATGAGTATATGGTTTTGTAGGGAACTATTATGGGTCTGGCTGCGTTTACAATGCCTGAAATAGTAAAGATGATAAGCTCTGCTGCACTTCTTTGTCCCATTTCTTACCTCAATCATGTCAGTGCTAGCTTCGTTCTTAGAGCAGTTGCCATGCATCTTGACCAGGTAATGTGGCATGCTTAAACAAATCCACCAAATAAATGCCAATAACTTTTGAATCAACTTATGGTGCCCTTTTGCCACAGATGCTTGTTACTATGGGCATCCATCAGTTGAACTTCCGGAGGTATGACTGTATGACACTTTTTTGCCTGACTTACCTTTTTTTCCCCTTGGGTGTGATTATAACAGTTTAAAAATACTCCCTGAGCAGCGATATATGGGTGTACAGATTTTAGATTCGTTGTGCGATGATGAATATTTGGACTGCAACAATCTGTTGTCTTCATTAACAGGTTTGCACTGCCACAGCAATTTCTTATTTGTTAGTTTGTTACCTTCTGTATTTCCCATAAAAGAAAAAAAAAAGATGTCGACTTTGTTCTGTGTGTGTGTTTCGGGAGGGGGTTACCTCTCCTGTGTGTTTGAGAAAAAAAAATAAGATGGCCTATTTGAGCCTAAAGGGAACTCTGAATTTTATATTGGTTGAGAGACCTGCTGTCATGTCTAAATAGCATGGTTCAAAATAGCGGGCTATAGCGCCGCTATACCATGCTAAGCTATTGCTCTTTGACGCTATATGAGCTAGGGCCACTAAATCGCGCTTTAGAGCTGCTAAATTGCTTAGCTTTACCTTTAAAATAGTGCGGTACTCAATCTGGGTACTTAAACTATCCCGTGGGTACCAGATAGGTACTCCAACTCAAAATGTAACAACCATGTACTCAAACTATCCATTTGAACCAAATTCACAATAACTTTTGTGTGCTGGCGGTAAAAAAATGTTGAACTTTTTTCTAAATACTGTACTTACTCGTTAAGGAAAAAATTAATACAGCATGTAGTAAGAAACGTTGAATTGTTACTTCCGCTTTGATTCCGCCAATAGCCGGTCGCATGCATCCGCACAGCTTTTTGAAAGTTGTAGCTGTAGGCAGCAGCAGTGAGCTGCATGATTTTTAACTCACCGGCGTTTTTCGTAAAAAAAACAAAAAAATGGGTATGCATCATCAGTGTGGGCGCATAAAAGCAATATGTTTTACTGCATACAGTAAATCCGAATTTACTTATTATTATTATTTGCCTGTCGTGTTGAGGTAAAATCGGCACCAATAATTTTTATTACTATTAGTATAGTTCGGGTCTATAAATAATTCCACCAGGACTTGGTAGCAGTAAAAATTTGCTAGTGATAATCAGTATTATTTTATCTCTTTGTTTCATCTTGCATCCATGACCTAACATATCACACTTGTTTTTTTTTTTTACGGTTTGCAATTCCAATTTCGCAGGTGCATTTATAATATCCATAGTTTGGTAATTTTACAACATTTATTATTACTATTAGTAACATTTTTTATTAAGCAAATAATTCTTTCATAGCCATTGCGTGGTAAATTTGAGTGAGTTGATCACTAGCGTGTAATGCGGCCGCCGTCAGGATATTTCTTTTAGGGTTACTATTGTTAGTATTATTTAGTATATATATGCGTGTGTGTGCAGGTTAGCGGCAAAGTAAATATAGGCGTGTGCATGTTAGCAGTGTGTAGGTTAGCGGAAAAGTAAATGACAACATTGTTATGCTTTAGTTAAATAAAAGTTTGGCTAATGTGGTGATCAACGTAAATAGTTTGAATACCGGTTGTTACGTTTTTTTTAGTTGGAGTACCTATCTGATACTCATAGAATAGTTTGAATACCTGGTTGTTACGCTTTATGAGTTGGAGTACCTATATGTTACCCACAAAATAGTTTAGGTACCCAGGGTGCATTTTACTCTCATATAAACTTTACTTGTTACCATCCCTGTTTCTGTAAGTGCTTGATAACCTCTGTAATAGAGGTATATACTATTATACTGCTCTGCAATGAATAAGAAGTGAATTCTGGATTTTGCCACTTTGCTCCACTTTATGATCCATGCTTGAAGTGTTTCCCAACCTGTACACAACTTTTACTCCTATCTTGGAAGATGGGCTGCGTGTGAGTGTTTCCCAACCTATACATTTCAGTTGGACTATATATGGGCGCATGCATGATGCATGTGTGATTCTTAACTTGACCAGTTCGTGTGTTTTGTTGCCGGCAAATGCACAAAGACACAAACATCCTTTCACCTTAGCTTCACCTTTTCATAAATTCTACGTGCATAGTTGGCATAAAATTTGTGTCGTGATCATCCAGGCAATTCAAAGGCACTATGGCCTCTCAACTTAGTTAAGCTGCATCTTCCTGTTTTTCTCCCTAAAATGTTACCTTAGTCCTCTCACACTTTCACCTCTAGTTACTTGTCATGCAGCAAACTTTACATACTGCACAAGAAGCATGCAACTTTTTTGAAGAGGTCCACAAGAGCAATCACGAATTAGAAGGAAAATCCTCCTCTCTTGCTCGGCCGTGGGCAAGGCCCCCGGCTGGCCCCTTCCTCTCAACCCGAGTCACCGCCATAACAACCCCTTCCCAAGAAAGGAAATATATTGCTCCTTCTCTCCCACCAGCCTTCCTGAAGTATGCGTGGTTGTTCTTCAGTATGATAGAACAAAGAACTAATTTTGGATAGTTCACTTAAGTTGCACCATAACCTGGCCAAATGCTGTGATGATTTCATAGGAATACTTATCTTTATTTTGGTCCAGATATCAAATAGATATTTCTACAGACAATAAGCTCTTGGCCATATTAGGAGTCTGGAAATACTGTTTGAGTTGTATGGCAAGACAGATGAAAAGCTACTTTTATTCTTATGGGGTCACATGGATTAACTCCTTGAAAAAAAGTCAACCGTCTAGTCCAAATTTTCAATGTTTCTCTATTGAAAAGCTACTACAATAATATAGCCTACAAAACCTAAATTGATCACATCAGATAGATGAATGTTGAATTAATAGATGAGAACATTTTCATGTGCTAGCTTATGTGCTGTGGTTAGTCTAATATAATTTATATCCTTTCTTCCAGGTCAAAACTGTTGTTTCAATTCGTCTCGGATTGACTATTATTTGGAGTACGAACCCCATCCGTCATCAACAAAAAATTTGCGGCATCTTTTCCAGAGTATGTTTTCTTTAATTCTTAATCTTGTTACACATATGATCTAGGAATATTATTTCAAATTTTTCGGTCAAGGTCACAACACAATGTCTACATGGAGTCCCATGTTTTTCAAGCCTTTTGAATGCACTTTGTATTAGTAGCTCAACATTCTTGCTTTTGGGGACTGTTGTTTCTCCTGAAGCTTATTTGCCACATGGCTTATGTAGATATTCTATACGAAATGATTTTTTTTTGCTCCATCGTGCAGTGATTCGAAAAGGCAGTTTTGCTAAGTATGACTATGGATGGTGGGGAAACCTAAGGCGCTATGGCCAGCTGCATCCTCCCTCATTCGATCTAAGCAGCATACCAGAATCACTGCCAATATGGATGGGGTATGGGGCCTTGATGCACTGGCTGACATAACAGATGTTGAGCGCACCATCAAAGAGCTGAAATCCATGCCAGAGCTGCTGTACATTGGTGACTATGGCCACATTGATTTCATCATGAGCGTGAAGGCAAAGGAAGATGTTTATGTGGACTTAATGAGGTTTCTCAGTGCCCAGCAGGGAATGCACAGTAGCTATTAGGATGCATCGTACCCTTTTAATTATGTGTTTACGACTATGTAAATACGATACTAGTACATAGCTTAGCTTGTATTGCACGTGTGCGGATTGTTCTCCATTTGATGTACTGCTTTCTGAGTACAGTACATGTACATATGTATATGACGGAAATGTAGCACAAGCAATTTGGCTTATTTCGTGCCAATTGCGTGCTTGTATATAAGATTGTTGCAGGACCTCTATATGCATTGCCTCTTTTCTTGAAAGGTTACATTACATTGATGATCCTGATTTCAAGGTTGACGTTTGATGACTAGTCGTAGAAGCACAAAAAACAAATTTCGTTTTCGCGGTGTCGCATGTGCCTTCTGCCTCTGCTAGTGCGCTATCTCGGGCGTCCTGCTCTTCTCCCCCGCGGTGTCGCATCTACATCTACTCCAGTCTAGTCTAGTCTTTTTATCGTAACTGGTGCTCATATGCCATTGCATGCAGCACTTGTACTGTTGTTGTACATATTGAACCACACATTCACAAGCCAGTGGCAGACGATGTTATCACTTCACAATAGTGGCAAGAAAAAAAGTCCATTTATCTCCTGAACTATCCTCGAAGTCTAGTTTTTATCACTGTACTTCAAAACCAGCTAAAACACCTCCCTCAACTTTTGAAACCGTTTATTTTACCTCCTTGACCCAGTTATTGGTGGTTTTGACACGAGAAACCCAAATAACTTAAGAAAATGTCTCTAGAATCTTTTAAATTCAGATTTAGGTCTAGGAACATCATCCAAAAAAAAAATGATACCAAAATATTCCAATTGATATCTAGTTGCACAGTAGAGTCTAACAAAATTGGATTTTTCATTTTTATGATTCACTATGATTTTTCAAAGATTCCGATAAAATAAATAAAAAAGGAAAGAAAATAGACTTTCACAGAAGTTGATTTACTACGAACAGATTAAAAGGTTGGGCAAAAGTGGCTTACCCGAATTTAGAGTTCAGAAACGAGAAACAAACTTTGGCCAAAAAAAAAAAAAAAAAAAAAAGGTAATATTTACTTTTTTCTAGTGGCACACATTGCACTCTCACCCAAAAAAATGCATTCACTGAGGTATCATTCACAGATCGAATCAATAACTGCTCACCGGTCATTCCACAAGCTATATTCGGACGAAAATACGATACATGTTCGCAATGTAGTGAACAATTCAGGATACAAATGCATCACTATTCACTATACTAAATTGGAGTTATAAGCACGACTTAAACTGAGCCATCTTCTATAATGAAATCAACTTGATGAAAACTTGGGTCCAGAAAAGAGAAAATGTCTGGCAGTAAATTAAACAAGTGCTAATTGATAGTCCAATCACTAGTCTTTCACCTATACGGTGTCAGCCGATATTGTAATTGCCATATCACAAAAACAAATCATTTCAAATGTCTCAGAATTCTGCAAGATGAGAGCATAAAAACAGCACTACGAATTTTTTTTTTTACTCTAATAAGAATAGGAAATTGAAAATGACATAGAAGCATGCAAGGCTTTATGTCTCTTTTTCCTGAAACAAAGATATTTGGCTCCCTCCATGAAATGGACAAGGATAAGAGAAAATTGACCAAAATCCTGCATTGAACATCTAAACAATATTTTTCATTAGATGCCATTGTCCCTGCTTTCATGATATTTCTGCTATATGGTTCAAAACAGCTCGATGGGCATGATTAGCCTTTTGTACGTACCACAAGGTAAATAACAAGTCTAGAGTACAAATTAAAAAAAAAAAAAAGTTGCAAAGCCAGCACAATGTACTAAGACTCCTCATTGCTCACCACCATTGAGAATACTCCGGACCTTTTCAAAGCAGCTGTTGAAATGCAAAGTATTAGAGCATTCATGTGTAGAACACAAGGGAGGACAAGGAGGGAGGAACAAGAAAGACCTTTCTGATAAATTAGGAAACAAAGTCTTGACAGCATTTATCATAATGTCAGCACTTTGTGTATCCTCCACTGCAGGAGCTATGGTAGCAAAGAATACATCAACATACAAGTGTGATGAACTGTGATGAATGAACAAAGGCTATACGAAAATAAATGTTAACAATGGGTCATGTCTTCACGATGTACCTTGAGGACCTTGAGAAACAGAACCTCCTCGAAGATAACCTCTAGTGTATTCATCAACCTCCTTGGTATCTGCACACAGCGAACTTTCTATAATCTGTCCAATAAGCTTGTGGGCCATCACTGCAGTCTCATCACAAAGCTCATGGAGATCTTTAGAACAACTTGCTGTTTCCACACTAGCATCAGCCTTATTCAAATGAGAATCCATCATGCTAACAGCCTCTTCTGTGTCTCTAGAATGCCTAGGACTCACAACAGCAGTGTTGTGCATGCTATTGAACTGCATGGTTCATCAATATTTTGCTGAGGACAAAAATTGAAGTAATTGGTCTCTGCGAGTACAAAATCATTGCCCTCACTGCGGTCATCGTGGTCTAAGTTTATAAGTTGATCATCACTTATGCATGCACTCCCTGAGTTTATTAACCGATCATTAATTGGGTCTCCAGCTACATCATAACATCCTATAGCTCTGAGATTGCTGCTCAAATTCAAGACAGACTCTACCTCTACTTCCTTTCTCTGTTCTGTGAGCATATGTTGATGCCGAGACATCCGATCAAAAAAAGCAATGACTTGCAGTGCTTTCTCTGGTAAATTACCTTCATCGCATTCAAACAAACATTCTAACAGATACTTTCTCACAGTTATCCTGAACTTCGTATGAGAAACCTTAGATCCATAACATAACATGGGACGCAGCAGTTTCAGTGTATGATGGCTCATCTTTTCTAGCGACCATAGAGCATTCATTACATCATTCTGCAAGGAGGTAACATGCCTGGAAAATGGAAAGAACTCCGACAGTGAAATACCCATACATCTCAATTCTTTCTTCCGGCATAGGTTCACCACGGACATGGCTTTTGCTAAATTCGTTGGCAGGTCACAGCCTTCCTCAAGCTTTGATATGATCTTATTGCACCTTCTATGTACCTGTTCAAAAACAATTTTCCTTCTGGAAGCTTGACATTTTTGCTCAAACCTTGGGGCACATGATTTTCCTTTGAGCTTCCTCTTCATTGCAACAAGAGCTTGCGTTGGCAATGCATTCAGTTCACCTAAAGCTCGGACCAAGGATGAAAGCAGTCTTGGCTTAACTGATGTTGCAAGGCTCATGCAGTCAGATAGATAACTTGACGGACAAGTTAAGATCTGGGAAAGCTGATGAAAGCTGTTATTTTCATTATCCAAATCAGCTAAGTAAGCTGGGAGGTTATTCTTTACAAGTTTTTTCATTCTTGGCCTAGTCTTCTCAAAACTATTCCTATTCTGGTTAACAATACAAGCCACTGAATGAAGAGCTTCAAGGCTAAGTTTGTTGATTGTATTGTGCACAAACTTCAAACAATCCGGACTCAAAGAGCCATCTTTCTCCTTTTGCAATTTAAAAAGTTGCACACCATCCTGAACTACATGGTGATTCCAGCCATTTTGTTCAAAACCAAAACATCTCTCGACATGGAATCTAACTCTCTCACAGGACAGCTGAAAAAAGATATTTCTTAAATAAGATGCATAGCTAAGCTCATTTTACATACATGGATGTACACAAAACCACAAATGAAAGTAAGAGATTTCATTATAACAAATATGTCATGTCCCAAACAGAAATAGTTCGCCATCAGACTCCCCTATGATGCTGTGTGGAGAGAGAGAGAGAAAGAGAGAGATAGAGAGAAATAGAACAGAAAGGAATAGTAGCAATGGCAGGTATTTCAAAATGCCAGGCAAAGGCTGGCATAATGTACGTCACAAAGCACACGGAATAGATCTCCATCTGACACTTAAGTGGATACAAAAGTTCATACCAGTTTCTATTTGCTACAGCAAGTAACAGGATAGGGAAATGCAAATATATACCTTACAAGAATTACAGCCTATGTTATTTGGGCATTGCAGACTTACCTCATCCCTCCTGACATCTGATTCAGCCAAGAATCTGTAAAGAGAAATGTAGTCTTTATTTGCTACCAACTGATGACTAGAGAGAAAGTTAAGTGAGAAAATTGAGAGCACATAGATTATGGCATGGAGATTTTATTTTAGCAAAGAAAGGCAGGTTAGGCCCCTGTTTAACATGGAGAGGGACACTAGCCACAATGAAAACACCACAATCGTCCCATTTTTTCTCAGCTTGTGAAGAAGCTAATCAGTCTAGAGCACAAAAATTTTCACACTACATACATGTACAGTCAAGCCCAGCCCCGACGGGTTGAGCGGTGCAGTTGTTCTGTGACCCCAAAACCAAGGGGTCCTCCCCAGGTATGCACATTCTAGTATCAGGGCCTGGTCCAATAGCAGATTGACCAGTCACGGAGTTTTCAGACGGGCGTCACAATCCAGGATATCATTCTTCGAAGCTTTCATCGTTACTTGGCTCCACACGCTGCGAGAGCAGATGTGGCAATACATGGAAAAACGCCCCAAATCCATCGCACCCAGACACCCACGCCGCCACATGGCAACGCCTATGGTTCAGACGCCTAAGTCAGTGACACTGCGCTGCTGCATCGAACGCTTGCCGGTCTGGTGGTCTACCCCTAGCTAATTCTTATTACTGAAGTGATAGACCAGAAGATCATGAAATCCAGCAATCAGGTATTCAGGTGAAGCCGTAGGCCTCGCGCGGTTGCATACTAATTACTTGTGAAATTTGGTGATTGATGAACATGCAGCAGAACATCGATTGAATGATTGATATTTGGCCAAAGAAGGTAATGCGTGTGCATAGACTACAGATAGGTCATGCCATTTGGCTGGTTTTATCATAACTCTATGTACATAACGATTAGCTATTAATGATGACCAATACTATATTTTTGATATTACAGTTCACTGCTAGCTGAATGAATATTGTTTAGGTATATATATATATATATTATTGGATTTTTGACTTTAGGTGGTAACACATAGGACTTTAATGAGTTAATCCAGAACCTTTGTATATCTGAGCAAATTTGAATTACTCTAAATTTCAACATTGTCACATCATCTAAAGTCTGCACCCAACAGTGACAATGGGGAAAAATGAGTTTATTGAATCACATGGAGAATCCATTTATAATGGTTTGGGTAACATTATTCATTGAGAATAAATTAATCGATAAGATTGGTATAAATATCAGTGACTTTGCATATAGGAACGACAGAAAGCTGCAAACAAAATACCATTAAATTATTTGATATAAGTATTGCCTTCTGATGCATTTTAAGTGTTTGTTGATAGCATTATATATGCATGTTTATTTTAAGGGCCTCGGTTTAAGTTTTGCTCGAGGCCCCATAAGTCTCAGGAATCAGGACCATCAGCCCCGTGTAGAGTTGCTAGTTCCATATCAGTGTTCATCATGCACGCAGGAGAGTAGACTCACGATTCTTCCATGAAGTCAGGTCTCTTCACATGTCCATCTTGTCCTTGAAGCACTGACAGCAGATAACTGCAACGCCCAATTCAATGATCAGCTGTAACTCAGGACTGCAAAAAGAATATGCTAGTACAATTCTAAGAGTTGGCATCACGGGCACCTCCGTTTCTCAACGACCAAGGATTCATTTCGATGCACAAGGTCGCAGACTGTGTTGGCGTCCTCGACAGTGAAGTCCCGCTCTACCTCGCAGCCTGTTAAATGAAAAAATATATATAAAAAGAATCAGGAAGTTTGGAGAGAAGCAGCAGGCGGCGAGTGATTCTTACCCCCCAACTCTCGAGACCCATCAATCCATTGGTCTGCAGCAACAAGCAGATGCTGCGATCTGGCATCCATGGTTGCGTATATTGCCTGCGCTGTTGTGGACTGCTGAAACGGGAACTGGAAATCACAGCTTTAGTTAGTTGCCGATCTCTGCGTTACATAAGAAGCCTAAGTCGGAGCTCAAAAGCAAAACAGTGCATGGTCATTTAGCTCAGGATACGGAGTTGGGGACAAATCGATAGGATTTCTACTGCAACCACGCACTAATCGAGCGAGCAATCTACATGGAAAGCAATCGATTGCCTCATTGCTTGGTGGAGCGGGAAGCAGACAGGGACTAGAAACGAACCCGCGAGGTCAGCAGCAGAAGGATGGCCGGCGGCTGCCGCCGCCGCCTCCTCGCGCACGGGGAAGTCCCTACTCCCTGAAGACGGAGACGGCAAGTTTTGGGCTTACCAGGGTAGGTCCAAACCCGGCCCACTACACATGAATTTCGCTTGTCCGACTCCGGCTCATTTTCGTGATCCAATCCAACGGCTACGAAAAGCGAGAGAGGGCTGGAAAAGGCCGAGCGAGGCTCGATGGCGATCAGGACGGCGGCGCTCCTCTTCCACCGCCGGGCCGCCGCCGCAGCTCCAAAGCCGCTACAACAGTGCTTCGCTGGTCTGTCGACCGCAGTGGGGCACGTTACTCCAGACGATAGCGGTCACATTGGCGGTGGGGAGGAGAACAAGAAGCCGTGGGTGGAGCTCCCTCCCTTCGCACCACTCGATGCTAACGCCGCCGCTCAGGCTATCGCCCGGGGAGATGGTGGGGAACGAGCATGCTCCAATGCTACGGCTATCAGGTGGGTCCGGCGTTGCTGCCCACACCTTCCGGCGTCGCTGGTGCAGAAGCTGTTCCGCCTCCGCAAGGTGAGCGCACCACCTTCTCGACCAAATGCTCCACTACCTTATCCTGCTTCAGTTGCGCTGCATAGATTAGAAATTGAAAGATGATAAAACTTCATGTTTGTCTTGTGATCATCCATGATTAGCTCTTTCCTTGGTCCTCGTGGGCGGCCATATGCACAAAAAGAATTCTCTTTTTTTGTACGGATGGGTATGAATGAGCGTTTTTTTTAAAAAAACCTTACATACTGGAACCCCTCTCGCATCGGATGGGTATGAATGAGCGTTTTTTTTTTAAAAAAAAAAAAAACCTTAAATACTGGAACCCCTCTCGCATCGGATGACCTCATGCAGAAGTAGCACTTGGTAGCATGCTCACACAACCTTTTATAAGAGGAGCATGAAAAATCATAGAAATTGCAAATATGTCTCATTGTCAATTAAATACATGCAAATCTTCCAAAACGTTTCACATTCTTATTCTGCTTTCATCAATACTCACTTCAATAGAACGAAAATGCATACAGCTTAATTTCTTCGAAGCTGAGTGTCCATGCGAGAACACAAATATGTACTAGGATTATTATTATTATTGTTATATTTTTTTTTTTTTTGGTAAACGTGAGGTACTTCAAGTTGTTTACATTATTTTCTTTTCGTAAAAAGCTGTTTTGTAGGGAACAGAATCCCAAAAGTACTGAGGCTAAATGGAGTAGTTTAGCATTGTATTTTTGTATTTTACTTTTCATGCTAAAAATTATATGTTAAAATTAAAAATATAATTTTATGTTTAAAAAGTTGATTTTGGAAAATCCAATTTTCTCCCCTCCCTTTAACTTTTGTGCAACTGTATAGTATTTTTCTTTTCGTCCCTTGAGTTCTGCTCCACAAAGTTACAGTTTTTTCTCCTCTAAGAAGATATTTCTTTCCATGTATATTCACTGTTGCAGGTGAAGAAGAATCTTGTGACTGCAGATGCCTCTTCAACAGACAGTATTGCTCAGCCACTCCGGTTGAGAAGGGTAATGAATAACGAGTCAATCAGAAATACTTGACATTCTGATTTCTAATTTTCCCTTTATGCTTTTACACAACATTTTTTTATATGTACTAGTTCAGAAATTGGGATACATCATACATTGCTGGCATAACCACAGTTTTAAGAAAGTATGTGAAGGGTGATATTCTTTGAAATAAAGTAAATCTGTTATCTTAGTGAAGTATAACTTTTAGGGGTGTGTTCTGCAATGATTTCTTAAAATGGTTTATGATCTTAAAGCAAAGTGATTAACATTAAGGTGTGGCAATATGTGTTCCCTACACATGAATTTCTGCTCTTCATTTTTAAAATGGTAATTAGATAAAAGATTTGCCTTCGTCTAGTATAGAAACATATGTGTATGTAGCCATCAGCTTGATTTAAGGCCATTTGTGGTGGTTGTGTTGTGCTTCACTACGCTCGGGATCTTTACTCATAGTAAGATTTTTCTGTTATAGATGCTAAAAAGATGCTCATAATCAACTGTCACAGGAAGATGTAGAATAAAACAAATATAGTTTTCAAAAGGCCACCGCCATGCTAAATGGATCCTTGTCCTTTTGGGTTGGTACAGAGTTGCGCCTGTTAGAGTGAATATTCCCTTGTATTCCTCCAAACCCTAAAAGGGTGGGCAATATAGTAGTTGTACATGAGCCTTCACTCATATACACTAACACCCCCCCACCCCGTAGTCTGAACTACCGACGTAGCAGAGATCAAGAAGAAAGCACCACACACAGGCTCCCCGTAGCCACAACTAGCCACCGGCTACGTTAAGGCTGGATCGAAACTCCGAGGAGGGCAAAGCCTTGGTGAAGATGTCGGCAAACTAGGAGGTGGTCGGGACATGGGGAATCCGGATTTTCGCCGATAGCCACCCTGTCCGCGAACAAAGTGCAAGTCGATCTCCACATGCTTCGTCCGTTGATGCTTTGAGCGGGTTGCCAAGAGGTAGACGGCGCCCCGACATTGTCACAAAGAGACGAGGGTGGTCTTGGCGAGGGGGCTGTGAAGCTCAGCCAAGAGCTGACGAAGCATAGAGAAGCAGGTATGCAGTCTCAGTCCCATGGCGATAGACGAACAGAGAAGTGTCTGACTTGGCCAGGACGATTGGAATCCACAAACCCCGCCGGCCGATCGCAAAGAAACTGTCTCGGACAAGATGCCATGGAGAAATGCGTTCTTCACACCACGACTGAAGGTCTCATCATAATCCACACCGGATACCGCCTCGGACAAGATGCCATGGAGAAATGCGTTCTTCACACCACGACTGAAGGTCTCATCATAATCCACACCGGGGCGCCGTCTCGGACAAGATGCCATGGAGAAATGCGTTCTTCACTTCCACCGATGCACGTGCCAAGAGCAAGCTAGGGGCGAGCGAGAGGACTATGCGCACTTTATGCTTGGCTTCACCACGATCAAGGTCTCATCATAATCCACACCGGCGCCAGGGTGAAACCTTGTATCGCTCCAGACCGCCATCGCCCGACGCTTATGTGTCCGGATCCACTTGCCGGTCACCACATTGCCACGTAATGACGCGCACACGAGGTCCCACGCCACAGTTGGCAAGAAGGGCCCTCGTCCATCATGCGCCGCCGCTGAGGGTCCGCCGGGCGGCGTGGATGGAGGAGCGCCAGTGGCCAGCGGCGCGACGCTACCGCCGCTGAAAGGCGGCGGCGGGGACGAGCGAGGCGGCGGCGGGACGAGCGCAAGGCGCCCGCATGCCCGTGCTCGTGGCGGCACCGGCGAGGCAAGCGGCGGCAGTGCGGCTTCCGATTGATCTGGCGATTTCTTCCTCGTTTCGAGATTTCTTCTCGATTTTTTCTGTGTGTGCTTCGGTTGGTTCGGTTCGAACCGTGAAACCAAAATCGAAACCGAACTCGCCGGTTTTTGGATCTGTGCAAAACCGATCGGTTGCCGATTTTTGAAACCGAATTTCATGTCAACCGAACAAACCGAACCGATTTCTGGTTAAAACCAAATGCCCAGGCCGGGAGGGTATCGGAGAGACCCGCGGCCCGCCCTTTGGTGGCGGAGAGAGTCACGGGCGGAAGAACACCAACCGCCCGCCGAGTCACCATGAGATGAATGTGGCGAGGGTCCCGATGGAGGACCGGGCGGGTGGTACACCGCAGGCTCGCCCGAGAGCGAGGTGGTACACCGCAGGCTCGCCCGAGAGCGGCGTGGTGGGGGGGCAGCTCCATGGCGGTGGCGGTGGAGCTAGAGCCGCCGACGACGCTTGTAGGCGTGCACGGGGGTCCACAAAGCTCCCGGAAGGCTCCGAGCTCGAGCCGGAGGCCGCTTGTGGCGCAAAGAAGAGTACCCTAGTACCGTGGAAAGAGGCCGAAGGTAACTGGTGGTCGAACCACCGGTCATAAAACATGGACTCCAACTCGGGACTCGTGGAAGGCATGGAAGAAGTGGAGTACGGAAATCCAACTCGTCGAAGACGACGTCGGCCGAGATGAGAACCCGGTGGGAAGTAAAGTCGAAGCAATGGTACCCCTTATGGTAAGGGAAGTAGCCAAGAAAGACACACCGTGGTCGAAGCGGGAGCCAACTTGTGAGGAGCAATGGCGGCGATGTTAGGGTAACATGCACAACCGAAGGCATGGAGGTGATCATAGCTCTGAGGGGCACCGAAGAGAGCGTGGTGTAGAGTGGGAGCAGGGAGAGGCAAAGTGGAAGGAAGACGGTTGAGCAGTGTGGGTGGTGGTGGTGGAGGTGGTCCCCCGCCGGGTGGCACTCCCCACCGGTGGTGGTGGAGTTGGTAGAGGTCTTCGAGGCAGCCCCACTCCGCTTCGCTCCACTCCCGCCCCTAGTGGTGCGCCGCCATCCCATCAAAGAACCCATGGTCGGGACACACCAAGGCATGGGGACGGGGGGCGCCGGACCTCCACTCCACTCGGCCGCCATGTTCTCCGGCGTCCCTCCCGGATTCCACCCGCTCAACCCATCCAACCTTCGATCTAGCCGGGGGTAGGATCAAACCTCCCCGCAGCGCGATCCTTTAGCATCATGGGGCTGCCACCGCCGGTTGGCGCTGAGTGGATCGCTGACTTGGGCGCTTCCTTCCACACCACTCTTGATGATGACATTCTCTCTTCCATCCTACCTCCTCACCCATCTTGTCCTTCTTCTATCATGGTGGGTGATGGGTCCCTGTCACCTCTGTGGGTTCTGCCCCTGGTCCTTTTCGTCTTTCAAATGTTCTTGTTGCTCCTCAAATGGTCCACAATCTTCTTTCCATTCGTCAATTCACTGCTAATAACTCTTGTTCTGTCGAATTTGACACTTCTGGTCTCACTGTGAAGGATTTAGCTTCCCGGCGACCACTTCTCCGATGTGATATCACAGGACCCCCTTACACTCTTCGCCTTCCGTCTTCCGCTGCTGCTCTTGCCGTGACGCCTTCTTCCACTACCCGGCACCGTCGTCTTGGTCATCCCTACCGCGACGTTTTGGATCGGCTTAGTCGTAGTGCAGCCATCCCTTTTGCCCACACTCATATCGACCACCTTTGTCACGCGTGCCCTTCGGTCGTCATGTTAGACTTCCTTTTTCTTCTTCTTCCCATGCCACACATGCCTTTGATCTTGTCCATTGTGATTTGTGGACCTCACCTGTCCCAAGCATCTCTGGGTTCAAATACTATCTTGTGGTGCTTGATGATTTCTCCCATTACTCTTGGACTTTCCCCGTTCGCGTGCTAAGTTCGAGCCGTTTCCCACTCTCCTCCACTTCTTTGCATGGGTATCCTCTCGCCGGCCTCACCATCAAGGTTGTCGGTGTGACAACAGCGTGAGTTCGTTAGTGTGTGGTGAAGGCGGAGTGGGTGGCCGGAGGGGCCGAGCATGAAGTGCTCGCCTCGGCGACTTGACGGGTGAGAGCATCGGCGGCGGCGCCCTTGCGCTCCCAAGCGAGGGCGGCCACTGAACACGTTCCTCGAGCCGCAGGTCGCGGCCTTGGCGACAAGAAGCGCCGCGGTGAGCGCAGCGTTGTTGGGTGCGGGAGAGTCGTCGGGAGAGCCGCAGGAAGCCGCGGCAAGCGTAGCGCGTGGGCGCATCCATAGGAGGCATGCCAAGTCTCAGCGGCGCTGCACGGCAAGTAAGCGAAGTGGCCTTGTCGCGGCGGTGCCGCGAGGTCGCGCCCGCCGCCCGCTGTGGGAGGACGATGGCATGGGGCGAAGCGGGAGCCCGCGCCCGCAGCCTCTCCGGCACTGGCGCCGCGTTCGCCGTGGCGATGGCGATGGCGCGCCGCTACGCCCGGAGGGACGAGCTCCGGCAAGGGCGGGTCGTAGGGAGGCGAATTGTGGAGGCGGTGGGAGGGGTGGGCGGCCCGGCGGGCCCGCCGCGGCCGCCGCAGCGGGCGAAGCGGGCAGCGCCAAAGCGGCATCACGCGCCCGGAGCGTCTGGGCTAGCGGCGGCGCCAGGCCATCCAAACGCACCAGCTCCACCGCGCCGCAGGGCCACTAGCCGAGCCATGCGCCGGCGAGATCAGCGTCTACGGCGGCGGCGGCGGCGGCGCCGCATCTGGGCTAGCGGCGGCGCCGGGCCCGCATCGGACAGTTCGCACACGCGTGCGTATTGCGGTGCCCGGCGCGGCCGAGCCCAGGGACGCCGCGCCACGCTTCACGCCAAGGGGACGCGTGGGAGAGCCCGCGCCCCGAGGCTGTGACGCGACGGAGAGGAGGAAGGGAGGTGGCGGCGCCGAGGGAAGGGTGGCGCCGGCCGCCGGCCAGCCATGGTTGGGCGGCGCGGAGAAGATTTGGGGGAGATAGAGGACCAAACTAGGGTCGATACCATGTTAGAGTGAATATTCCCATGTTCCTCCAAAACCTAGAAGGGTGGAGCAATATAGTAGTCTGTACATGGGCCTATAATGGGCCTTCACTCATATACACTAACAACGCCAACCATTGACTTTTGTGGACTTTGCACTCTATCTTTGCATTTAATAATTTGACACTTCATGTATCATGGGCATTTGGTTTTGGGACACTTTTTAGCAAATCAATTGATTAATCAATCATCACATCATTGTTCCCTTTAATTATCAACTATCTTACTTAAAAGAGGAACTTGGTAAACTGTTACCATAGTTTACGATTTTGAAGGGCACAGTATCAATCACTGACTAAATAATGACATGGGCTGGTGATATTAGCAGCAAACTTTCAACATAATGCTTCAGATTTTCAGAAACTTTCATTTGAATTTTAGCAATTATCAGTATTGTCTTTGTTATTTGGGGAACTTTGTGGAGCCACAAATCTTTCGCGTTGTTTTCTTCTTATTCTTCATTCCTGTGACTATGTGCCTCCAATATTTTTTTCATGGAACATTATTTTGTCATCCCATATCACTAAGCCTTGTTCTTTTATACTGCATCCTCCATACATTTATTATTTTTTTTTGTAATTATTGGTCTATTGCCAAAGAAAAGATTGGCATGGATGAAGAATGGCCAATTGTATAAAGTGAGACAGTTTTTCAGTTGTAGTCTAATGAGGTTATATAGCACAATATTTTACTAGTAACTGAGTCCTCTGTTGCAGTATGTGACCTTGGTTTAACTGTTTCAAAGGTTTCAGCAAAAGATGAACTTGTGCCTGGTGATATTCTCTTTCTACCTGTTGACATTCAAGAACCTGCTGTTAATGAGAAGACCAAGAAATTTGGTAACGAGAATGAGATTGATTTTCTACGCAGCCTTGAGATCTACAAGGTGTAAATCTATATTTGTTTTTGAAAGATATGTGGATTAGCTTGGGTGATAAATGATGTCATCTGCATCTGTATTTTTTTTTTCAGGATAGGGCCATCATCGTGCTCAACAAACCACCTGGAATGCCAGTGCAAGTAGATAACTTTGTATAACTAATAATCTGCAGTTCACAGAAATTTCAGAGTGTATTTAAGACATGTTTGTTTTTAATTCTGAAGGGTGGTGTTGGCATAAAAAATAGTATTGATATACTGGCGCCAATGTTTGAGGACGGTTCTTCTGAAGCACCTCGGCTGGTGAGTTCTGGGTGCTGCAGTGCTACTCACTTGCAGTACTCGTGGTACATGTATCTTATTGTACAAACCTGATGTATCATCTTGGCTAAAAAACCTTATGAGAATACAAGGGTTAACCAAATATCATTGAAGAGTTCTGAAAGCATAGTAGATTTGGGTATAATGTGTGGGATGAATTGCATTGAGACTTGGGGGCAAGTTGTATCTCTGGATAAATTTAGCAATACCGATTAAAATCCTAACTACCAAAATCCTAAATATTTCTAGGGCTTAATATCAATGCTAGGAAGTAGGAACATGCTCTCCATGTCAAGGTCACCAAAGCGTGGTGATTGATTCTATACTAACATTGATTCAAGGACCTAGGAGAAATATAGCATCTAGGAGTATTAGTCTATCATCTCTGTCAGCATGTATAGCACTAGCAGCTTGCTTATGTAATGAGGTACAGTTTACAAACAAGCGCACCTTTTGAGGCATTAAATTTGATGTACTTGAGGAGTTATTCCGCTTTAGTGATAAGTCCTGTAATCTAGGAGCTTGCTGTGAGAATCACAGATATGGGATGACACATGGACCCAAAGACAGGATTATTTGGGTGGCATTGTTATGTAAGCCACAAGCTGTAGATGGATGAGCTGGACTGAAATAATCTGTCAATTTTCTTTCTCCTCCAATTCTTCTAAATCCATGTCTTTCTTCTTCCTGGTCCTTCTGATTCTCTCATATCTTATGTTTGTACCCCAAACCTCGCTTTGTTCCCGGTCTACACTTTAGCACATCTCTTGTGATATTAAACTGTTTGATAGGAATGGTCTCTTGTGGCTCGTGAAGGTTTTTTCAGTGCAACAAGCCATTACTGCAATGAAACAAACAAAATAATAGATAAGGCCTTATGGTCGGGATCATAAGAAACCACCGACTCCGACGTATTACAGAATACAGATTCTAAACTATGGTTGACTAAAAGAAACTTGACCCCTGAGGTAAGACCTCGAAAAGGTAGAAGATTCTCTTCCGTAAGGGTCAAGAAAAGGCCATGAACCTGGCTGTTCAGGACTTGCCACTAACGGCGAAGACGCGCTTGCATCCGCTTATCACACTGCGACTGTTAGTGGACCACGTAGTACACTGAAAATAGCACAAGGAGTTTTTTTTTTTTTTTTTTTTTTTTTTTTTTTGAGAATGGGGAGTTGTACTCCCAAACTGTAGGTTGCACTTCTGCTTCCCTACCACTGTGCTAGGTGCATGTTCTCAACTATAATTGACTCAGAGAAACAGATGATGGCCATGTGTCAATTTGTCAAGGTAGAGTGGTAGATCAATCTCAAATTAGTGAATGCTATGTTCTGGTTCAAACTGGCAATGCCATAATACCCTGATTTTAGCGTTAGAGTAGCATGCTTTCTGATTATACTGAGCTCTCTCTGTATTCTTAGTTCCTGAGCAAAGTGGCATTACATTGGCGCCACTCCAAGAAACAACTTGTTTGAAAGTTTATGCATGACTTACTTGTATCTTGATATTCGTTTTTATTGCTTCACCAGGTCCACAGGCTTGATAGGGATTGCAGTGGCGTCCTTGTTCTGGGAAGAACTCAACTTAGCGCTTCCATTATGCATGCTATATTTCGTGAGAAAACTGCTGATGCTTTAGGTGATGTAAGTTTTAAAATAATCTTACTCTGTTTGGCACCATTTTTTGTATTCTTATTCAACTTCAAAGTTATTATCTTCTATGTATCTTGAAAATATTTTCCATTATGTCAAGGGTACTCAACAAGTACTGCAAAGAAAATATGTTGCACTAGTTATTGGAAGACCTAGGCATCCCAAGGGTTTATTGTCAGCTCCGCTTGCAAAGGTTTGTATGGATATTGTTACCTTTTTGTTGCTAGTTTTATCTTTTCTTAATTATAGGACAGAAATGTGCACAATTCAGTGACAATTGAATAACCTGAAATTCTCTTGAAAAATCTCAAACTAGTAGTATTTCTATATCTGAAAGCTATTTGATACTTTACAGATACTCAATGGCAAGTTTTTCCGCTTAGTGGTCTGAACATTGTTCGCACGAGAGACTATATGAACAACTTGTACTTGCTAGGTCATCAGCTGTAATGACTGATTGTCACTTTTAACTCATTGTTGCAATTTTTCCACTGAAAGAAAAAAATAACTATATATGCATTATGCAAATCAGAATCAAGAATACATGTTTGACTTGCCATTGAGATGTGATAGAGCAATATAAAAGTGTTATAGAGTATGGACGACAGATGATAGCTGGCCCAATGGGTCGCTCATCTGATGTCCTTATAGACCATGCGCCTGCACGTAATTAGGATGGTTATTGAGTAAATAGGATAGTGCCATAGTACCATATTGATCACCCCTTATGAGGCTCAATGCAATCCATTAATTTCCATGACATATTCTTGCTTACAAAAGGTATTCTTCTGACAATATCCTTTGAGGTACACTAAAATAAGAAAAAATAAAATAAAAAGATGTCCTCTCCTCATTTATATACAGTCCTCACAAAGTCATTAATTGCCAAAGGACATTTTAATGGTGAAATTGCAGTTATTCATTTTCCTGATAGCAGGACTTAACTTTTTTAAAAAAAAAAAAAAGAAGCAGAAGAGCATGACTTAAGTTGCAGTTTCTGTGTGCCAATTTTTTTTTTTCTTTTTTCCTTATTTGTTTTGATCTTTCAGTTCATACTGAAAACTTGACCAACTTCGGTTCTCATGTATGCCCGCCAATCCATTACTACCTGAATTTCTCATAAAATGATTGAATTGTATGAATCTTATCAAAATCTTGGTAAGTTCTGTTTCAAGCTAGGCCAGTTTACAGCTTGTTACAAGCTACTTGTTGGAGTTTGACTATCCACGCATTTACAATACTTCTTTGTTTGCACTTTTATTCTTTCTTACACTCACTACAGTCAGTCAAAAGTGTTAGTACAAGATATTGAAGTATTATCAGATTTTATTATTGTGTCTGTGAGTAAGCTTGAAGTTCATGTTTATTCACTGATATCAACTTGGCTTCCTAAATCCTGTGAAGTAGCACTATAGACACTCCGTTGGTATTTTGGTGTAACTGTAGATAGTGGTGGCAAAAATTCACCAAAACCGATTAACCAAACCAAACCGATTTAACCTTAAAAAGTCGGTTATCCGAAATATTTGTGATCTATTCGGTTAATAGAAAATTACTCGGTTTTAAGCTGCCATTAACCAAATGAGTAAAATGCACCCTGGTAATACTTAAACTATTCTGTGGGTATCACATAGGTACTCCAACTCAAAAACGTAACCGTCAGGTACTCAATCTATTATGTGGGTACCAGATAGGTACTCTAACTCACAAACGTAATAACCAGGTACTCAAACTATTTACGTTCATCACCGGCAGTCCAAACTTGGTCACGTAACTTGTACTGTACTGTTCCCTTAAGTAGTGTGAAATAAAAATTATGGACAAATAGTGTGCTGTACATGAATTCGGAGCTCGCCGCCGCCGCGCGGATTTGGCATATGATTTATTCGGCACTCAGCAGCTAGCCAACAGCTGATCTTGCATATCCAAAGACTTGCGTACTTACTGTTATAATGACGAGAATAATTGAACTAAATTTTTATTACCCAATTGCTTGTGAGGTGCCGTTTTTATAGAACTAACATTTTTTTTCTATTGGGGTCTGATTTTTGAAACAATATGTTAGGCATGCCGCAAACACACATGTACACAACACCCTCGCGGTGCCTGTGGCACGCTAGCCTCGCGCTGCCGTGCTTTGTCGTGCTGCTGTGCTGCTGTGCTGCACTGCCCGCTCTTGCCCGTGCTG
This sequence comes from Hyparrhenia diplandra, assembly GCA_015847255.1. Taxonomy (NCBI): domain Eukaryota; kingdom Viridiplantae; phylum Streptophyta; class Magnoliopsida; order Poales; family Poaceae; genus Hyparrhenia; species Hyparrhenia diplandra. The sequence goes on along the minus strand of JADLZK010008851.1, from coordinate 149,053 downwards.
TTGACTGCGACCGTGGGGTTCTGCAAAATTGCCATGCTCATTATCGAGGGTGGGTAGTCCACGTTAGCTAATAGTGACTGCATGGCCTAAGTTTGGACCGGTGGTGATCAACGAAAAATAGATCGAAAGTACCTAGCTGTTACGTTTCAAAGTTGAGTACCTATCCGGTACCCACGGAATAGTTTGAGTACTTGATCGTTATGTTTTTAAGATGGAGTACCAATCTGGTACCCACATAATAGTTTAGGTACCTAGGGTGCATTTTACTCTAACCAAATTAATCTGATTAACCGAAATTCTTTCTAACTTATTATATTAAACAGTAAAATTGTGCCCATTTGCATATTGAAATATATTTCTATGAGACTTTATTTTTTAGAAGTGTTGTTTGTTACTTTTCCTTTTGTTTTATTGCATGTTCCATGTCTTGTTAGGTGCTTTCTAATTAATACAATTATGTTGCATTATCTACCATAGAAGGATAATATGTGTTATGGTTGTTAAGTTGCACGCACCGACCGGTTCAACCCAAAAGCTTATACACATTTCAACGCCCCCCACTCACGTGCAGCCGAAAGAGGCGCAAACGTGGAAAATAAAGGGGCGGAGGACTTAAATTGCCTGTACCAGGTTCCGAACTCGAGACCTCTGGGCCATGTTAAGTTGCGCGCACCGACCGGTTAAAATGTGTATAAGTGCATTGCCCACCTCTTCCCAACTGCTTAAGCTTTTGGGTTGAGCCGGTCGGTCCATGCAACTTAACACATTTCAACAATGGTTAACCGATTTCACCGAATTAACCAAATGCCCAGGCCTAACTGTAGACATCAGTTAGCATTTTTCCATCATTGTATGCATTATTGCTTGAGAATAAGATGGTTGCCCTGGCGAATCAGACCAAAAGAATCATAAAGAAACTTGTAGCCAGTAATGTTTTTTATTTGCTTTCAGAATTTGATCTGGAGCCTGTTGCTTCGTTCTTTGTAATCTCAACATAGTATTTCTCTTACTTATCTTGACCATCCCAGTTCAAAAGATTTTCCATATTGGGTGAAGTATGACGAAAGATATGTAGGTCTCATCCATTTACTTTATTTTCTTTCATGCTCAGTGGAGATACTTGTGCTGGCTGTGCATGCGAACTTGCAGGAGTTTCTTATTTGGGAAAGAGAAGTCCATTTGACATTCTCAACTAAAATTGTGCCTATTTAGCCCAAAAGAGTACAAAACCACACTTATGCCCCCTGAGGTGGTTTTTGTCACTTCTGACTGATGAAATGGTCATTACTCAGCAAATCGAATCTCTTATGTGCTCGCCCAGCTGAAGAGATGCACTCACTGGACCCCTCAAAACCTTGATGTTGTTTCCTGTGTGTAAAAAGGCAAGGGAATAGCTATTTATACAACTGAGTCGCTCAACACCTGTACGACCATGGCAGCATGATCCACTAATCTGGTGGCTCATCCAAATTACTGTGCATTGAGAATGAACCTGTACAATATAGTCTAATATATAGCAAGGTTCATATGGCCTGGTTCACAGCCGTAGTGTGCCACGCCAAGTCTACGCAAAAAAATCCTCCACCATGGACTAGTAATGCGAAAACTGTGGCGCGCCAAGCTTTGCTGATCAAGCAAACAGCAGACCTGATAGGTGTGGCAGCTTTACCTGTAAATTGGCGGCGGAATTTATAATAAATACATATGCATGTAAATTGAAACAGTCATGCTGTGACAACAAATATTTAATTGAACAGTCTCTTCCATAGTTCCGTGATGTAAATTGGCGGCGGAATTTATAATATATATATATATATATAGAAAAGGTTGTTCTATGTACAGGTCAATCAACTATGCTAATTTTAACTATGCATGTGGGTTTGTTAGGTGGAATATTTTGGTTTCTCTGAAGTTTGTCAGTGAGTTTTGGTTTACCTTTTGGAATAGAACTCCAGTATGTCTGTTTGTCTCAAACTTTTCTTTTGTTTTCTACACCTTTTGGAACTCTGATCCATTTCAGAGCTCTTCTTCGTTTTCCATATGGTTTGTTCACTAACTATATTGATTGCTGTTTCCTTCAGTAGTATCTTATGGTTAAGCCTTGCACTTTCATAGGTTGCATTACAAGATGGCAGGTCGGAGCGTCTGACTGTTTGCGCTGGTTCAAATACTACTTCTGTTCAAGATGCTTTGACAGAGTACCGTGTGATTGAGTCTTGTCCTCAAGGTAGGCAAGAAAAAATGCATTTTATTTTTGTACGGATAAGTAAATTATTACTGCTAGTAGTATCATTTCAAAATGGAATAAGTAGCATCAGATAGTGTAGAACTCTGGGGCCACTATGCTGCTGATAAAAATAACGTCAAACAGATATCAAATCAGATATGAATATAAACAAATTCATTCAAGGAGATGCATTAAACTGCAATATAGTTTCTCAGTGCTATAACATTAGGTTGTAAGACATAATCTGCTGCTGACCCCCCTCTCTGAATTTGATCAGGAGCAGTCAATCGGTCGGCTCCTGGTTGCTGTAGCAGTATTGGCTTTAGGCCATTCCTAGTACTAGGTAGTATAGTAGTTGGTATTGGCATACCTCAGCCATACCAAGTAGTGGGCTGAAATCAGCCATGTCCTAGAGGACATAGGAGCAGTACCTTACTAGGTACTTGTAGTGTGTGTGTATACTATCTCTATGCAATTGGAAAGGTGTCAGACCCCGTTGCGCCGGGCGAAGCCAGAGACGGAGGGAAGACGGAAGCGGATCTCGGACGACGGACGGCGGAGGAACCTGTCCTCACCGCATGAATTTCATTCAACTTCAAAACATGAGTTTGCCGGACGGCTTACAGGGTTCTTAACCAGTTTGGCCTCGGGCCCACACGCCGAGACGGAATTGTAAATACGCTTTTAACGCGAGCACATTACATGAATGAAAACGTAAACAGCTAATGTGTCTTCTTTCACACGTCGTTCTTCTCTCGGGGTCCCGACAACTCCCCCCGCCGAAGATGCCGCTTGACCCCAAGCGAGGTGCCTCCGAGTAGCGCTTCGCGTAGCACGCTGTAGTCCTCCCACGCCGCCGATGTACTTGGCGGTCGATCCCACTTGATCAGTACTTGAGGAATAGCTTTGTTACCTCGCTTCACCAGGCGGCGATCCAAGATGTCTTCCGGTAGGGCTTGTGCAACCTCCAAGTCGGTGATGGTAGGCAGCTCGAGAGTACACCGGAGTATGGTCGGGCACAAAAGCTTTCAACTGTGAAACATGAAAAACATTGTGAATTTTACCGTCGGGGGGTAAGTCTAACTGATAAGCCACCATGCCCACTGATCCATAATGGTGTAGGGACCGAAATACTTGTAAGAGAGCTTGGGATAAGGACGATTTGCCACTCGACGATTGAGTGTACGGTTGGAGCTTAAGTAGCACTTTGTCCCCTATCTCAAACCGAACATCTGTCCGTTTCTTGTCGGCCATCAACTTGATACGGTTGCGAAGTTTCGCATGATGATGTTTCGTGAGCCTGCAGGATGCAATTCACGGTGCTCAATGATTTCAGCCACCGACAAAGTGGTGTTGTAGCTCCGAGGGGATACCGAGACACCCAAATTTGCCTCGACACCATACGAAAGGCCTTGAATTGTGAACACCCAATTGAAGTATGATAGCTCGAATTGTACCAAAATTCAGCTAACGAGAGCCATTTGTACCCGGGTTTGAGGGGCATCTTGTACGCATTATCCGAGATACATCTCCATGCACCGATTGACTCTTTCTGTCCGACCATCGGACTCTGGATGATAGGTCGTGCTTCGATTGAGCTGCACCTTGTAAACCTGAAAGATTTCTTTCCAAAAATTGCTCAAGAAGATTGGATCTCTATCACTTGTCATGGTTTGTGGAAAGCCATGGAGTTTGACTATGTTGTCCAAAAACAACAGCCACAAAGATGCTTGTTGTATAAGGGTGCTTGAGGGGCAGAAATGAGCATACTTAGTAAGTCTGTCCACCACAACCATAATCACACTGTAGCCATGAGATTTGGGTAGACCTTCCACAAAGTCCATGGTGATATCACTCCACATAGAATGAGGGATTGGCAGTGGTTGTAATAAGCCCGGTATTTAGGTGCTTTGCCTGTTGGCAAACCAGGCATTGTTTGAAATACTCAGCTACTGCTTGTTTCATGCCTTTCCAGTGGAAATGGTTTTTCAGTCTTTGGTATGTTGCTTTTACCCCAGAATGACCACCCATTGCACTTGCATGGAAAGTGGCTAACAGTTTGGTTTGAGTAGCAGAGTGGTTGCCCACCCATATCTTAGATTTGTACCTAATGATACCTGGTCCAGCCGTATCCCGCTTCATTGGGACTATGGAGGGCCAACCTGTTGGGCAAAGATGTTTGGGCCCTAGGATCGATGGTGTAGGTGTTCAACACTTCCCGAATCCAATCCTGCTTGATCATGGAGATTGCTTGCAGATGATTTAAATGAGGTGCTCTAGATAGGGCATCTGCCACTATATTGTCCTTGCCTTTGCGGTACACTATCTTGAACTGAAATCCCATGAGTCTTGTCATTGCCTTCTTTTGCATTTCAGAGTGAAGATTTTGCTCAGTCAGATAAGATAGAGATTTGTGATCAGTCAAAATAATGAATTCCTGTCATTGCAAATAAGGCTTCCACCTTTCCACTGCCATGATTAATGCTAGAAACTCTTTTTCATAGATGGATAGAGATTTATGTTTTTCACCCAAGCCCTTGCTGAGAAAAGCAATGGGTTGTGATTTCTCGCATGAGTACCGCACCTATCCCTTCGCCACAAGCATCAGTTTCCACAGTAAATGGGGCATTGAAATCTGGAAGAGCTAGAACTGGAGTCGAAGACATGGCTTGCTTGAGTTGCTCAAAAGCTTGCTGAGCTCTGTCTGACCACTGAAACTGTTTCAGTCTTAGGATATTGGTGAGAGGTTTAGCTACGATTCCATAACCCCTCACAAACTTTCTATAGTACCCAGTTAAGCCCAGAAATGCCCTTAATTCTGTGAAAGTTGTTGGTACTGGGTAGTTGAGCATTGCAGTTATCTTGCCAGGATCAGTTGCCACTCCCTTATCTGATATAATGTGCCCCAAATATTCAAGTTGTGGCAATGCAAATGAACACTTGGACTGCTTCATGTATAGCTGATGCTCCTGTAACTTCTGCAATATGAGTTTCGGTGGGTGGCATGCTCACCAATGATTTACTATAAATCGAGATATCATCTAGAAATACTAGTGCAAATTTCCTCAAATAAGGCCGGAGTATCTCGATTCATAAGACACCGAAAAGTGGCGGGAGCATTGGTCAGTCAAAGGGCATGACCTTAAACTGGTAATGGCCCTCATGTGTTTTAAAAGCAGTCTTGTACTCATCTTCAGGTAACATCCTAATTTGGTGATACCCTGTGTAACACCCCAGGTGTTAATTACTAGCTAAGCAACGGATTTGGTCAAAGACAAGTGTATTAGTTCATGGTCAAGTTGTCGGTCGAAAAGACGCGAGAGGAATCGGTTCCTAAAAGTATCCTCTTGTCGGAAAACCCCGGATTTCAAACCCTAGTTTGTCCCCTTTTTATTTTATTCAAAATTTATGCAAAATTTGAGAAAACTTTCCAAAGCTAGTTTGTAGATCTTGTTGAGAGGAACAAAAGTCATGTACAAAGTTTTTCAAGTTTTTACATGATTTTAAAAAGTAATTTTGAATTCAAATTTCAAATTTTGAAATGCTTTTCAAAAAGTCAAACTTAGAGGCTGAATTTGAAAATGGTCCAATTGTGAAAATTGTAGATCTTGAAAAAAATTTAAGGGGAGTTACTTTTTGTTAAATTTTGAGTTTAGTTCAAATTTTTGAGAGTAATTTGCAAAATTCAAAGTTGAAAGAGAAGGTCAAACTTAGGACTTAGAATTTTTCTAAGTCCGAGATCGTGTCCGACAGATCGACGTCTCGCGTTCTCGAGATTTTGTTAAGCAACTTGAGTTGGACCAAAAAACGGATTTGAGTTTATGTTTTGAAGACCAACATATCAAAAGTTGGGATCGATCGGATTTGATTTGACAAGGTTTTGACAATCCTTTCCAAGTATCATTAAATCGTTGACAATGCAAGTTTTGGAGATGATTATCTCTTAATCGAGCGATTAATGATCATGGGCCTGTTATGAAAAATGAAGGTTGATCGCTGGAGAACATTTTTGCCTCTTGGCCCATGTCGAGATTCGCCCGAAGTAGCCCAAACCGCATCCAAACCGACCTCGCTGACACGCGTCACATGTTCGATGGAATGCCCCAAAGGAATTTTCGCGTCGGGGCGGCGTCCACTCCATTGCCGCCACCGATGCTTCTCGTGGCGACTCGTCCGCGTTTCGCCTGCCCAGTCGTCGGCGGCGGTGTCCGAAAGTGCCATTGTCCCAACCGTCCGCCCTCGCTCTTTCTTTCGCCTCACAACTCAATCTCGCCGCGCCGGCCGCTCCGCCATGGATCGGCCGGGCCGACCCCATGGCCGCCGCCGCTTTTCTCCATCCTAGCCACCAACGCTCTCGTCGTGTCCTCAAGATCGCCTCGCCGCTGTCCTCTAGCCGCTCGTCGCCGCAGTCGCCGGCGCCGCCGCTGCTGGGCGGCCGCCGCTATGGCCCCGCTGCGGCGGCCAGCTCAAGGTTCTCGCCGAAAGCCAGGGCTGGCGGGGTGCGGCTGCGCCGCCCTCGCGCGCCGCCCTCGAGGCCGGGAGGCCGCCCTCGCCGGGCCGACAAACTGCACCGCCGCCGCCCGACCCGCCCCCGCTCGGCTTCAACGAAGAAAGAAGAAGAGAAGGGAAAAATGAAGTAGAGAAGGACTTGATTGTAAAATCGAAAACTCCAGGAGCTAGTGAGAAGTCTCATGACTCATATGAATAGTGCTTTGTACCTCATTTGTAATTTCATAAAAGTTAAAGGTCTTTTTCTCCGCAATTTTGCCAAGTCAAGGTTCGGGCAAAGCCGTAGTTGGGCCGGCCTTTTACTGTTCATATGGGCCAGCCTACTGCTACAGTAACCAGGTCACACAGTACTGGGCGAATACGCCCCGCCAGTCTTTTCTTTTTAACAAATGAATTTTTAATTTCTTTTTATATGAATAGTATCTGTTTTTGTTATTTTCATATAAATTCTTATACTAGCTCAAAAATTCTGAAAATTTTTGTGTAGCCTTCCCATGTGTATGTCTATCCATGAAAAATTTGAAACTTGCATTTTGAATAGTTTGGGCATGAATTAAAAATACAAATTTTAATTGAAAAAAATGCATCTTCCTTGATTTTTAATAATTATTTTATTTATCCAAAAATCATGAAACTTTATTTGGTGCTTGTTTTATGATATGACCTACTTGTATAAAAAGTTTGGAGCCATTTTTTGAAATGCTTAAATTATTTTCTATTTTTATGCTTTATTTATTTAATTAGAAAATGAGATGATTAGTGACTTTCGACTTAGGGTTTTGGGTAGATTTTTGGGTTGTTTTGTAAACCCTAAACCACACCACTGTCGATGGTCCTTGAGAGCTCCTTAGGCAATGGTGATGATATCTTGTAGAGTAGTTCAAATAAGTTGGTTTTGTTGGGTTGCAACTTTATCGTGAAGGAAAGTTGTACTCACGTTGTTTATCATTTCATGCATCCATCAAGCATCATATTTATACTACATCATGCTAAAGCATGCATCATCATCTACGTGTAGAGTATACGAGAGTGAGATGGTTCATGATGGTCGAGCCTCAAAGAAGATTCATTCATCCGAAGTGTTGGTGTCAAGTGTGACGTGGGTGGTCCAACTTCGAATCTAACTTTTTCCCCGCAAATACGTGCAAGCCCCCGTTCATTTAAACATTCCTTGTGTTTTTACAAAGCTTTATATCACCTTTGCTTTATGCCTTTGCATTAGGTGATAGGAGTTGTGTGATAACCTAATTGATGCATTATCCATCCTTGATTATTTCAATATCTACCTTGATAACCTGTTTTGCTAAAATGCTAGAACGCTTAGCCTGGCTATATAGTTAGACTTTTGAGTCAAAATATGACAAGTCCTTTATGATAGCCCGAAGAGGCTTTTGATGAGAAAAGATGCTTTATGATGGAACCATACTTTGGGATATGGTTTTGAATTTGAGACCGGTCGGGTAATTTGTAATCGAGAGAATGGAGTCTCGGTGTAGTATTTCCGACTTGTCGATTAAGGACTTGAAGCGTGTAGGCCTGTGGTAACCGAGACTATGGAACGCAATTTGCGCCGAGGTCGTTGGACCAATGGCACGCCTCTGTCATGGGTGTCATCCCATCACGGTCGACCCTAGTTCGGGCGCATACTCCGGTAAGCCTCGATCTTGGGGGTGTCAAATCGGAAACGTACAACCGCGCGACCGGGAGTGGAGAGATGGCGGGAGTACATGTTACCCTCGTGGGTTAAAGTCCCTGGATTGGAGGTGTACGGTATTCTCGGGTGGCGTGGGACGCGGTTCCGCTTTTGAGTATCCAGAAAGGGTTGATATATGCAAGCTTAAGTGCTACATATGTGTCGTGTGGAAAGAACTCCCCAAATTGGTTAATCGATTTCGAAATCGCCGTGCTTCTGGATATGGAGACTTCGGTTTCCCGACTTATATCATAGTTTAATTATGGAACAAAGTGAGGAAATGAAATAAGTGATGGAATGTCTAAAAAGTGTGTGCTCTAGTGTAAGATCACCTAGAGTAGGTGAAAAACTTAATTGGGATTAAAATATTGAAAGTAAGGATTCACTACTAGTAAGCTTTTCTCGCAAAAAGAGTCCTTGATTCTTGCTAAAAGCCTTACCTTGAATCCCATTAGACCAAAGATTCCCGAAGTCTTCTCCTATTTTCTTTAGTCGGGTAAGTCTTGTTGAGTACTCCCGTACTCGAGGTTTGTTAACCCCCCTGCGTGTATTGACTCGTCTTTGATTAACCAAGGTTATGTCGGTGGGCACGACATGATCTGGTTTATCTTCCAGTTCTACCTAGTTTCCGCAAATAAGTTAAGTTTACTCAAATGTAACTTATTCACAATTTGTAAAGTTAATGTTATTATTCTTCCGCACTCTGATCTATATTTTTATAACAAATGTTGTAATGTTGTAGCTACTCCTTTGTTGATCCTGGTATGAGTGGTGTAATCGGGGTTTCCGATGACACTTGACAGGCTTCTTAGGTTCAGAGGTTTTTGAGACAATGACAAAAAGTGTGGGCCCAATAATTAGGAGGTTACGGTTACACCCTGCTTTCATATCCAGCTTTGTGAAATATTTGGACCCCACTAACTCATCCAATATTTCATCAATTATGGGTAGAGGGAATCTGTTCTTGATTGTGAGGTCATTGAGCTTCGTGTAGTCCACACAGAAGCGCCAAGTGCCATCTTTCTTCTTTACTAAGAGAACAGGGCTAGCAAATGGGCTATGGCTATGTGTGATGAAGCCTGACTGCAATAACTGCCTCACCTGAGTCTCAATCTCTGTTTTCAGTTGTGGAGAGTAATGATAAGGTCTGGCATTGACTGGTATAGCTCCTGGTAACAGAGGTATGGCATGATCATAAGACACGGAGGGTGGTAACTCAGTAGGATCCTGAAAGATGCTCTTGTGGTCTTCCAGAATCTGGGCAATCTCAGAAGGTAAGCCCTGAGTGGCTGTGGAAGTAGGAGTCTTACAGGATTCACTGGTGGCTATGGCAAAAGCCCAGGCATCATTTCCCTTTGTTGACTTGTATAGCTTATGAGCTGAGATTGGAGTGGCAGTCAATTCTCTGGGTAGAATACCCTGCAGCTTGATCTGTTTGCCACAGTTTTCAAATTGTATAGTCTTTTTCTTCCAATCAAAGGTCATAGGGTCATGGAGCTGAAGCCAGTCATACCCCAGTATTGCATCAAAGGGGGCCATGTCCAGTACTATCATCTCATGAGTCATAGTATGGCCTTGAATATACCATTGCAACTTGGGCACTGTAGCTTTAGCAGTGAGCCAATGGTCATCTGCTAACTTCACTTTCCTTGGTGTCATTGGTTGGGTCTGGAGCTTGGCCAAATGCACAAAATTTTGACTGACAAAACTATGTGAACTGCCTGAGTCTATCAGAATGAGCATAACTTTGTCCTGTACCTTGGCCTTCAGCCTGAGTGAATTTTCAGTTTCAGTGCTTGACATAGCATGGACTGAGTTCACACTTTTCCTCCTGTAGCACTTCCTGTATAGTCAGTTGGTTTAACTGCTCCTCAGTGATTTCTGTTTTATCACTGCTGAGATCATCCAGGACTAATGCATGAGCATGCTGCTTTTGCTTTTTCTGACATACTTCATTATGGCCAGGCTCATATTTTTCACCACAGGCAAAACAAAGATTGTTGGCTCTTCTGTAATCTCTAAGTTGTCTCAACCTCTGAAATTGGTTGTTACCAGTATTTGTAGCTGGTTGCCCTTCCAACTTGGGAGGCTGATGTCTGAATGGCAGCTGCTTGTGTTGCTTGGCTTTGCTCCTTTCCAGAGTTCTTTGCTGTATTTTAGCAATAACTGATGCTCTCTCCACAGTTGTGGGTACATGAGGCTCCACTGCAGTTCTAATCTCCTCTTTGAGTCCTTGAACATATCTTGTAGCAAAGAACAAATCATCATAATGACAGTTATGCATAGTAATATTGTATTGCAGGGCTTGGAAAGCTGTGGTATAATCTTCAACTGACTCAGTTTGCTTGAATTCTAGAATTTCCTGAATTGAATTCCTGAAGTCATCTTCTCCAAATTTACCATGTATCACCTCACAGAACCTTTTCCAAGTAGGTACAACATGGTTCTGTTTATATGCTTGCCACCACATTGCTGCATTGCCTTCCAGGTGCATTGTGGCAGCCTGTACCTTCAGTGCTTCATTGATGCCATACATAGCAAAATAGCTGGCACAATTGTCCAACCAAATTTTAGGGTTCTCTCCATCAAATTTGGGAAAGTAAATCTTTGGCAATGTATGATGGGGTATTGAATCTGGTGATGGTGTCTAGGCCGTCGAGACCTTCTGCTAGGCTCACCTCGATGCTCAGGACCTTTGCCTGCAAAAGTGTTTTGAAATTGTGGTTCTGACTCGCCAGAGATCGTTGAAGCGCTTTCAGAGAGTGACCAGCTCGTTCAAATTGTTGTAGCGTCAATGCTGCCACCGCTTGGCCATTAGCCTGTACCTGACCTGCAATGAACTTTTGATTATCTGCAGTAGCCTTAATCTCCTTCTTCAACTCTTGCTGCACTAAACTGATACCATTCATTTGAGAGAACAGTAGATCAAACTGTGATAAGATGTGCTCATATCGATTTGACTCTTCCTCCGATGCCTTCGACATGCTGTCGAGGACGAACTTAGTTTGAGGGGATGGTTTTAGAGGAGCCGTCGTGAAGATTGTTGTAGCAATCGGTTTGGTGTACACCTCCCCAATTTGTTGCTACAACCTGTCGCTGACTACGCCTGAAGGTGTGGCACCACTCCGGTATTTTACACAGAGACTTGCTCTGCAACCCTTGTGAATGAACACCTTCCCACCAACGCCACCGCACAGAGTACACAATCAAACGACTGGGGAGATTTTACACAAGGACAAGGCCTTGCAACCCTGGTCGGCTATGTATTCTGGCTGGAGCTGCCGCCGCCACCGCCGATAGCTGGCTGGGATCTGGATCGTGTGACCCGTAGCCCACGCCAAGGATAGACTGGTCTCTGATACCACTTGTCAGACCCCCGTTGCCGCCCGGGCGAAGCCGCTGAGACGTGAGGAAGACGGAAGCGGATCTCGGACGACGAACGGCGGAGGAACCTGTCCTCACCGCACGAATTTCATTCAACTTCAAAACATGAGTTTGCCGGACGGCTTACAGGGTTCTTAACCAGTTTGGCCTCGGGCCCACACGACAGAGACGGAATTGTAAATACGCTTAACGCGAGCACATTACATGAATGAAAACGTAAACAGCTAATGTGTCTTCTTTCACACGTCGTTCTTCTCTGGGGTCCTGACAAAAGGGCAGTTTCAGTTGCCACATTCAGAGTTTCAGAGCTGCTGCAGCAGCTCGTGCAGTGTGTGTGTGTGTGCGCGCGCGCGCTGAGCTCAACTCCTACCTTTAGCCAAAGTGTGTGGGTGTGCTGGTAAGCAAATTGCTTACCTGTGCAGGGATCCCAGGGGTCAACATAGGTGTCCTGGATGATGATAGCCACTGTAAGCTTAGCAAATGAAGTAGATTGCTGAATTATGATGCATCATTTTATTCAATCTTGTTGTCCTTTTGTGGTGATGGGTTTGGGATATTGTCAGTAAGCAGCAAAAAAGGTGATGCAGTGAAATTGCTTTGAGTTAAGGAAAGTCCATACTAATATGGTGTGAAATTACTTACATATAACTGTTATATTGTGATTTAATAAATAATATTGAAGTTTGCTAATGATTTTAGGGTACACTTGGTTAGAACTATTCCCTCGAACTGGGAGGAAGCATCAGGTAACTATAATACTCCTATGTCATTTACCTGTGAACAAACTGGTTTTGTTGTACTTGCAAGGTACATGAAGAATCATCTAATACTAACCACTCTGAAAAACTCTCATTTTTATTCTTGAACTGAGCCAGCTCCGAGTCCATTGTGCGGAGGTTCTAGGAACACCAATCGTTGGGGATTACAAGTACGGACGGCAAGCCCACCAGAGCTGGACGCCTCTTCCTATGCCGCAAACAGTCGACGAGGAATTGCTCAAGAAAAGGAAGCTTCCCTTTGGGCTTGCTTTGGGCGGTGGAAGCGTAGCTGAGCAGCAGCCACAGCTTCATCTACACTGCAAGCAGATGATCCTTCCTGACATCTCAGCAGCTATGCAGCAGCTGCAGTCTTCAGATGGTGACCACGATTTCTCTGACCTGGAGAAGCTGAGCTTTGTCACGCCATTGCCCTTGCACATGCAGTTAAGCTGGAAGATTCTGATGTCCGTAGGCCAGTAATGCTGTCATTTCCTTTAGTCATGCCTGCTTGCTGTGCTCGAAGTGCTGGTTTTGCTTTAAGACGTCGCAGAAATAGTACAGCTTGAAAAACCCTTAGTTTGAGCTGTTGTAGTGGACCTTTACTGAGGTGAAAAAAGACATAACACACAGAAACGATGTTCAAATATACTTTTCTTTTTTTCTTCTTTTTTTTTCTGGTTTCCCCAGAGAACTAACTTTTCATATGATGCAGCATCATGTTAAGTAATCAATGAGTAACGATACAAGTTCAAGGTTCTGTTAAAATCTGAGCCGGCCCGGCGTGCCAAGCAGTCGTCAGGAAGGTTTGGATGCTCGTTCGAGGGAAAAGGAGAAAAATCAGACTTCGGCCAAAAAGCCGGTATAGGCCTGATGTCTACTCCTCCGTTCATATATAAAATAAATAAATATCAAATTACTACCTCCTCTAAACTACCAGCATGAAATTCAATGATGACTGCAGTGCAGTAGCATGTGCCAGAACAAGAAAGTAGAATTTTTTCATAAAAATGACACGAAGAAAATCGCATCGCATCCTACTCTCTGTTTCAACTTTTTCTTCTGCGTCGGTAGTCTGCACTACCACTGTTCGCTTCCATGACTGCCGTTACCGCAAACTTTAACTTAGGCTACAGCAGTGCCACAAGATTTTTTTTTTTATTAAAATGTACTGCAATAGACCAGCAAACATCAATAGTCACTGCAATCAAAGGAACCAAAAATCCTAAATTAAAGCCTTGATGCACATATAACTACATCAAACAATTTTTTTAAGAATTACATCAAACAATTTAATTACATCAAGCCGAAAAAAGTCCAGCACAAAAAGGTTGGATGCAGGTCCAGTTGAACATTTCCGGTGTAAACTACTTCAGTGGTTTCAACCCGAGTGAGGCCCGTAGCTTGTTCATTTCTATGATCTCTGGGTCATTAGGGTCCGGAGCATTCCCTTCACCCTTCTTCTCTTTTCTTTTCCTTCTTCCTCTTGGGTTCCTCTCTTGATCCACCATCCTCAACACGTCCTCGAGGACTCGCACTGCCACGACCACGCCTCCTGCGGTACTCTCCATCTTCCCGGTCTCTGTCCCGTCGATCTCTGCTCCTTGATCGGCTCCTGTGCCTGCCACGGTCTCTGTCCCGCGGTCCCTTTCCCTACCATCCCTCTCCTCCCTGTCTCGATCCCTGTCACGACTGTAGTCATCGTCCTCGAAGGCGGTGACGGTCACGATCCCTATCCCGGTTTCTGTCTCTTTCACGATCTCTGTCTCGGTCTCTTTCCCGCCCTCTCCCATAATCCCTATCATAATCCCGATCTCTATCATAATCTCTGTCCCTGTAAAACAGGCATAAAAGTGCATTAAATCAGCAAACATCAATAGTCACTGCAATCAAAGGAACCAAAAATCCTAAATTAAACTTATTCAAGATATCATCATCCACCAGTGGAGGAACAATCAAATAACTAAATCTGTATATGTACTTTACATGATAATCAAATGGAACAAGTTTGTTTCAAGAAGATAAATGGTACCATACTGTCTAGAGTGGTCCAATTCAAGATTATATTCTAGATTTAACGATGCCATGGAGTTCTGATCCATTAACTTATCAGCACCTGATCTTTATTGTTAGTCAAGTATTAAGCAGTTTTAAACTGTGTGCTCAGAAACTACATAAGATGATTCATATTTTACTTGATAAAAACCAGCCCCCCAAAGTTACTATACCATAAAATTGTCACACATGATATACAAAGTCATCAACATTTTATCCCTAACAGCTATGCTTTACTAGAAGGAAACAAAATCATTAATATAACCATTTGTTTAGCTGGTCACTAAAAACATATGCCATAATCAACAAAACCCTATACTTACACTTCTATACATGACCCGCCCACCCCCCCTCAAAATAAAAAAGAACTTTCATAGTTCCATGACAGCAAATAAGCTTATTACTTCTCAAAGCCTGAAAAATGTGTCAGTGACATAAGCAGGAAAACATGAAAAACAAAGGGGTCAAAAAGAAATGCAATGGACTCAAAATATGAACTAAAAACAACAGCAATGAAATTCAATAAGCAAGATATTCTATTCAAGATTATTCTAAAAATAAATTATGATTATGTATCTGTTTGACCCATCATACTTCTCGCTGCACACTATCAGTGCAGAGAAACCTGGCAGAGCCACAATTTTCACTGTCGGAAGTGGTATACCTACCAATGGCTCTTGATATTAAAATGCCATGGCAGTAACACTGATATAAATCACTGCAATGATGCATCAACAGCTTCCGGTATATGATGTCAAGATTAAGAATCAAAGCATGTAGACTAGACGTCACAAATTAAGAATGATATTTTGATACAGATATAAATCACTGCAACGATGCAGCAACAGCTTCCGGTATATGATATCAAGATTAAGAATCAAAGCACCCAGACTAGACGTCACAAATTAAGAATGATATTTTGATACATCATCAGAACATCGTTGAAATTTCAGCTTTTTCAAAACCAAAACACCTTCGGTTCACATATCCAATGTTAGACGCAAACATTGATGCTAGACACATTAAGTTGAAGAAACAGTAAGAATAATTCATAGTAAAGTTGGTATAAGAGTCCAGTGCAGTTCATGAGGAGCATACCTATGATGCCTTTCATGTTTCCTGTCCCGGTCCCGGTCACGGTCCCTATCCCGTTCCCTTGCAGGGCTCCTTCCACGATGATTATCCTGAAAAGAAGATAAAAGCGGATTCAGCATGCCATTAATAAACTTGGTAGATTCACTTCTAAAGTACTCACATTTTCATGACCGTTAGGTTCATCAATTTCCATAGGCTGTTCCTCCTTGTCTTCCTCTTCTTCCTCAAAATCATCCTCAAGTGCACTTCTTCCTCGGTTCCAGAGTTCCAGACGCTTCAAGAACCCATCTGTTCAAACAATCCAGAAAATGCCATATATGAGACAACACTGAGCATTAAAGATTTTTTTAAAAAAATATGAGTATGCCAATGCAAATTGCAACAAGCAAAATAATTTTCAAGAGCACCACTTCGACCCACTGAACTAAAAACAAACCTTTTCTGGATGCGAGGCAGGGCTGTATCACAGGAGTAATCCTTGGTCAGCAACTCATCAATGAACTCATCAACATGGGTAAGTGTGAACCCTGAAATGAAAATGAAATACCCATGTAAATGCAGGCCCCTAGTTTCAATTATATTATTATGACTGTAGTGTGAAAAACATCAGAGTTTCGAGGAGGAAAAAAAGAAAACTGTAAATTCAGGGGACGCGGGAGCATACGTCCATCGCTGAGCTTGTGCCTGATCTTGCGGTAGTCGTTGTAGAGCGGCTCAAGGTACTGGTAGACGTCGGCAATGGTGCCAGTGAGGCGCAGATAGAAGGCCCCGAGAACACGAACATACCTACAAGAAAACGCAGAACAGCAACATGGATGCTGTGTCAGTGAAAAAGCAAAGGAATTCTTAAGTTATTCGAATGGATTAAAAACACAGTACAGGAACCAATTTCAAACAAATAGCGGAGATAAGGAAGCGAGCGTACTTGTAATCCTCGTTCTTGATGAACTCGACTACGATGTCCTTGTCCGGTTGGATCTGCAGCATCTTGAGCGCGAGGCAGAGGAAAGGGGTGGGCTTGCGGTTGCCGCCGTAGGTTCCGCCAGTGTGGTCGAGCTCCATGGCCTTGTCGACCAGCGTCTCCGCGGTGAGGCCAAAGCATTGCTCCTTCCAGTAGGTGCTCTGGTAGATCTTGGAGCGCACGATCTTCTCCACCAGGTTTTGTGGGTTCGTCCGTGGATGCTCTTCGCGAGGGGTCCGTGCGGTTCGCCATCGCTTAAGCGCCCGCGCCCGCGGCGCGCTCCGGTAGCGACGACCAAAGGTAGTCGCGGTGACGGCGACGACGACGGCGGCGGATGTAGCCGGGGATTTGGATTGGGGTTTGCAAACAAAACCCTAGGTGGCGTTTGGATTGTGGGTTATTGGGGGTGGGCTAGGGAAATAGGGGACCAGGAAATAGGACTGGAACTCTGATCCACATCGGCTTCGCAAGGCCACATCGGCTTCGCAAGGCCGGGTCACTGGAGCCGTGGAGCAGTTAACGTCGCGCCGACCACCCTCTCCCACTGCACAAAATTCGCCCACGCGAGCCCCGGCCCACCCACGGCCCAAGACGATGACGGACGACTTACGACAGATTTCTTCCTCGCGAGCTCGCCGGAACCCTAGACGACGACGACGACGATGACGCCCCTCCCCCGCCCAGCCCCACCGCGACCCACCTCCACCCAAAGAATCTTCCTGGGGCTATAGAATGGCCGTAGGGGAGGTAGGTAGGCACGGCGGTCGGAATGGTCGCCGGCGCGGCTTAGGTGCGGTTGGCCGTGGTCAGGGGCGGTTACAGGCGTGGTAGGGCGGGCGTCGCCGCCATTGATGGAGCTCGAGCTCTGACGCCATGGCCGGAAGAAGAGAGAGGGGAGTGGAAGAAGAGGGGAGAGGTGAGAAGGCGGGACGCCGGCGGCGGCCTAGGGCTCGCCGGAGTCTGGCCCGGGGCTAGGGGGCGCTCCGGCGAGCCCTAGGGCGCGGGGCCAGGGGCCAGTGGATTGCGTGCGCTGAAATCACGGATGACGGGCGACTTCGCGGAGGGGAAGATGAACATGACGTTTCGCCGTCTTGGGCCTCGTCTTGCGTGGGGCCGCCCCAGGAGGGGCGGTCGGCGCCTTCCCCCCCAACTTGGGTGGTCGGCAAATAGCGTCCCCCGTGGAGCCGGGCCTGGGAACATCCCGCACAAGCGCCGATGGCTTCAACGAAAAGGAACGCAATGTGGTGTAGTAGACGATATGCTAATGCTAGCCGTAAAACACAATGGTGGGGGCGTGTTTGATGCGGGCATATTGGTTGGCCCGAGCCTCCCAGTGCACGTCCTCGTGTTTGATTCGTTTGACCCTGTTCTTTGAGCCTGTCTCCCCGTGAATGTAAAATACGCTTTTCTCTTGCATCCCAAAAAAAAACTATGGAGGTCCGTTTCTTGGGAGCCGGGCACGTGCGTGCTCGTCGCGAGCCAAGAGAGGAGGATAGCGCTACCCTCCCTCACCCACCCACCGCCGCCACCTCACCTCCCCTCGCCTCGCCCTGCGCGCCCGCCCGTCTGCCGAATACCCTTGTCATGTGCCGGGCGAGACACGCCCCTCTCTCCACAGCGGCGGCGCCGCGGCGGCGGCGACGCACGTGCACCGCCGCGCGAGGCCCCGGCGATGCGTGTGGCGAGCGTGCGTGTCGCCGCCGCTTCGCCGTGAAGAAGAGCTGGAAGCTAGGCACCGCCACCAGCCGCGATGACCGGAGGCATCTCTGCCGCGACCGTTGCCGCGAATCGTGGTGCCGAAAGCGACGCGGTGCGATGGCGCACGAGTCCGATGTAGAAGGAGTGGAGGGGTCGAGCTCTGTCGCCGTCGTCACCAATAGCATGTTGGCCGCTCTCCTCTTCCCGTGTTGTTGCTTGCATTGCATTGCTTGCTTTTGTGCTTCCATTGCTTTGCTTTCTTGCTTGTGTGCTTGGAGTGGAGGCGCCGGTACATCGGCTCTAGGAGAGGGCACCCGTCGACGGCAAAGATGCTCACCACGACCATGGCTAGCGCTTAGGAAGTGTTCGATAGAATGCCCGAAAGGGAAGTGGGAGGGTAACTTCACCCCACTACAAATGCAAGGTCATCATATCAATCTCTACAACAAATCAAACACAATCCTAATCCGACCTGGCTAACTAGAAACGAAACAATCGAACAAGAGGCCTTGCCGGGGGAACCAGTTGCGTGGCCACAACCGAACCCAAATTCGTCGGGCCACCCTTGCGCTCTATATCAAACACGCCCAATAATTCCGCCGTCTTGGTATGTTTAGCTCCAAACTTTTCTCTAAAATTTCTAAATTTTAATCACATCGAAGCATTAAATGCACTAAAAGAGACATGTCCAGAGTATGAAATCTATTTATACAAAATGACTAATTATACCATTAGATGTACGTTGTGAGACGATTCTTTTGAGCCTAGTTACACCATGATAGGATAATATTTACCACAAACAAACGAAAAGTGTTACAGTGCTTTTCAGTTCGCTACCGTGCTAATTTTCAGGTATCTAAACACACCCAAGACCAAGCAAGGTACATGTTATGAAACCATAACAAGACAATACGGTACAGCCTACGATGGAAGAGTTGTAGTTTTAACCTATCAACAACTACAGAGAGCTAGGGTTAACACCATGTAATGGAGGGTATGGTTTGTGAAAAATGAGACGTGTGCTAGGAAGAAACACATAATTCCACCGCCCTCTCTCTCTCCAAACTTGAAGAGTCTTTTCGCCAAGACTGAGCAAGGTACATGCTATAGAACCATAACAAGACAATACGGTACAGCCTACAATGGAAGAGTTACGGTTTTAACCTATCAACAACTACATAGAGCCGATGTCAACACCATGTATGCCATTGTTGTCGAAGCTCGGACATGTGAACAGGGGCATAACTTTACGTGGAATTGGGTCATTGGGGTGACTTTTGTTGACACTTGTTATCATATAAAATTATTAATCAATTAAACATGAGAAAGGGGTATAAATAATAAAAACAACCTAGAATAGGGGTCACTAACATATTTCCATCAGTTTTGGTAATGTTTGAATTGCGGGGACTAAAACAAAAAACAGCGAGTTCGCGAGCCATACGACTACGCGACGCAAACGCAATCCAACTCCGAGAAAGACTCTAGAAGGCTCGGATTAATCCCGACATGGACCAAACTTAACACCGAAGAAAACATCATCTAGAAGACTCCGTGGAAGCCCGCGGCGCGACGACGGGACCCGGGGGGAATCCCCACTGGCCGATCGGCCCAATAATGGGGCCGATCGGCCCTTACTTGGCCACCAAGCAAGCCCCTGTCTCCGAACCTTCCTCCACCGCCTCTAAGACGCAATCTAAACCGGTTGTTTAACGTCGGTTTGATCCGAGGGCGTCGGTAGAAGCGAGATGAATCAAAGATTAGTACCACATCGCCCTCTTTGAAGGGACATAAGAAGACCCATATATATAGACCCCTAGACCCCCCTTTTCGGATCATCAAGTTCTCAATTCAGCAACAACGCTTCAAGATCCAAGTCATATCCCACGCCAGAGAAACATCGCTTTAGGAAGAGTAGCAATCAAGACTAGAACTAGTAGGAAGGGAGAAATCCGCTCGGATCGTCGGGCCTACTCAAGATCGGGCCTCGTTCTTGTAAGTTCTTCATTGTAAGTAGTCTTCAAGTTCCGGACACGTTCTTAATATGAATATCTTGATCATGTTTATATTCGAGATTATTTGTTCTAGTATTTACTTTGATTACACGTTTAGCATAGTTGAATTCATTTGTTATGTTCATACATGGATTCGTATAAAAGCTCATCTATTGATATCATGGGTGAGTGGTAGAGATGATGTAATCGTGGTGATTAGATCTTATTTACTCAAGGTTTGCACCCTATGTGCCGGGTCGTGTGGTAGATCGTGGTGGTGACGGCACCATTGAGTCCTTTGCAATCCATCCCCCGTATGTAGGCCTAGCGGATGATATTATTCGGGTTGTTCTAAGTTTCGGCCTTAGTCTTCACGGATTCTCGTCCTCATGTAAGGATTTAATTAGTCTTTCTTCAATGATTGTTAGATGTATTGCACTAACTGAGTAGATCCTAACTTATAGTTTAGAGTTACATATTGGAGTTTCTAATGCTAGCTAGCCTATGAATTGCTATAGATCCCTTTGTTTGACACTTTCTATTTTCGCCCACTTAGATATGACTTTGGTTGAATCTATTTATCAAGAACTTTATCATTATCTTTATTGTGAACTTTGATCCTTGTTTAATTAATTGATAAGTTTAACACTTAAGCTTTGCACACGAGAGATGATTATGATGTTTAGCACCTATGCATAGTTAATTCATGATAGAAGACTTCTTTCCTCGTGGTAGAATATAAATTCAACACCGGTTCTTACTCCCTGTTAAAATGCTACAATGGTATATTCATATCAGTAAACTGCGGATACCCAGTTATAATTGTTTATTTACTTATTAAGAAGTTATCAAGGCATAGTACGAATATTTTATTCTTTGCATATTAGTAGTTTAACTATAGGGATGACAACCTTTTCGGATATGCTATGAACTCAATGAATATTTCTTTTAGTTTTATCCGAAGCAACATCGATATTCTTTCTAAACGCCATTACTAGTTAGTGACGTTAGAAATACCAACAACTTTTCGATAGACGGTTATAGAATTTTGGACATCTTGGTCCTTGTTAACTACTAACGCTACTCTTGTGTTTAGTTATGGGTAAACATTTACAAATAAATCAAGAAAGGAAAAAAAGTGGGTTGTATAGTAAGTTGGAGCTCCATGTCTTGCACCATGAGTGGAGTGCCATTGACCAAAAACAAATGACCTAGGCAACTCTAAAATTTAGGCTATCTTGGTCCCGGTTAACTACTAACATGTCGAGTTCTTTTTTTTTTTTAACAAACAAACTTTATAAAATTAGCGGCAAAAACGCTATTTGGGATAAGTTATCCCAAATTACATGGTCAAGAGCATCCCTTATAGGTCATTTCGAGATATGAGAGGCATTGTGACATGTCATGGTTACATCTGCGGGGCCATTATGATGGCGAGCCGAGGTAGCCAGAATATGAGCAGATCCTATTGTGAGTTCTTGAGATCTTGTAGACTTTATAGTTTCTTACTTGCCTTAAATTGCGCATGAGTTTGGGTGTAGAATTTGGCATCCCTACAGGGAATGTGAATTGTGTCAATGGAGTTGATATAGGAGATCGTTGGCTATCGAGAGAAAAAGTTGGCTCCATAACATTCAACATGTCAACAATGGTACCGCAAAGGCAAGGGCACCGCTTCTTTTCGTGAAGACAGAGGACACCGTAAGAAGAGAAGCTTTAACGTAAACATTGAATTTTGTTGGAGCCCCGAGCTAATTAGGAAGACTCTAAGTCCTATACTCGTGGTTGTAAACAATATTCCGATCGAGGGGTTAGGGAGGCATCGGTATGAATTCTTAACCCTTCCAACATAATCGGCATGCCAATCTGAATAGAGGAGCGTGAGGGCGAGAATTGAAAAAGTTTTGGTAGGTGCAATTAGAGTTATGATGATTCATATGACCACTAAGAGAAGGTTAGTGGGTAGTAGAGAGTGTGAGTGTGGGATTATCACCATCCTGGCTCGGTGGGGATTGATGTGCACGTTCATCAATACCAGTATCCTATTCTTCAATAATGAAATGGATATCATTCTGCAAAATACTTTGAGTGACTCGAGAAGTCAACATTATCCGCATGATGAACGTGCCAAAAGGTCCAATTTTTGTTATTAAATCTTTTATCATTCCTAGCCTTCCATAAATACCAAAGAATATTTAGAGTTCTAATCATCTGGTCATCATTTGTTTGAGGGGTGATGATAGTTGATAGAATATTTTGGATCCCATCATCTTCATGAGGAAGATTAGAGGTACAAATAGGTGGATTTGCCATGAACCATACAAGCCTAGGAAGGTTACACAAAAAGAACAAGTGGGCATCATTCTCAGTAGAATTGCAGTTAGAGCATACCTGGCTGATGTTATTTGAGTATGTTCCAGGTCTTTTTCCTATGGCTAAAGCATACCGAATTCGATATTGACCAAAACAATGACCTAGGCAACTCTAGAATTTAGGACATCTTGGTCTGTGTTAACTAATACTAGGAGCATCTCCAAGAATTTGTCAAATTCTATTTGGTAAATCTTTAAATTTGCCAACTCACAAAAACTATATGCCAAGTAAAAAACAACCCCTCTCCGATAGTTCAGCAAACATTGACTTCCCAAAACCCAAATTGTCCCCAAAAAACTATAAATCACGCTAAAAATAAAAGATTTTTTTTTTTTTGAGGACCTTGCACTTTCCACTAATTAACCGATCCCAAATCGGGACGAGTCGTAGCTCGTTTGGCAAGTGCCCCATGTGGTTGAGCTGCTGGGTCGTGTGTTCGAGTTCCGCTCAACTCATGATTCCTACCGGGGTTTTCCCCATTTTCTTCTCTTGCAGGTACTGCAGCTCCTGCCTCACGTATGGATGCGCCCACAATGGTCGTGGTGAGCTTCCCATTACGTTCGAAGCCTGGTGTCGACTTCGGATACCTCTCGACCACATGAAGTTTCATAGGTATAGGTTGTAGGTCTAGCTTACGCATAATGTGTGTGCACGTGCACGTGTGGTCGTGAGTGTGTGTGGTGGTGTGTATGTGCGTGAATTCAGATACTACACCTTGTACTTGAAGGGTTGAGGCATAAAAACTGATCCTATTAGATCGAAAAAACTTCCTTCTACATCAAGAACCTTAAGAGTGAAACAAAATTGTGTTTGTGTCCTTCTACATCTTCTCGTAGGAGATCGCGTCCCCGAGACGGAGACGCCGGCGCAATGCATGCCCGGAGGAGATCGAAGTCATCGAGGTCGATGAGCACGCACACGCCGCAAAGGTACTTGTGCGCAAGGGAGGCGGCGACCGATCCTTGGCTCCGTCACATGAGGGAGGCAAAGAACGGAGCAACGGCACCTCCATGGAGATTGGCGCTGACGGGAGAAGGAGTCACGCCGGAGAAGTAGCGAGAAAACGCCGATGCCGGGCCGAATACGTGGCGTATATTTGCACGTCGAGGGACCGTATATTTGCACGTCGAGGGACTTTTTCCCCAATTGCTAAAATTTGTCAAGTGGTATGCCAAATTGTTCAAGACATGCTTTTGTCTTTTTGCAAAAATTGAAGGATCTCAACCTAATATACCAAACTGTTGGAGATGCGCATACTGAATTCGATAGACCAACAACTCATTTTACGTAACAAAATTAAGATTGCATACTTCAAAATTGGAAAGTTGGATAAATATGCAACAATTTAATTGTATCACAAATTCAATCTTAGGCAATAAAAAACGGATCTAACATGTATGAAATCCAATATCTTCGCTGGCCCTATTTGCTTGGACTTATCAACCATGTTATAATATTTTTCTCTCAAGACAAAACAATACCAACTGGTTTATTAACTGCAGAAACCATCAACCGAAAGCAACCCATTTCACGTCTATTAACAATAGTCCTACTACCTTGCATATCAAATTGGCTACTTTAAAAATATGATAATTCCCACAGTAATTTTTTTTCTTTGATATAATTCAATGAACAATAATAATGTATTGGATGCGTAATAACACAATCGATAGTTTAATTCATATTTACCTTAACAACATGACAAACACATGAAAGGAAATTCTAAGTGTAAAAGCCACTGCAAATACTTTACAATACTAAAAGAAAAAGTTGTTGCAAAAAGAGCACATGTATAGTCCAGTAAAGAATAAAGAATGTTTACCGAATATGTATAGTCCAGTAAAGAATAAAGAATGTTTACCGAATCACACTCTTTGACAGGGATGAGACGAGTCATTAATGTCGTGAAACGCGTCGTCAGCGGTTAGGACCTTCCCTCTCCGTCTCTTATGATCACGCAGTAGATGAAATAAGTAGAACAAGTAGTCACAAGATAGGAAGATTATTCTTTATTCATCCGAATATTGGTAATTACAACATAGATCTCCCACGTATATATAGTCCCCGCCAAGGCCTAAGAGTTTCGGTAAGAGCCCACATACAAACGAACTAGTATTAGGATTCCTCCTTCTCCTTTCCTTCTAGGATGAGTCCGTGTGTTTTACAACACTCTCAAGAAATTCAATGTTTCCTGATTTTATTTACTTAAGTCCATGCTTCAATCCATATAATTTTTCAGAATAAATATGGATCATATTTTTCGATACTTGATCCAAAAGCTTACTTGGCTCAACCCTTTTGTTTCTTCCCACTTCCCCGGTGGCCTAGCTCGTAGATCTTCTTGACCTATTCGATCCGATTTGGGCGAGCTAGAACAAAAACTTCGGCGACTTATGGTGCCACATGAGAACCTAGGCATGCATGTCCAGCCATCCAGCTCACGTTACAACGTATGTTGGCACAAAACCAACGATGGCAACTAGCATCCACGTGGCCGCGGGTCTCACAATCACGAATCAGTTTGAGATGGCGTGCAGGCCATAACGAATCGAAACAAAACGTTGATACATACGGACGCACCCGGCCCGCGTAATCGGGGCGGCCACGCGGCCGGTAGCTTCAAGTTAGGCATGGTTCATCATCCATGCGGGGCCACTACGGGTTGTATGTCGGAGTCGGTGTCTTAGCCGTAAGCTAGCCGGATGCATTCAGGGCATTGATCGAAAAATCGGAAACGGCTTCTTGCCAAAACATGCGTGTGGAGTCCGTGCCAATTGGTCTTCGAGTCCAATTAGAATTGTTGCATGCGATCCATGATAGACGTACTAGATCTTCTTTGAATACCTCGGATCATAATTTGGATGGCACGGTACTAATTATTAGTCTCCACCGTACACGCTTCCAATGCACATATACCAATGAGTGTTCATGTTTGTACACGCTATGTATATTCATGTGTGTGCGTATATTTATCTATATACTTACGTGTACATATCTCGCATGCTATTCTAGTACGGTAAAAAATTGTCCAAAATTTCGATGGCCAAGACAAAACGCACCTGCAAGATATATTCATACCTTTGATTCTTCAATTCGGGCGAAGGTCGCCGCCAGATACCGGGCTAGGCCGTGGGGACTGCCGGCGTGACGATGAGTCGATGCGATCTTGATTAGTAGCGGTAGAGGTAGAAGATCCGCTCCGCTTAAACAACGCGGGGGGATGTCGGCGTAGTCGGCGTTCTTGGCGCGGACGCCGGGCATCAACGTCGGTCGGCGAAGATCGGGCGGCGGCTTCAACGGCGATGTCGACGAAAGAGCTTGTCGTGCGATAACGTGTTATAAAACATGTTGCCAACGGTTAGGGTCTTCCCTCTCCGTCTCTCACGATCACGTAGTAGATGAAAGTAGAACAAGTAGACACAAGATGTAGGGAGACTAATCTTTATTCATCTGAATATTGGTAATTACAACATAGATCTCCCACGTATATATAGTCCTCGCCAAGGCCTAAGAGTTTCGGTAAGAGCCCACATACAAACGGACTAGGATTAGGAGAAAGAAAAATAATTGTCGACAAACTACCTCTTTAATTGCAAATGTTTCTCTTATGAGAACCCTGGATCCGGAAAATAAAGTTCATGGCAAAATCGCTTGTAGCGATTATATCGGGTCAAAATAAATATACGCACCCGTTTTTTTCCCACCTACATCTTGTGTCTACTTGTTCTACTTTCATCTACTACGTGATCGCGTGAAAGACGGAGAGGGGGAAGGCCCTAACCGCGGCAACATGTTTTATAACACGTTATCGACGACGACAAAGCTCTTCGTCGACATCGCCGCTGAAGCCGCCGCCGATCTTCGGACCGACGCGTTCGGCCGACGTCCCCGCCGCAACTACGCCGACTCACGTCGACATCCCCGACGCTGTTAGCGGAACGGATCTTCTACCTCTACCGCTACTAATCCGACCGCATCGACTCATCGTCACGCCTAAGCAGTCCCCACGGCCTAGCCGAACCGGCCTGCTTACGGCGACCTTCGCCCCGACTATCTTCATTGACCCGATATAATCGCTACAAGCGATTTTGCCATGGACTTTATTTTCCGGGATCCGGGTTCTCATAAGAGAAACATTTGCAATTAAAGAGGTAGTTTGTCGACAATTACTTTCTTTCTCCTAATCCTAGTCCGTTTGTATGTGGGCTCTTACCGAAACTCTTAGGCCTTGGCGGGACTATATATACGTGGGAGATCTATGTTGTAATTACCAATATTCGATGAATAAAGATTAGTCTCCCTACATCTTGTGTCTACTTGTTCTACTTTTATCTACTACGTGATCGTGAGAGACGGAGAGGGAAGACCCTAACCACCGGCAACATGTTTTATAACAATTAAATCATCGCCCGTATATAGGGAACAAGAATATTTGATTCCAAAGTAATTTGCGAATATTAAAATGTACATATTCCAACCATTTTTTTTTCAGTTTCCTATTGTACCAATCCCTATAAGTAAGATTGTAAGAAAACACTTTGACCCGTGATCTCTTTAACGACCTCATTTCATAAGTGCATATTATTTATGCGTTTTTATTTGAGAACACCAAATTCATGATGTCAATCTACAAAACCAAATCAAATCGAAATAATTGCTGTTTAGTTTTCTAGACTCCACAACAATAATTTGTTCACACATAACTAGTATTCTCTCCGTTTTAGATTATAATAAGGTGTTTGATATTTTTGGCCCAACCACTCATCTGGTTCAAAAAAATTATGACGCGTTTTACATCAAAAAATTATAATTGGGACTAAAGCTATGTTTTTGTTGTTGTTGTTGTTTTAAATACGACGAGGTTCAAACTTGATGTAAAAAATAACAATTTGGAGAACTCGAGAACCTGCGGGGCCCGGAGGACGAGGTGGAGACCACCAAGCACGCACCGCCTCTTTCCACAGACCACAGCCACACGCGCCGCGCCGACCTCTTTTTCCCCATTCGGCCACGGCTACGCTTTCTTTTCCCCATTCGACGCGTTCCCCAATCGAGCTGAAATCAATCCCAGCCCAGGCCAGATCCCAATCCGTATCCTCCCTCCCTCCAAACCCTAACTCCACCTCTCCCCGAGCGGCGATCCACCATGCCGGCGACGGCGGGGCGTTCGCATGCCCGCGAACAACCGCGTGCACAGCAGCGCGGCGTTGCAGACGCACGGCATATGGCAGAGCGCCATCGGATACGACCCCTACGCGCCCGAGAACAACAAGCAGCAGCCGGGCCGCCCCTCCTCCTCCGTCTCCGCCAACGCCGCCGCCGCAGCCGCCAACGACGCCAACGCCGCCGCCAGCGCCGCGGCAGCTTCCGGATCCGGCTCGGGCGACGGCAACGCCTACACCAGCTTCCAGGGCCTCCCTCGCGCTCGCCCGCATCACCGGCTCCAACTCCGATGAGACGCGTGGCGCCTGCAAGAAGTGCGGCCGCGTTGGCCACCTCACCTTCCAGTGCCGCAACTTCCTCTCCGTCAAGGACCTGGACATGGACGACGCCGACGCCCAGGCCGCCGCACAGGCAGCCGCGCAGGCCAAGTTCGACGAGATTAAAAAGAAGGCTGCCGCTGGCGAGGAGGATTCTGATGATGTGGAAGAGGAGGACGAGGAAAGCGATTCCTCTGATTCAGACATCGACCCTGAGCTGGAGAAGATAATTGCTCAGCGGGAGCGCGCTAGGAATGGGGGAAGGAAGCCCAGGCAGGAAGAGAAGTCGTCGAGCCACCGCCATAGGAGCAGCAGCAGCAAGAGAAAATCAAAGCATACAAGGAGTAAAGGGAGTGATGATAGTGAGGATGAAGAGGAGGAAGGCAGAAGAGGCAGGGACAGGAAGAAGAAGTCCAGCAGATCGAAGAAACATGAAAGATCAGATGATAGCAGCGATGACAGTGACTCAGATAGGCACAGGCACAGGAAGAGCAGGAAGGACAGAAAGAGGAGGAGGAGCCACCGCAGGAGCGACGATTCATTGGATGAGAAGGATGTGTCTGGAGGTGAAGAAAGGAGGCATCGACGTCACTGCAAGCGGAGCCATCACCGGAAGGATGCATCTGACTGTGACAATGGTGGCAGTGATTCTGCAGATGACAAGAAGGGATCCAGCAGGCGGAGGAGGCACCGCCCGATCAGAAAGCAGTGGGTCGGATGAGGATTTGCGACATGATCACCGGGGAGCAAAGCGATCTCTGGGGAGAAGAACAGGGACCGCAAGAGGAGCTAAAGAGGAGCATTGTATTGGTAATTCCTATTTGATGATGTTATTGATTTCCTCTATTTACCAGCTGGTCTGTTGCCTCGTCATAAGTTTGAAACATATGTAGCATGGTGCTTAATATGTAGTGTAACAACATAACATGCTGGTGTATTGTTGTACGTCTGTCATAACTATGCTTTGAATCTATTATGCGTTCATGATTCGATAATTGATATATTGTCAAGGATTTTTAATATGATGCATTGAGTTAGCCTCCCC
Source organism: Hyparrhenia diplandra (assembly GCA_015847255.1). Lineage (NCBI taxonomy): Eukaryota > Viridiplantae > Streptophyta > Magnoliopsida > Poales > Poaceae > Hyparrhenia > Hyparrhenia diplandra. The sequence continues at coordinate 119,784 of JADLZK010008851.1, read as the reverse complement.
CTTCAATAATACTGCATGAGATAATTAACATTGGAACATTTTCCTATATTGATGGAGCCAGCTAGCTGCCAAATTTATCCACATGGACCTTGTAAAAAATGGCAGTATTTCCTTTAGGAACTGCTTATATTTTGAAGAGACTTTTTTTTTTTGGGAGTGATGGCTTATATTGGTCAATGGCATATTGTGTTATTGGTTTTCCATGTCAATTAATTCAATTCTGTTCAAATTATGCTACACTGTATTTGTATAACTTTGAACAATCGGCTTTCAGGACAGTTATTTTCAGCTTTCAGGACAGTTATTTTAGTCTTATATGAGAATGTTTTAGGGTGACATTGTATTACAGGATTCTGCATCTGTTGTGTTGTAGTGTTTGCTGAGTTTAATGATCAATATAATAAGGTGCTTGTAGTGTGAATTTGTTTCCTACTCTGCTCAGTGCACACATTAGTATGTTGGAGGATGCTCATGATTAGGACCTTTGTTAGGATTTGACATGTTTCTAGGATGGATTTCTGAAGTATCCTAGTGAGCTGCTAACTGATAGTAATCCACTAGCCCCTCTTGCTCATAAATGAACCTGGAACATATTACAACACTTCATGCTGCATTCTGTCTTGGTTTAGTGGCTGCAACTGCAAGTTTGGACAGGTTGGCCAGTTGGCTTCTTCAGCCACAATTTTGGCTACCAAAAAAAGATTGGTTATGCACTCATGCTCCCAATATATGCCATGTTCTCGTAAAATGTCTCATTTTTGCCTCTTTGTAGCTAACATGTAACATGCTGTTTTGTTGCATGAAGTTGCTTCATAATCAATGAATTTGATCTCCTGGAAAGCTAAAGCTACTTCCTGCTGTCCGTATGGCAGATTTTAAAATGATAGAAATATCTGTGCAGTGGTATTATTTGCATATTTTTGGTCTTGTTATGTTGTGTGATGTGAAAGATGATACTGCTGCTGTGAAAGTGATGAGTATTGGGTAATTAATCATCTCAAGACTAGGTATTTTTCCCCATCTCAAGGTCTAGCTGGCAATTAGAATGCTGTATTGCTGTGCATCGTTAAATCCTGATGAATAATTAGGTGTTCTGATTCCTCGTCGAGATTGTGTTGTGTGTTATACATTTGAAACCGAGTTATTTTGCTTATAGATATTGGTGTATCTTGACTGCCATCTGTGTTTCAAAATGTGCTAGATGCTTAATTGTAGCGATGGGGTCAGTCGGTCAGTCATCATTCATCAATAGGTGCTAGGTGGGAGTGTTTATTACTTTATGAACCGTTTTTTTGGCCGATATCTATCTGATCGTATGCAAATCCCCCTTGTTTTCTTTGTCCACTGAGAACTAGATCTCTTAATACCCAGTATCTTAAATGGTCTTGATAAACTGAAGATAATAAATATTATTTTATGGAAATGATCAATAGAGAGACTCTAAACCTAATATATTGATATGATAGGTCAGTACGAACTAACATGTTCCAAAAGACATTATTCTCAATACGCAAAAACTTCTCCACTGTCTAGAAAACAACAAGATAACAAAAACAGTGTGGCTTGGTAGCAACCACCAGCAGGAGATTTTGTCCTATCGGATGTGATAGCTTTGCCGCTCAATTCTCCTATGCTTGCATGTGTCCGGTAGTTTTGACGTCCATGGTGGGGGTGAGGCCAGCCTATGGGCGGTGGTGCCTCACGTCTCCTCATGATTTGCGAGATGCAGATGAGACAACAATTCGGTTTTTTCATAACCAGTGGCATGTGGATTATCTGTTTGAAGTCGCCTCCACGGCCGGTGAAAGCAAGGGATGGTTGTTGTGATATAGAGTTTTTAAACTAGAGATAAAGCTACTTTTAAAGAAAAATGGTTTTGGCTGTTTTGGAAGGCAAAGCATGTCGGGAAGCAGGAAACCCAACGAAAAAGAGGGCCCAAATATATTTCACGACGTATCTTTGGTGTCTTAAGTATAGATGTCTTTTCTATAAATTTGGTAAAATTTTAAATTGTTCAATCCTTTAAAATTTTATTTAATGTGTAGGACCAAGGGAGTATCCTGTTCAATGTATGGTATTGGTTGGTATTGTATTAGAGACCTACTCTTCTAAGAAGGTACTTTCATTCCGTTCCAAATGTAGTTGACTTTGGTTTTTTCTGATCCATTTGTTTTCTTTATGTATCTAGAAAAGTCAAAGTGAACTACAATTTAAAACGGAAAATATTCATATACTACTTCCTTTATCAGTGGTCTAATGTATACTATGTAATTAAAAAGTGCACTCTTCGATTGAAAGCGCTACGTTCATGCATTTTTTCATATATATAAACATTAGCTTTATGTACTTGTCTTCTTGTCACCATAAATCACGCAGTTCCATCGGCCACCGCAGGTGATGTGGATATTGTGTTCCATTTCTTTAACAGTGGTTGGATATAGTAATTGCCTGGCCCAACACATAGCAGTATTTGTTTGCAATGCGATTGCACACATGTACATGTATAATATTGATTTTGGGACTACCTTATAATTTGGGACAAATTTTGAATGCTTCAATATCTTATATTTCAAGATTTGGGTGAGTGTGCGTGCGTGTTGAGCGTCTACGTTGTACTTGTGTAATCTCAAAAAAAAGATTTTGGGGTGTATTCAGTAAAGGTATTTAAGTTTTTTTTAAATTTTCATATATTTTATATTAGAAAATCATAGTCAAAGGTGTGCTTTGGAGTAGTTGAAAGTTTCTTTCGTAGTACAAATTTCCAGCGATGTGCTGCGTGGAAAATTAAGAAAAAGTTTTGTTGAATGCCTCAAATAATACTATATCAAAGAAGAGAGAATATCTCAGCTCTCACTCTCGCGAGCGTTATCTTGCTAATCAGGTCACAGTATACGTACATTTATTGAAAAAAAGACGCTTGTTGAAAAAGTTGAGATCGATAGAGGTTAACACCCGAACAGCAGCACTTTTTAAATTTCTCACTCACACACATATGTGCGCGCGGTTGTCTCTGCTCTGCCTCGCACACTACCAAGCAGGGGACTGCTACCAAGCAACATGTCGTCTCAAAGTCTGTGCTTCTGGCTGCTGCTTCTACTCCACTATAGGACCGCCGCCGCCAAGGTGCCGGCGTTCATTGTGTTCGGGGACTCCACAGTAGACCCGGGCAACAACAACTTCATCCCCACCATCGCCAAGGCCAACTTCCCGCCATATGGGCGCGACTTCAACGGGGGCGTCGCCACCGGCAGGTTCTCCAACGGCCGCCTTGTCACAGACTTCATTTCAGAGGCCTTCGGTTTGCCGTCGACTCTGCCAGCCTACCTGGACCCCAGCTACACGATCGACCAGCTCGCCACGGGCGTCAGCTTTGCCTCCGCAGCCACCGGGATGGACGATTTAACAGCAAAGTTCACAGTAAGGAAACTTTATGCCTTGTTTTTACAGTGTTTAATTTGCGGCCTTGCTTCGGATTGGGTATTCCTCTGTTTTGGAATGAAGGAAGGCATATTTTGAACCAGTAGTTGATGATTTTGTCATCCCTCCTGTTCACACCAAAATCATTAATGTCTCTACTACACATGTGTGTTTAGAGACGGGTACAATGGTTTATAGAGACGGTTAGCTCTTCTAGGAAATCAACCACCCAGGTGAGTCAAAATCTAGTCACATGTAGAGATCGATATTTAGATGCAGGCCGAAATCCATTGTCTCTAAAGTAGAGGTGGGATTTAGGCTAGGCGGGGCCAGCACGGCATAGCCCTCTTTGTGCTTCATGCCGCTTCGTGTCGATACAGCAGGCACGTCGGACCTTGCCGATATGACACATTAAACATTATCTTTGGTCCAAGCCTTACCTTAGGCGATTGACGGTGTGGAGCTCCGGTTTCGTAATGCCTATATATAGTTGCCAAAACCATCTTAAGCAATTCTACCATGCATATAAATGCATGTGCCAAAAACCCGTTATTAACACTACGCCTAATATGTGAGTACATGTTTTATCACACGGGCAGCGTTTGTACCATATGTGAAATTTGTTAAGTTACTATTTGAGCAGTTTAGTAGTTGTTAGACTTTATATAGTGAATATAATTTTACTCTAGTGTTAATACCAATTACCAAGTACCTTGTTCCAAAACAGATTGGCAGGAATTACTTTATTACATAATATAACCTTCTATACTGTGCAACTTATTTGGTTGTTGGAACCTGTTGCATTTATCTCAGTCAGTTATACCCATGAGCCAGCAGCTGGAGTACTTCAAGGAGTACAAGGCGAGACTGGAAGCCGCAAAGGGGGAGTCCGTGGCCAGCGAGATCATCGCCGAGGCTGTGCACATCTTCAGCATCGGCACCAACGACTTCATCCTGAACTACTTCACCCTCCCTGTCCGCCCCGTCCAGTATACCCCGGCGGAGTACGTCAGCTACCTCGTTAGCCTTGCCGAAGCCGCCGTCCGTGACGCCTACCACCTCGGCGCGCGCAAGTTCGGGATCAACGGGCTTCCTCCGTTCGGGTGCATACCTCTCTCGAGGACGCGGAACCACAGAGAGCCTGGCGAGTGCAACGAGGAGTATAACCAGTTGGCCATGAGGTACAATGCCGAGCTGCAGGAGGCCCTGACGAAGCTCAATGGTGACCTCGCCGGCGCGCTGGTGGTTTACGTTGACACGTACAACACGTTGTTTGACATCTTTGCCAACCCGTCGGACTACGGTTAGTGATCCAATCTATCTTCACAATATCCACTACTTACAGTTGGTTCTTGCATAGCGTGCATCTTTTGATAAGTTTTACAATACAACATGCATGTGCAACTTCACTTTTAAGAAATTCATAAAAATGACAAATTTTAGGCACATGTGCACTAAAAAAGACAAAAATTTATTTTGTCTTTTAGTGTACAAGTGCCTAAAATTTATCATTTTTGTATGAATTTTTTCTAGTTTGAGTTTACATACCAACTTTTCCATATGACTACATATCTGTATGCCTATGGGTGTGCAAAATTTCAAAATTTTTGAAACAACCAATATATGACTTTTTGAATTGGTTTTCATGTTTCCACCTAAGATGTAGTTTCCACGGATATTTTCCTTATTAAAGATAATGTTTGGATCCTGTGTGTGACTTCAAAAACCTGCGTGATTTCAAATAGATCGATGTATCCTAATTCACCAACTAACTAACTGATAGCTGCACACTATTTTGCATGTGTCAAATTAATATATAGACATTTGATTGAAATGACCTACTACCAACTGCGGTATATACTCCCTCCATCCCAAATTATAAGTCACTTTGGTAAGTCATACTTTGACTTACCAAAGTGACTTATAATTTGGGATGGAAGGAGTAGTTATTACTACTTCTTCCGGATCATAAATATTATTATTTAATTTTATAAATTTGGTAAAACTTAGAGTGCTTATTTGACTCTCAAGATTCTTGGGATGACTTATAATTTGGGATGGAGTAGTAGTAGTTAGCTAATAGATAGCTAAGTAACTAAAAAAGTGAGCTATTAGTACTAACTAGCTGATAATTAGCTGTTAATGAATAAGTAGATCCTTGGAGAATATTATTTAATTAGCTGTGTGATTTCAAATAGATGTACTGGTTATCCTAATTCACCAACCAACTAACCGATAGCTGCACACTATTTTGCATAGTCAAGCCGAACTAAAAGCACTCAATTAATAGACATTTGATTGACCTACTACCAACTGGTATTTAATTATTACTACTTCTTCCGCATCATGCATGTTGCATTGTAGTAATAATTAATGTCCATCACCATCGTGAGTATTATTATTTAATTATGATGCGGAAGATGTCAAACAACGTGTTAGCTAATAGATACTCCCTCCGTTCCACAATACTTGCAACTATGGGTTCCGTGCCATCAAAAAATGACCTATGTTTAATCAAATTTCTACCAAATACTATTGATATTTATGACTTCAAATTAATTTATTAAAAAACTACATTTCATAATGAATTTAATGAGATTTATTTGATAGCATAAATATTGATATTTTTATCTATAGTTAATCAAACTTGAGATACCAAACCGCTACACTATGCTAGAATTGCAAGTTTTTTGGAACGGAGGGAGTAGCTAAGTACTCCCTCCGTCCCTTTTGTTTGTCTCTAGAGAAGCGTGTTTGTGAGGGAAACACACGTTCTCTAGAGACAAACACTCAGGGACAGAGGGAGTATTATTGATCCATCATGTCCATCACCATCGTGAGTATTATTTAATTTTATAAATTTGGTAAAACTCGGAATGCTTATTTGACTGTCAAGATTGTAGGGATGACTTATAATTTGAGATGTAGTAGTAGTAGTTAGCTAATAGATAGCTAAGTAACTAAAAAAGTGAGCTATTAGTACTAGCTAGCTGATAATTAGCTGTTAATGAATGAAGTAGATCCTTGGAGAGTGAACAACTTGTTGCCCCTTGCCATGATATAACGCGAGAAAACAGTTCTCATCTAACAAGGGTAACATGATGAATGTCGAATACGAGCACACTGCAATATTCACGCTGTCGGGTATTGTTTACCTTGACCTGCAGGATTCGAGAACGTTGCGCAAGGTTGCTGTGGCACAGGACTCATCGAGCTTGCTGTCTTTTGTGGCTTGAACGAACCACTGACATGTCAGGACGTGGATAAGTACGCATTCTTCGATTCAGCTCACCCGTCGGAGCGGGTGTACAAGATATTAGCCGACAAAATTCTCAAGAGTACATCAGGAGTGTTCCTGTGATATCATGTGTGTGCTAGTACCTATAAATATCTGTTGTCGGCGGCGAGTGGCAACTACGGTATCCAAAAGTCTTGTTTAGCAAGGATGTTCGAAGGTGTGCCTTTTCTTTGCTGTGTTTTCAGTGTTATCTTCAAACTCCGATAAGCAGTGGACGACTGAAGAAGGAAGATGATCAATTTAGTCTTCAATGTACTCTTAATTTTTTTAAGTTATGTTTTGTTGTCCACCTTTTATACCGGCCTCGTTTCCTTTGTGATATATAAATTGTGAGTCACTCTTTTGAGTGTATTTTTATCAAACCAAAACAAAAGGAAACTAGGACACCAAGTTCAAATACTGCGCAACAGATCGAACACTGCCCTGGAAATATATTATTGTATATATACACAAATATGACATACGTGATACGTACAACCAAACTCAAATGTTGTACAAGGAGAACTTATTTTGTTAATAGAATGTCTGAATTCACAAACTAGGACGTCGTTAAGGGCACCTTATCCATCATCATGAGTAGAGCTGCAAACGGTTGGGTCGGCCCATTTCCAAAGCCGACCAAGCACCTAGAATTTTCCTATGGATCGATTCGGTTCATCCCGAATAGGAGAGGGGCAAAAGGGTCGTGACCCCGTGACCCTATCAACCCACGGGTTGACCCTCTACGTGGCTCCTCCCTCTCTCGGGCGGCGACGGCCCCTGGCTGAGTGCCGCCCGGCGCCGCGAAAAAGCCAGCGTGGGCACCTCCACCGACGTTGCAGCGGCCGCGCCCTCAAGCACAAGCTCCCGTCGTCCGCGTCGCCGTCGTCTCACCGAACCTTCATACCCATCGCACGGACCTCACCACCGTGTTCCGCACCCTGCCACCGCCGCCCAAGAGGCGGGTCCGCGTCGGGTAACGGCCGGACGGGCCCATCCGCCGCCGCCGCGGTGAATCCAGTAGCCACCAATTCGGTTCTACTAGCTAGCTACCCGGCGTACGTGCAGGCAGGACGGCGGCCACACGACGATGACCTCGCCGGCCGGCATCCACTCCTGCAGCCGGTCGTCAGCGGCTCGCGGATCTAGGTGACCACCGCTGCGGTGTCAACATCTCTGACTTCTCTCCTCTCCACAAGCCTCCACCGTAAGCCAGCTAGCCGTCCGTGTTGCACTCATCGCCCTTTTTTGGAGCATCATGATGCCAAAAGAGTGGAGCCTGGCGGTGTTGCTTCCAAAATACTTCGTTGCTGCTTGACGAGTGCTGCTTGACGAGTGCTGCTTGACGTGTTGCTTGGCTTACTTCTTGCCTTGCTTCCAAATACGGGTCGACCCTAGGTGCTCCATGGGTCGGCAGAGTTGAGGAGTGGGTCGAACCTCAACCATACGTCAGACCAACAGGAGCAGGGGGTCAGCAAGAGGTTCGCTCGAAACCACTCCCCTTGTAGGTCTAATCATGAGTAGAGACACCCGTCTTTGTAAATAATTTCTAGAAGCGGGTATTTGCCTGAAGGATGTCTAATCTCTCATTCTTGGAGACGGTCAAAGGTCCTAGTAGGTTGTAGTTCACTTCACTAGTAAGGGGCCTTTTTGGTTCAAGGGAGAACCATAGGAATTTCATAGGATTTCAATTCCTAAGGAATATTTCCTATCCTGTCCTTTGGTTGCTATTGAAAACAAAGGATTTTTTTTTTTTTTCATAGGGATGCAATCCTATGGCTGATTCCTTAGGACAAAAGCATGAGGTCAGACCTCTTGAAAACAATCCTGGCGCGAAATGCATGCGCACTGCGTTGTTCGTGCGCTCCGCCCTAGTTCCTTCGTGGCATCACTTTCCTCTCTGGCGTGGGCTACATGAGCGAGGCACCAGTAACGCCCATCGATCCGTCGAGGAGGCGGTCAAGTAGAGGGCGAAAAGCCCACTTTTCATCGATCCGTCGCGATCGCCCGTTGGATCCACCATGGAGCTTCGCGCTGGTGGTTAGAAGGGCGCGATGGGAGGGAGAGGAGCGCATGGGATCTGGCGGCCGGGATTCGCCGTGTGGGAGAGAGATCCCCGACAAAACGTAAGGGCGTGACTCCCCGGCGGCGGACTCAAGCGGCCGGGCGCTCCGCCCCCCACGTGGACGCTGGGGCGCGAGCAAAGGGCCCCACCCCCGCGGCCTTGCGGCGTGGACGAACCCGCCCTAGCGTCAAGGTGGGGGCGGAGGGTGTCCGCTTCTTGGGCCGAGAGAGCCTCCGGGAAGGTGCGGAGGAGGCAAGGGGAAGCGGTGGGTGGCGCCCGGTCACGAGAAGCCATGGACGGATTTTGGTGGAGGAGGAGAGAGAGAGAGAGAGAGAGAGAGAGAGAGAGGGGAGAATAGGAGGGGCAAGCAGACAGCTTCGATTAGAAATAAAACAATGGAAAATGGGAGCATTGGCCGGGCCGGTTCCTTTCCTTTGCACCCGCCAAAGGCAATCCTTTACGAAGATCCCGTTCCTACTATTTTTCTTTTCCTATCCTCTCTCTACAGTAAAATCCAAAGGGCCCCTAAAGTTTTATTTTTCCTTCAGCTTCCCAATAGCTCCCCTGTTGGAGCTAGACCCGTTTTGATAACTCATTGTCAAAATAGTTTTTGGTACTCGATAAAAATACTAAAATACATGTAATACCCTTACTCTCTTTTTTCTTTTCCTGAAAAATTACAGAAAGCAAAAGTATTGTACAATACATGCCTTACGTAACACGATGGGATTATTTAGCTACTATGCAATAACGGTAAATGTACCAAAATTCTCCACCTATTCAAATACCCCAAAGAGCCACCTATATTAGAGTAATCTACTGCACCTATATAGGAAACCACCCCCCCCACTTAGCAATTCTCTGAGTTGTGGTGAAGCCACGTCAGCAGGTCCTACAGCTCTCTAAACTGCTCCAACCAGCCCTTACGTTAGTGCTCTGATTCGTCATAAAAAAAATCCGTTAGTGCTCTGCCTTCCTCCTGCATACGAAGCGCACTCCTCCTACATACGAAGCATCGAAGCCAACTAAAAGGCAAACACATGGACAGTTCTCATTCTCAAATAATCAGTTTAATACAGTAAACTGGCATCCATCGTCATGCGAGCTGCCTATTCGTTAACCATTCACCACGTACGACTCATAAACTTTCGTCACTTCTCCCTTCTAGCCGCCTTGCTATAAATTCTCCTGCAGCCTCATCTATTCACCTCCCCCTCGCCTCATTGCCGAGATGCAAGTCGCAGCATCCGGAAGCCGTCTCGGATTTAGAGAGTGTTGTGAGATCCCTGCGAGATCCTTGCCGTGCGTGAGGTCTCCATCGAGCAAGCTTGCCGACACAGTCTCCCAACACGGGCAATGCCATTTGCTGACGTGAGAAACCAGCCATGCATGCAGCCTTGCAACAGCCAACAACCTCAAATCGCTGCTCGCCATCAACGCGGTTGTCCCAGACCACGCACCAGCTATTTGCTCAAGCAGGTGTGTGTTAGTCAATAAACAGGTGGACGATAGAGAATCACGGGAGTGGATGCCACAAACTGACGACGGACATGTGTCCAAAAAAAATCATTCCCACATTTAATCAACCGCAGACTAGAAGAGTTCTTTATATACTACTCCGTAAATGAAATTGATTGGTGACGGTACTTCCACGAAGGTATGGACTGACCAATGGATCCCAGGTATTCTAGGTTTTAAACCTTTATTTAAGAAACCTAATACCACTATTGAGAGGGTCAATGAATTAATCACCTCTGATGGATCTTCCTGAAATGAAGAAATTTTAAAGGAAAATTTTTTAGAAGCTGATGCCAAGGAAATCCAGAAGATTCCACTTGGGAAATTAAAGGAGGATATGTGGGCATGGAGTGGAGAGAAAAGTGGATTATATACTTTATCAAATCTGCATACAGATTAATTTCTTTCTCAAATCGAATATTGCAGCAAAACAAAACAAGGTGTGCAAGCTCATCAGTAAGTGAGGACAACCAATATTGGAAAAGACTTTGGAAACTAAAAGTTCCTCCTAAAGTGAAAGTGTTTTGGTGGTGGGTGATGCATAATTTTGTGCCCGTTAAAGCAAATTTGATGCAAAGGCATTTGGAACAACAAAGGTACATGTCTTGTGGTTCTTAAAATGAAACCGTTTATCATGCCTTAGTTGAATGCACCTTTTGCGAACATGTTATGGCACTCATTCTATGAACTTTTTAATACTAAGTTGCCTAGAATGCATCCAGCAACTTGGTCCTTTGATTTATTAGATAAATCTTTTTTGTCCCGATGCAAGTTGTGGACCCATTTTATGTGGAATGTGAGCAATTTGGACAAAGTACAAAATAAAAGGCGCGCCATGGAGAGACAAATATGAATCATGTACAAGCTTCTAGGTGGGCGCGGAATTATCTTCTGATCTACTTGTTGCGGATAAAAGTTTGGCATGGACCAACAGTAATGTACAGGTTACGAAATGGAATCAACCCCTCCAGGATTTATAAAGATTAATGTAGATGCTTTGCTTTCAAAGAGGAAAATCAACATGGTCCTAAGGGGTAATTGTTTGTGTTGAACAAGGTCATATTTTAGCGGCTAAATGCAAATGGTATGATTCAATTCCAAATGTTCCGATTTGCTGAAGCCTATGCAACACGTGATGGAGCTGTTTTGATGAACTTGCTAAATTGCCCAAAAGTTATTGTGGAAACAGATAATTTGGATTTTTTAGCCTTGTGGAGAAGTAAAACTAGTAACATGTCTTCTATTTTGCCTGTTCTTTTTTGAAATTCAAGAGCTTAGTGGGAGATGCGCATCCTTTGACTTATCTCATGTCAAAAGAGAAGCAAATAGTGAAGCCCATGATCTAGCTAGGTTTGCCTACTCTTCATGTCTAGACCGCATATGGATGTATGAAAGTCTAGAATGTAATCTCCCAAGAATTTATCCAAATTGTAATGTTGACAATTACTGAAGTAATATAAGATCTTGTTGCTTGTTCTAAAAAAAAAAAAAAATCATTGTTTGTCTTTATCAATTGATACTCATGGATGATGTATTGCTTTCTTTGGTTCAGTTTGATTTTCGTTTTTCCATCTCTTTTTCCATGTTTATCAATTACTTAACTCATGTACACGATTACAACACACATATATATACTTCTTAATAATATTTGTTCGTACATCACGTCTCATTCTTCTACACTGTATTCCTCTTAATTCAGTTACAATTATTTTTATGTTCCACTAAGCAAATCCATTAGCTATTTATCTCAATATGCAAATTGTTTAACTAGGCAATGCCCAACAACATACAATTAAAATCCACTAGCACATGCAAATTACGGATAAGATAAGATAAGATAAGATAAGATAAGATAAGATAAGATAAGATAAGATAAATTTTGCATTTTCTATATATTGTGCACATTGTTATACAGTGGTGATCCATACACAAACCCATATCGTAACTCTCTTAATGATTAATACTAACTCATTTATATCCCTACTTCATACCCGCGGCAACAAATGAATCCTCCTAGTTATATTATAATTGAGCTATATAGCTTCTCATTTGTTATGGCTCGGACATTTTATGGCGGATCTCGGGGCACATACTTCTTTTTTTTTCCACATTTTTAGAGAGATAGAATTGATATATCATCTATTTGAAGCTGGAACAGGTATGCGAATGATGCATATTTACTTTTGCATCGGAGGGTAGCTGTCGATCTCCTTTATGGATGGATGGATAAATGTTTAGATTTATGTGATCATTTTTATACAAGGAGTTGTTGAACATTTCTCCTATCTTCATCCTCCCATACCTACGTAGACCTCTGTTGGTGGTCGTGTGCCTACTCGGGTACTGTGCGCCCTTGCGCTGTGAGCCTCAACGACCATGCACATCTGCGACAATTGTGCGCGTCCACGCTGGTGCCCGCAACCTCCCTAGGCGACAACACGCTTCAATAGGGATAAAAGTACTCTCTCCTTTCGAGGGTCACATGGACGAAGTGAAGCCAGATGAAACCACTATAATTAGCTCCATCCGAACCTAAACCTTTGTGAGAATAGGTACTAGTGGAACTATTTCATTTTACCATGTTTTGCAGGAAACGGCTCCCGAAGCCGGGTGAGGGGCCCGTGCCAAATGGAGGTAGATGTGTCCACTTTTGTTAATTAGAGAGGTGTATCCTAAAAATCATTTTTGTTGTAGCGATTTCAAATATCTTGCTAGCCAAAAAATAGAAAGTAGAATATTACTTTTATAGAGTGAGATTAAATATAGAAAAGCTATAATATAATTAAGGCTAGATAAAAACACTCGAAGCTCGTTAGCTCGCTCGGCTCTTAGCTACCTTGGCTTGGCTCAACTTTCGGATAATGAACCGAAGTCGAGGCCAAGCTCGTTAGCTATAACGAGCCAACTTCGAGCCAGCTCTTGTGAGCCAAACGTCAAGGACAAAAGCAACAAAAAAATTATATCACTTCATGTTGTGCATTATACTCCCTCCGTCTCTAAAAGGTTGTCGCCGTGGGATGCGTGCCATAAGTTTGACTCAATTTGTAGAAAATACGTGCAATATTTAAATCTTAAAATAAATTTGTTAAAAACTAAACTTAAAGATCTTTCCGATGATGCTAATTCATAAATATTTATATATTTTAAATATGTAAGTCTTGACATTTTGTTTCTCTCGAAGCGATTGACAACCTTTTTTAGGGACGGAGGGAGTATATGTTAGCTCATTTTTTTTCAATTTAAGGTGGCGGGAAGTAATACATTTTGTATTTTATATTATTACTATTCTTATACTTTATATATTATATGTAAATATCAATGTTGAAAATCGCGGGCTCTGAGAATTTAGCGGGAGCTTGGCCAAAACGCTATAGCGGCGCTATTAGCGCTATTTGGCGTTATTTCGCTAATCGGCATCGCGACAACCGCTTTTGGCCACTATTAGCATGCTATTTGTTTTCCAAAGGTAAATATTATATTACGTGTATTTTTCTATACGAATTCGCGAGCTTAAGAGCCAGCTTTTTAACGAGCCGAGCCAAGTTAAAATTTTAACTCATTAAAATAGGAGCTAGCCAAAATTAGCCGAGCCGAGCCGAGCTGCCCCGTTATCCAGCCTTAAATATAATGAACTGAATTTTATTTAAATTGACACTTAATGATAATTTAGAGAGTATAAATTAATCAGGAAAGTGTTGGATGCAGTTATCCTCGTTCCCAGTAGGCCACCATTTATATAATTAAATAGAATATTTATCAAAATATTACATTTTATATTATCCAACACTTCAGAGCTTCCGAATAAGTTTTGTTTGTAGCCAAGACCTTGTTTAGATGACTAAAAATTGTAAAATCGAATGTCACATCGCATTAATCAGTAGACGTTCGTTTTGTTAGTGGTAAATATCATCCTACCATAGAGTAATTAGGCTCAAAAGAATCGCCTCATGAATGTACATCTAAACTGTGTAATTAGTTATTTTTTTACCTACATTTAATACTTCAAATATATGTCTTTTGGTGTATTTAATGTGATGTGATGGAGAGAAAGTGGGAAAAAAGTTAGAAATTTTAGCCATCTAAACAAGGCCCAAACTGAAATCGTGTGGTTCCAATGTTCCATGGGACCAACGGGCGGCCCAGTATAGTTTGGTCCGTCGACGAAAGAAATGCTTTAGTTTCGTTTTGGCGCGTCGAGCTGCCCAACTTGCGCGCGCTCGCTCGCTCGGGGAGAGAGAGAGAGAGAGTCCAACCTTCCGGCCCTCCGCCCACTCCCGCTGAGGCCCTCGTGCTCGGTGGCGAGAAGGCGAAGGATGGCAGCGGCGGAGGAGGTGGAGGGGGACCGCGTGATCGAGATCGTGTCAGCGGGGGCGCTCTACCACCGCGGCGGCGACTGGGAGCGCAAATACTGGAGCTGCTCGAGGGTAAAACCGCCAAACTAGGGCATAGGGTTTCGCTTTCTCCTTCAAAGCCCCTTTGCCTCGCCCGACTTGTTGCTCGTTCGCCTCTCCCCCCAGTATGCGGATTCTCTCGTGGGCGCCAGTGCTGGGATTACTACATTAGGCTCCTAATAGACTACTTATAGTTATTGGGCGTTCATTTGGGGAATGTAGGCTAAAGGTGCTGCAGCTTAGTTTGGGGATTTAAGCAGGAGCCAAGAACTAGGATGCCCATTCTCAATTTTGAAACTAAATCGCAGCTCTGTGGTAATTCCAGCTATAGGCTCACGCTTTATTTTCATGGAATTTGGTACATACTGCATAGTGCACAGTATTGTCATTTTTATTTTGGTAGTTTTATCCATGCTTAACTAATTCGTGATGTGTAATTTATTCTAAGGGCAAGGACCGGTACCCTTACCCGGTGGGTTACCATGCTGTCCGCCATTTCACCGGAATATCCTATGCCATGGAAATCCAACAGGGGGCCAAGGGTCCAATATTCCTGGTGAGGGATCTTCCAAACCAACTCGACTATGTTTATAGATAGATAGATTATGTGCTGATAAGCTCAATCTGCAGGTTACATCAACTGAAGGAGACTCAGCGACAGGACAGACCCCCGATATCGCTTGGAAGAACTTCCAGAAAAAGACCGGGGCTAAAGTGAAGAACTGGCAGAGGACAAAGAGCTTCCCTCAAAGGATTGATGGTGCTGAGGCATGTTTCACACCTCTAGATTCTTCACAACTTCACATTGAATCAAAATAGTCAAAGTCAAGGTTCTTTCTATTGTGCCCACTGCCAGTTGTAACTAAACTAGTTAAGGTTCTAGTTACTGAACATTTTACACCGCATCAAAATGGAGGCGCAATGTTATTCTTCTTTTTTTGGGTGACTTATTAGACTTAAATAAGAGGGAGACTAATCTACTAATGGTTCATCTTAATCCTGGTTTCTGTGGTTGTATGTCTAACCCTGACTCCTCCACAGCAGTTAAGTATGTATCCCCAAGGGTAAGAGGCAAGAGCAGTTGCTTTTTGCTCACTGAAGGAAGGGGAGGGGCATGCATAGATAATGATCGACACATTCATTCAGGCAATCATGAACAAAAAGTAAAAAACTCAAGAGCCCTGGCACATACACTAATTGTGGCACAGGAACCCAAATATTTTATTCTAGTAGGAAATGGAAATGTGATCAATAAGAAACAGTGCTTGACTATTTTCTTGAATAGAAGTTGAACAGGGGTAATTGCACTATGTTAACATTGTGTACTATAACCAAATTATAATCATTTTTTTTTTTTTAATTTTGCTCTTGTCCTACTCCTATGCAGCTTTTTGGGTTCAAAAATGCATCTATTCAGAGATTGCTTCGTGAGCTTATAGTCGATTCAACTGGAGCAGTTGAACTTAACCTGCCTTGTGAAGTTGCTTCTGAGGCTGGTGGGCCTTTAGTTCATAAAGATGCCTCTGATGTTTCTGAGGCTGAAGATATATCCGTTTGCTTAGGCATGGAAAGTGGAACTCCTAAAAGAAGTAAGCCCAACAAAGTGGAAAATACCTTGATAGTCCACTGCCCGACATGTTAACTTCAGTTGATAAGTGCAGTGTATCCACACATAAAAATACAAATGAAGTAAGCTGATCTCCTCTTTCTTTAAACCCCTCTTCCCCTTGAAGCGTAGTTGGTTCTTAATTATGGATGTCACACAATAATTTTGTCAGTCTAGAAATAAGTTACATCATGGCTTGTCTGTCCTGTTCGTAATTATCATCTAATTTTTGAATCCTGTGTGCTCTAGTGGACTTCCATTCACTTGTTTAATGCTAAGTAATTCATGTGAGACAACGTGGGTACTTCTTTGTAGCTTCAGTAATCAGGGATTCTGCTATAAAATTCCATAGGATTTTTTAAACAATGCATAATATTGCTTTTGCTTTATTTTTCTTCATTAGTTACATAGCCTTGTTTACTCACTGCACCTCTGGCATTATTTGATGAAAATTGTCACCTCAAAGCTTAAGATTGTCTACAAATGTGGGCCATATACTTCACTGTTAAAAATGTATTAATCTGTACCTGTCACGATTTTAAACAAAGTAGAGCAAGTTCTTAAAGTTCAGTCATGAGCTGGTTAATCATTCTCATGTGTGTAACTCTTTTGGATTGTAGTGCACACTACTACTTTTGTCTTGGGCCATTATTTGATAATGAATTAATGATTTCTGTTTTTAAATATTCAAGGGAGATACTGTAGCTAGAGCACTTTTGGAAGATGTCTCTGATTCAACATGCGCCCTTCCGTTGCTGGAAGAAGTCCCTAACAATGCACAATCCACTTCTCTTGATGATAATTTGGGAGAGCCCTCCCTAGTTTCATCTCAACAAGTTGGATTATCTTCTGGTTCTTATTTGAGCTCTGAACAGTCTGATATAGAATTGGCTGAGAAGGAAGTAGCAAGGTCTATGATGTCTATTTTGCTTCCCCAAGCCATTCCCCTTCTCATGAAAACTTACAAAAGGAAGAAATACAAGCATAAAAATAAAGAAACCTCTACTATTCCGGTGAAAACAGTTTCAGCTTATCCATCTGATAGTTGCTGCCAAGGTAACTATTTTAATTTTCTTGTCCAAATATATCTTTGTTTGAGGACTTGTTATATATCTTTCATGCAAAATTTGATTAATTAATCAGAATAGTTAAAATGGTATTCCTTTTTCTTTTGATAAGGGTAACTTTCTATAGCCAAGCAAGAATGCTACAGAAAACATAGTTTGAACTGTTGCAACTTCTGACTGATGATCCTTTTCTTCTGTAAGGGAGCTACGGTTCTGAATAATTCCTTCTTTTGAACAGGTGTAACTGTACCAACAATTATTGGTGAAGGTACAAATGCAAATAGTTCTGGAATGTGTGACCATGAGGGATCTCATCATGACATGGTTAAAAATGGTTTCGCCAATGACGACTGCAGAAATGATGACCCAGTGGTTAAATTAGATGAGATGAGTGGTTATGTTCCAGATAGTTTTGAGGATGAAGCACAAATTTTGGGCAACAATATGACAAAATCAATGGGTAATCATCATCATTATCCTGAGGATGTGTGCCCTAGGGTACCTAATGAGAAGTCAAAGTTGCTAAATGGAAAAAGTGAAGTTTCGGAGTATCAGGCGAGTGTACATAATGGCAAGAAAGCACCTGATGTGGTATACAATCATGAAAATGGACAATATATTCTGTCTGATTCGCTCGTTGCTTGTCTAGAGGATGAGTTCGGTGGGGAAGATAGCTCCCACCCTGCAAACTACAACCAGTTTGATGGCGATGTTAAACAATTTGAGCAGCAATTTAAGGAGCTTACAAATGTTATAAAAATGACTCACCAGTTTTGGTGGACATTTCATATCACAAGAACACTGGTAATGGATCAATTGATGTTTGTGCACAAGCTTTTTGCTAGTCATGGTTCAGAAGTTTCGAGGAATGAGCGTTTAGCAAATATCTTGCCTGCTCCAGTTCATTCTAATGCACATAATGATGCTGTAAAGTGGGGTAAATATGATGCGAGCTCAACTATGATTTTGCCACCTGCGTGTGAGGCAAAATCATCTTTGTTGGTCATGCGAGATGAACAACATCATACTGAAGTGCCAGCAATTGATCAGAAGGAAAATAGGTTCCACAGTGTAAGCTATAAATGTACAAAATCTGATGATAATACTAGTTTTCATTCTGAGAATGTTGAGTTTGTTGACAAACATGTTGCTTTCGAGTCATCAGACAAAGGTTTGCATTCTAACGATGGTTCACAAAGAGTAAGCACCACTGAAGGTCGGCCTATTGGTGACGGAGTTAAAAGCAGATAATGGAAATTCGCTTGGCAAAGTGGAAGAATGTCAAATTGGATGTAAAATGTCAATAAGAACACAATGCTATCTGTCTGTGGGGAAGGCAATGTTTGTGAACACATACCTGCAAAGGGTGAAAATGATGTTTTTCACCACCAACCAGATAATGCCCTTTCTATGACTAATTGTACACATGGTTTACTCTCTGAATACACAAGAGCACACGCAAGAAGGTCAGATCATCACCTAGAGCTGGCAGGATGCTACCTGCACCCAATGCCTGTCTTGTCTGTCATGTTAAATGCTGAAAATCATAACAGCTTCTATATTTATGTATTGTGTGGCCTTTTGGAGAGCTGTCAAAGATTCCTTTATGTTTACACTATCACTCCTAAAGACCAGAAAGACGCGCCACCATGTTTTGTTGGTTACACTCCCCTTCTACTGCCCACCTTGGACCATTCTTCAACAGGAAATGTAAGAGTTTTCTGTGAGCACAGTTTTTTTTCCCTGGTGATGCAACATTGCACTAAATTCTTTGCACTTCTGTTCTTTTTTCAGTTTCTGTTTGGAAGATCTGGTTTGCATTTTACACCTGACGGCCAGTTTCTGGTCCTCCCGAGCAGCATTAGGATACCTTCTTGCAGGTTGTAATCATAATCCCTTAGTGACATGCAGGAAAATGTTATATATACTTTCTGAAAAGGACACAATTCTCACTTTTCTAGAAGTCAAATGATTTGAAGTTTGACTAAAGTTATATAAAAGAGTACAAACATTTATTATATAAGTACCATTAGTTTAATTATGAAATAAAATTTTGTATTAAACCTAGTTGAAGCCATAAATTTAATACTTTTCACTATAGACTTGGTCAATGTTAATCTTGTTTGACATGCACAAATCCTGTAGTTGCATCCTTTTGTGGAGGGAGGGAGCATGCCTTATGCTGGTGCTGATTAAATATTCTTATTGACAGGATGCAAAACATTGATTGCTTGTGCTCCGTGTGCAACTTGGGCGATCTTGAAGATAATTCTTTAAAAATTGTATCTGTTAACTTGGGTTATGTTTCACTTGTAACCAATTTGATGCCTTATGTGACAGTGTCGTGCATTGTGATATTTGAACCAAATTACATTGTAGCTGCTGAAGACAGCAGAAACTTGCATATCTGGGAAATGGTCGATGGGTGGAGGTACATATTTTCTGTATACCAGCATTATGTGTTCATTTCGATCTCATGTTTTAATACCTCTTGTTTGAAATTACAATTTTACCATGTGCAAAGTACAATATTATTCTAGTAATCATCTATTCATGTTAAAAGGGTGGATTGAAGGGTCGTGCTTTTACTGGAAATATTATAGCAATCTATTTATATGTTTAAAATGAAGATATGTTTAAAATAAAGAAAATTAGAATACATTTGCTTGCAATAGAAATCAGAACCTTACATTTGCCAATAAATCGTGTCTTATGAAAAAAATATTGGTATTAAGTAAAAGGTAAGAGTTTCTAATGATTTGTTGGGTTCAAGGTTTTAAATTGCATGACATTTAGCAGTAGGCTCCTTTGGAAACTATAAAAATCTATAGCAGGATGTATCGAAAGCTATTTTGTTTAGCAGTTTTGTAGAAAACATGAAAGTTCTTAATTAATTATGTAGGAAGACATGTCGTTAAGGATATGTTGTGAATAAAAATACTCGAATACTATTTTTATGTCCATTACTTAACATTCATTGAAGCAATCAACATGTTTGATTTAGTTATCCATACTAACTCTTGATGGGTGTGATCTGTTTTTTTTTTTTTTTGTCACAGTAAGATATCTGAGCAGTACGTGATTCCTAGTTTGGGTAACATGGGTCCTGTACTGGAGCTTAGAAGGATGCCAAAAAGCACATGGCCATGATGGCGAAGGCAGCTTTTGTCTGTGGTATGCTCTAGCATCTCAGTTTTGACTGTTGATGTGGTAGTTGTCTTTGTTAGGGATTTGGTCAGTGCATCTCGAGTGCTTCATGCCAGTTATATCAAAATTCTTATCATATAAATTACAATGTGGAGGGCAGAGAATACAATAAATGATCTGAGCCCTCTCATGCAAGATGTCTTTTCGGGTCAATTTGGCATAGAATTTTCTAGAATTAGTGTTGCAGCACACAGAAGAGTCCTATATTGAGTTTGTTCAGGTCCAATATCTAGAAGGTTCATAGATGAAGTCTAATATAATGTCCTCTGTTTAAGTCCAATGATGGGGTGCATTGAGGTTTTGTCATTAATACGCATAAGTGGGGTCAAGCACTTACCATCATAGAGACAGCTTCAGTTACAATGGTCTGGAACATCTCTCCATCATTACCACCCATCTGATCAATAAAAAAAAATGGAAATGTCTTTTTTTTTTTTGTTCTGTTTCTTAAATGGATGGATTTGCTCCATTGTATTTCAATTTCGTTTTGGCAGTGCTTGGTAAAGAAATGCGAAAGTGGAGTAGAGATTTTGCTGCATTCATGTGGCACGGAAGCTAGTTTGGAGTAGAAGAAATTAGGGGTATTCTTTGTTTTTGTCACTGTTCACATATCATTTACAGAAACTGGATGAGCAAGAAAATGGTGACACTAAAAGTTACTCCCTCCATTCTAAATTATAAGTCGTTCTTAGAATGGAGAGTAATGAACAACAGCAATTTTTTACTTAAGTTGTGCCTTTTTTTACTTGGTCCCATATATGTTATTATGTAAACAGTTTTGAGACCAGTTATATTATGTCTGAAATTCTGAGTCAATATACAAGTTGATCAAATGGGGGAATATAGTATATGCTTCAGAAATAGAAGATATGCTTCATAAATTGGAGCAACTAGCAACATATTAAGGAATAGATCAGAACATACTTATTATGTGTTGTGGTTCCAGCAGCAATGCAAGAACTAGATAGACCATTACTATAACCTGCATCTAGTTAGTTGAAATGTCATTTCTTAACTTCCTTAGCTGCAGGTATATATCATAATTTCTTAATCATGTTAGCTGTGTAATTATAGGGATTCATTGCTGAAGGAAAAAAAAAAAAAAAAATTGTGGCCAAGTTGTCCATGTACCATGTATAGAGATAGAGATGTGATGTATTATGTGTATAGAGAATAGAGATGAGATACAAATGGGTCTGCAAGCTGCAGCCTAGTGGTTGTAGTGAATTAGTAGCACCCAGCAGGCCTGGGTTTGAATTCCCATGGGCTAGGTTAAAAAAATAAAAATCCCTCTCACCACTATGAGAAATATGTGGTCTATTGACTGTTTACAACAAAATAAGCGGCTGCAGGTGCCTCCTGGTCCTGGTAGTCAGTGGCACGTCCTGGTAGTTGGGTTTTTGGGAGTTTTCTTGTGGACGACTTGTTTTGTCTTAGTCCAACACCCACTGCGGAAGGTCTTTTCCCAAAGCCAGAGTTTTTTTTATGTATTTGTTATGTATTAAGGAATGAGAAAATTAGTCACTAGTTGTTCCTGCCTAACCAGTCTCAGACATTTGATGGGCAGTGACAGGCTCAAGGGTCAATGCCCTACCTCCAGGCCTTGGGTCTGCACCCGGCCCATAATATATCAAATTGGAATTGAGAAAGAGGAACATGGAAGATGTGCATCATGAACAGTTGAACACGAATCTGGATGCAAGCTGCTGGACATCAGCCAGCTGTCAGGTGCAGCTAGACCACAAGGGCAGGGCTAGAAGGGGATTGGGATATTGGATCTATTTCTTCTTGCTTCCTTTAATGATACATCTCCTTTACTTATCCCCAACCCTAACTCTACTTCAGTTCCAAAAAAAAAAATAATAAAAAACTAACCCCACTCAGAGATAGAGGGGGATTGAGATATATATTGGATCTAACCCTACTGACCCAGCTGACTGCCAATGCAATTAATATTCTGGTTTCTGAAAAGACCAATGCACATACAAATTATATTGCATAGTGAAGGGTTTGTCTGCTCTTCTTACTTTGTGTATTAACAAGATTGAAAGATGATGTGCAAAAATGGTACAATGCTACTTGACTCTGCTATGAAGTGAATGATGTTAACAACGTCACGCCATAACAATATAACCATGTGTTCATATGTGCATGTTGACAACTTGTAAGTTAGAGTTGCCCTGTACTTTATGAGTTTCAATTAGCCTTGAACATGCTTCTTTTTGATTATCAGCTTCATATAAGAGACATGATTTGAAATTAAATAATTTTCTTAGGGACATCTCCAAGCGCACACTATTGGCAACTTTTGTAGCTCCAGGAAACACAGTCTTCCAGATTCTGCCAGTTGGCTTCTGTAGTTTGCAGGAGGATATTATTCATGCTCGGATGATGACATAGACAAAAAGCTAGAAGATATCACAGTCAGTGACTTGTCCAGAAAAATGACAGGGAGAACTTTATGGTGCCACCAAGAGAAGATATAGCAGTTTGGGTACTGATTTCTTCTGCTTCTGTGTCTGAGTATCAACATGATCTTCAAGCCAAGGAAAACAATGCACGATGGAGGCTAGCTCTGCTAGCGAAGAAGAGAGTTTTTATGGGAAATGTTTTGGATACAAGGTACAGTCACTTCTCTATGTACTGTCATGACATACATTATTTTTTCAGAAAAAACCACATGCTGAGAATTGCTCTCATTTTGGTTTGAATAGATGTACCTTCAAAAATTTAAGCAAACTTCCCAGAAGTACACATATGTTGTCATGTTGCCATAATTATGAAGTATAGACTAACAATTGCATCTCACAGAACTATATATCCAATTGCATTGCAGAGTTACTGCTTTAGATGCCTGCGGTAACTATGGATATGCTGGGACACATGCTGGTCTGCTGTATCTGTGGGAATTGTCTTCTGGGAGAAAAGTGACTGGTACACAGTGTTTCAACCGTAAGTGATACATTACCATGTCTTGATGTTTGATGCCATGTTGTAATGTTGAAACATGCTCTATTCAATGAGGGCCCTCTTCATTCTCACCTTGAGTGAACAAATTAAATCATCTCAACATCGTTACCAAATATTCACTTAACGAATAGAGTTCCACATTTATAATGAAACATGGCTGCTAAATAGTAGTGTTAGTGCTAGTGCGGCTGCGTTGGGAATACGATTAGGAAATCGGTGGGCGAGGTTTGAACGCCCAGCGGCAGTGGCGGTGCCGTGCTCGATGCCGAAGACTAGGGGTGGGAGCGAGAGCGAGAGCGCCTAAGAGCAAGAGAGATTAACTCAATCTCTGGCTAATTCCATTAACAAATATTGTTTGGGTACTTATACCACCAATCCTAACAACCTTCAACTAATTAACGGAAATAGCAAATCAAAATGCATAATATCCCTAGATACTAGGATCTTGCTAACAAACTCCATGAAGTTGTTTGTGTCCAGGTTCATCGCCCAGGCGTAGTGGCCGCGCTCCGGCGCGTCGCGTCGCGGCCCACCACTCAGCCACTTCTGGGCTTGCGTTGCAGATAAGCCGTTCCCGTTCATAACAAGTAGATTTTACTAGGAATTAGGTATCGACACCATGGCTAAGCTACTCCGTGCTCTTCTCAACATGTGGGCATTAATTCAGTGTGCCTGACAATGTTAACCATGATTTCTTCCTATTATGATCTGTTTACTGTTTTGGATTGAATTATTTGTTTGTGGTACAAGTCAGTCCGTTCTAATCAGAGTCTTGCAATCAGGTGGACGAGTCTCCTGTGTTGCTGTTGATTCCAAATCAGGTGCAGTGGCGGTGACTGATGGTGGATGCCATGTATTACTTTACACAAAGGACAAGGTACAAACTGATGCCGGGGCAGATGGGCACATACCTGTTTAGGGTGAATAAAGTGATCATGGGGGCAAGCTAATAGAAGTTTTACAGTTGCGTATATATGGCCTATATTTTGCTAATAGAAGTTTTGCAGTTGCGTATATATGGCTTATATTTTGTTGTCTGTATAAGGTTTCCGTCTGTTTTCTGTACTTATTTTTCTGGCACTATGCAACACAGCGTGGATAGTTTGCTCTATGTTGCGCCATCTCCTTGACCTGTTTAGTAAGATACTGTAGATGTATATGTCAGCAAGTATGTAACCTCTTTCTGGATAGACTCAAGGACCACGAAGCATGACTAAAAACTCGCCAGACTTTTAGGCAAGTGATGTGTAGGTGTTTTCCATGTGCATAGCACTATTCATGCATTCATGTGCCCTTTTATGTCATTCTGGAGACATTTTTGTTCATAAGAGCATGATTCCCTAGGCGATTTAAAACAGATTTGAAAATATCCTCACTTATAAAATATGAGACCCTAGGCCCACAACCCTCAAATTAAAATGTGTTTAATTATTTTTTTAGAAAAGAAATATATGCAAATTGTTTAAGCCGGAGGAGTGAAGTGCAAAAGTTCCATATGTATGAAGTCTTAATTTCTGGCTATGATTAGGACTGCATAACCTTTTATTTTTGTATACGCACTTAAAACTGTGACAACATGAAAGTTTTAGTATAAGACCTATATTTGGACCTAGAAGGATGCCACGGTGAAAATTTTGATTGGAAGGGTGTTAAACTAACTCAGAAAAAAACTAATCAACCCCAAGATTCTTGTCCTTAAACATGTCAAATGTCTAACCTATTTTCTGCAAATTGTTGTATAGAACTTAACCAAGTGTCTAAATAGAAGTTAAAACCTATATTAGCTAGTTGAAATGCAAAAAAAAAAAAAATGTTGAGGTTTAAGCAAGTGTACGCATTGAAATTCCTACACCAAGGCAACTAACATAGAAGTTAGGGTTTTTAGTTCAGAGTGAAACCGTGCTCTCTTCTGAACTTGCATCTGGATCCCACAAAACATTGACTGAATCACCCAACTTCTGATGTGAATCCACTAGGGTTTTTGCTCGATCTTTTCACGGCCTGAATACAACCCTCCAAGATTGCGCCTTAGCAACCGATACACCACCTCCAAGGGTTGTCACGATCTTGTAGAGCACAACACCCGACCACTAGGTCACTTGTCCTGCAAGCAATCAAAGAACTAGCAAGAACAAGTATGTAACAAGTATTGAATTACTAGATGTAAATGAAGGTTCAAAACTCAATCTCCAATGAAGTGGGGTTCCGAAGACAAGAAGATGGGCACCTGATCCAGCACGCGCGCTTACAAGCAAGTAGCAAGGCTAAACTTGATCTAAACAAAACCCGATTGTTCTTGGCGGCGGCCAAGGGATATATGGCATGGGGAGGACGACCACAAGGGTGCTAGGGTCGTGCTCCACCCTAGGATGCGTCCCTAATGGACTCAAACTCAATACACAGCCCGTTGGGCCAAAACAAGGTGAAGCAACACCCTAACAGAAAAACCTCTCGGTGATGTTTTGGTCATTGCGGCCGCTTCCGATACGATATGGACGTGAACTGGATCCATATGAAAGTGTTAGAGTGGGAAGATTGGGGGCAAAGGCCATACTCAGGGGCGCCATTTATATAGGCCAATAGGTTGAATTAGAGGAGGTCATAAGGATTTATAGGAGTTGTTAGACACTATTAATAGCCTACTATACAAGTCTACCATACATGTACAAGCATATTCTAACAGCCCCCCGCAGTATCAATTGGGAGAGGATTGGACGTTGAGGCTGGACCGGAAGGACTGGAAGACAGTAGTCGGCAGGCCTTTTGTGAATATGTCCGCATATTGAAGTGTTATTGGAACATGTAGAACATGAACTTCCCCGAGAGCAACGCGATCACGCGCAAAGTGCAAATCAATTTCCACTAAGCACTATGGAAGTGGAGAACTCTAAAATAGTGTAGCAACACCCTTATTATGTTTCTCATCTCCTCCACTCTTATCTTGGCCGGTGGGGGTGTGTGTGTGTTGGGGGGGGGGGGGCGGGAGAGGGGTATGTATAGCCCCACCCTGCAATATGGACATTGGCAGTGTCTCACGGTCCAAGCATGTGCCAAGACGGTCTGACCGTGAGGCAATGCCATTACTATCCATAGGAAGATCTCAAGCTATTATTATCTTGACCCCAATGTATCAAAAAAGTATTAGGAAACCAAAAGTTTTCTAACAAACTTCATACTGTTCAAATCTGGTTGTAAGTGAAGAAATAACTTGTTCAACAGCCGGTAAAAAATAGTGGATTCTAAAATATTTGTGTCATCGGGGTTCTTATCAAATTGCCTCTTTCTTTTAATTTTCTCTTCTTCTACGAAATGTTGTACCAATATCCAACTCAAGCGCAATTCCTATAGCTATTTCTAGTGCATCTAAAAAAAGAAATAGCTATAGGAAATATTTGTGACTTCGAGATGTACCATTGGTCGAGGCACCAATGGTGACTTCAGAATCTATATATCTACCGGGTGCTTAATCCTTTAGAGGTGCTCATAGGGGGGTAGGGTTTGCGTACGTGTATTCATAGGGACGAAAATGCGTGCGTGTTGTGAGTGTCTATGTTGTACCCTGTAATTCTGAAAAAAAAAATGCTTTTCGCGGAGAGCGGGAATAGAAGTGGGAGACGGGAGATCGGAACAATACAATTAGACTGTCCTGCTGTTCCATCTATTGAATTTGGGCAAAACAAATAGAAACAAGGTATGTATAGTTTTGGGCCGCTCACACCCACGGGGACGGGCCTGCTGTGAATGAACAGTGAAAGAACAAACTAAAGCTCCAGTTGGAGACCAATTACTATTATATTATTATAGTATATATATGAGTTTCGTCAGTTTACGTCATTTGGTTGAAATGCAAGTCACAATGGTTGATGAGCAATCATACATACATAGCGGCCGGCAAGAGGTCAATTTAAGGCCGCTAACTAACACTGGAAATTAGTATTGACAAATTAACTAAAATAGCCGCAGTACTGGACGTTTGTTTGTGTTTCTACATCCATCATTAGTTAACAGTCCCTAGATTTATAGGTGGGCGATCGCAACTCACAAGTAACATAAACATAAATATAAACCAGCGGCGACGGGCGTTGTCGTCGTCGCATGCGCAACAAGTGCAATTAACGGCCGCATCTTAGTTTAGCTTGGTTCCTTGATTTCTCAGCCATGGAAAGTGCAGTTGCGACTGCGACAAATCACGTTACGTCAGTGTGGCAGTTGGAAGGTTTGGCTCCAAGCAGTTGGAGACGTATATTGCTGACCAGAAGCACCTGAGGTCGACGCGCCAGTAGGTCGCAAGCACGAGCCGTTACAGACAAATCGCCAATTATTCAGTGGTAGTAACAAGTAGACAGACTACTTTGCATTCATTTCCCGTGCAGAAAGGTAGGGTTCCATCGCTTACGTTACGTCACATTACAAGTGCCTGTATCACAGGACTCTTACTAAGCCCTTGTTGTCCGTGTCTAGAAATGTTAGGCTTATTGAGTTGTAGGAACGATTTGTAGAAGCATATGCCATTTTTTGATTAACGATTTGTAGAAGCATCGCTCTGTCAAAACATATGCCACCACAAACTTGTTATTTCAGAAAGAAAGGAAAAGGAATTTCCTTTTTGTTTTTGTAACATCTCGTTGCAATAATTAAGCTACCAGTGATGCTTCATTTTTTTTTTGACATATATAAGTTGGAGCAGGACCCATATGTATCGGTCAATCATTCATACTAGATGGATATGATTGGATTTTATGTCTACTAGTTAGGGCCCTCATATCCAAAGAAAGATTTGTTCTGTTCTTTATATGTGTACAATACGACGAAGTGGTTACAACTTACAAGTGAATATGTATATTATATTATTATTACCGGTATGTGAATGAACAAACTAAAGCGCTAAACGACAAGTAAAGCAAGGCTAGGAAAGCAACGTGGGCTTCATCATTTGGAGCATATATATAATTTGTAAAATAATATGCAACCAATGAGCTACCCGATGATCTGCATCATGCAGGGGATAAACAAGGTATATATAATAAAAGTATATAATAGGAGACTATCAGTGCTAGCTACTTGCATATATATAAAATAAAACTAGTATGGAACTAGTGTACGTCCGTTACGTACGTCGAGTTTAGTAGCAGAGACGAAATACTGTTGTATCTTAAAAAGAAAACAGTACAATTCTAGGTATATTTTTATTAACATATATATCAACTAAACATCTAGATGAAATTATTAAAATTTATGATACCAAATAACTCTTTTTTTTTTTGTGGGGAAACCAAATAACTCATCACAAATCTAATGATATGATGTCATTTTTCGAGGCTTACCCAGTCCACCCGCCGTTGCAAGGACGTATGATCAAGAAGGAATTTGCTCTAGTTAAGCTACGAGCAAAAGCAGCTCTTCGTCCACGATTAGATTTATGGCTAGACGGTTTTATGTAATTTTCTTATTTTCTTTCTTACCTTCTTTGTTTCCTGAGACTTGTTTGTAACTTTGTTTTTCCAGTTTTTAATATATTCCGGTAGGGGGTAAACCCCTCATGTTTCGTCAACAAAAAAAACATGAGATCCTTAAACAGAGGAAGTATTATACACGAAGCATGTGTCACATCAATGATGGATTGAATAAAATACGTAGAATAGGAACGTACGTGGACTACTCAAATGGCGCGTGTTAAGGTAAACTAAATTAAGTGGATTATTGCCATCCACCAGTTATAGTGGTCAAAGGTGCGTGCGTGACACCTAACACTAACAGGCAGCATGCGTACGCAACTGCGTATCATTGCTGCTCTGATCGAGCATTATATTCGACCTTCTTGTCCTTGTGGATAGGCACGGCCCTGCAGGACAAGCACCGACGAATATATATACTGTTATAATACTTGCACTTGCAGTAGCATTATTACTCGTACTCCTATATCAGAAGAGACCAACAGGGTCGTTGTTGCCTAGATCCCATCATCAGCGGAGCCGTGCCGTGCGTGCCTCCCAGTCTGTGGTACGGTACAAGACAAGCCCAGCATATTATTTGGAAGGGGTTTTAGTGTTTATACTCCTATTCTAGGCTCTACATGTGATTTTACCCTTACTTTTTAATTTTATGTTTTTACCCCCGTTTTTCTCGAAACGAAGCTCCCGTTTGCCCCTCCATTTAACACTGGCCCCCGCAATTAGATGGTTTAAAAGCCAAAATAAATAAATAAATTAAAAAGAAACTGGAGGGGGAAAAGACACCCATGCCCTTCTATTCTCATCACCATCGATCCATCGAGGCGGGGCGCGAGCACACGAACAGCACCGGCCTTTCTTCCCGACCGTGACCGCCGCGGGCGTTTCTTCCCGACCGCGAGGACCGCGCCCTAGGGTTTGGGCGCCCGGCGGCCGGCCTTCCCTTCCTCCTCTGTCCACGCCCTCCCTCCCGTGCATCCGCCCCTCCCTCCTCTCTCCCACGTGGTCCCCGAGGCCGGGCGGGCTCAAGCAGTGCCCGCGGTGGCCGGTGGCGCCCATCCTGGGGGCGGCGCCAGCAGTAGGAACCATGGCGAGGGACAGGGACAACAACAAGGAAAGGTACTTTTCTTCGATTTCTTAGATGTGTGATTCAATAAGCTAGGCATTATCATGTTGATTCGCATATCCAGCTGTGGCTGTGTACCATGCTGAATATATTAATTGAAGATTCTTGTTTGTCTATTTGTTTGTTAACCAAGCATTGTGGTACTCCAACCGGAAGAGGGAGAGGGGAGGGAGAGGGAGAGGGAGAGGAAGGGGAAGGGAAGGGTGTAAGGTCCTAGATGGCTAGAGGGGGGGGGGGTGGATAGCCTATAAAAATTTTCTACAAGCTCAACTAAACAAACCGATTAGTATAAAACACGGCGTAAAGCGGTTTGCACTAGCTCTAGTGGTCAAGCAAGCCTTCTAGTGACAAGACTAAATAATTCTATGATCTCTACTCCACACAAAGTCTATGTCACTACTCTAGCTAATGAGCAATCCTAATATGGTCCTTATGCTAGCAAGAACAACCTACACAAGTAAGTGCTAGCTCTCTACTCAAGGTAAATAAGAAAAGTAATGCAAGAGTGAGAAACTTGTTATACCAACTTGAAGAGGCTATGAACCAATCACCGGGAAGGGGATGAACCAATCAACACAATGTGTTGGAGAACCAATCACCAAGACAATGAACAAGTCGATTTGTTCACCCGGAGTTCGCTTGTACACCGACAACTACTCTCCGGTTGTGCCGACCAACACAAGGATGGTGTTTGAGCTAGGCGGTGCCCTTGCTAGCCTCAACACACCACTCAACAAGTGTGGTACCCAAAGCACGAGTAATGTATTCCTTGCACTTTGTCTTCCCGACGAGGAGTGCGTAATCCTCTCACAAATCAACCGGAGGTGGCCAAGAACAATCACCTTCTCTTGCCAACGCCTCCACCACTTCACCAAGCCGGCTAGGAGCGGTGCCTCCAAGAGAAACGGGAAATCCACCGTCTCACAACGATCCCCAAGTGCCTCTAGATGCAAGAACTTCGATGCAATGCACTAGGATCAACTCTTCTCTCAAGAATGAAGCTCAAATCAAGAATGGGAGAGGAGGGAGGCTTGCTTGCTTGCTCAAAGATGTTAGGAATGATTCAAATGACCAAGAGAGAGAGCAAGAGGCAGCCAAGGGGGTATTACCCCTCACCACGAAAATGTGGCCATTGGGGAGAAAACCACGTTTTTAGCGGCCTGACCGGGCCTTGACCGGACTCACCGAAGAGTCCGGGCGGTGGGTCCGGGTCACAACCGACAACCCCCGAACCAAGCTTGGACCCCGCCTCGAGAGCTTCCGGCCGCGGGTCCGGTCAAGCGTCCGGCCGCGACGGATGCATCCGGCCGGTGCGTCCCGGTCACCCGTCGAGCACCGAGCCGTTTGCGAGCTCTCGCCAGACACACTCACCGGAGCGTCCGGTCACATTTGACCAGCGTCCGGTCGGTGCGTCCGGTCATGCCATGCTGCTGCGAAATCTTCGTCGTTTCGTCGCCGTTCCTTCGCCTTTGCTCCAAACCGACTTCCGTCACTTGTTTCTTGTTGCCGACACGCCGAAGAACACCTCGACACCATGTGTTAGCATTTTCGAAACCAATTTCGACAAGGACGGAGTTAGTGCTTTAGGTTAGAATGCATGCATATGAGACTTGAACCTAAAGGCACGTGAGGATCGATATGTACGAAAGTTTTCCCCTCTTTATAGTACGGATTATCGATCCTATAACCACCCACACCCTCTATGGTGTCTTGGGTGTGAAATCAAAAGCCCTATGGTTATACCTTTGCCTTGGGACCTTTGATCTTCAAACTCCACCGAGTTGCATGCTTGATCAACTTTTGGATCACCTCGATCCATCCTCCATGATCACAATGCACCAACTCCGGCACGACCAATCTCCAATCATGTCAAACACTTAGCATTGAGAGATTAGTCCTTAGGTGTCACTAATTAGCCAAAACCAAACAAGAGATCTTCAATCTCCCCCTTTTTGGTAATTGGTGACAACCCGCATAAAGGTTTTATGATTAATGTTTTTGAACATACAACGGTTGTCCAAGCATTTTGCTTACAATCATAGGATTGGACAATCATCATAGTTCGGTTTTGGTAGCATGAGCTCCCCCTACATGTATGCCATGAGTTTGGAACGAAGCATTGCATACATGTATGAATATTGAAATTGAGGGTGAGCTATGTTACCAAAATGATGCTTAAGGTGAAAAAAATAGACCTTTGAATCATGATACCAATCGGAGTTGCGCCATTTTCACCATACAAGCATCAAGGTAACTAGATTTTCATCAAAACTCAAAGTACCACGTGAGATCACATTAAGAGCAAGCTTGAATTAAGAGCGGAATTTAGAAAATCTAGCTAGCTCCTATGCATGCTAGTTATCAACCACTTATAAAGCATCTTACTCAACTAGCATACACCACACAAGCATGTATATATGGAATTTAAATACATGTGCAATGAGCAAGTCATATGTTAGTGCACAATCAAATGCAACAAATTGTCTATGAGCTTGCTCCCCCTACTTGTGTGAACCACTTGTAAACTCATGAACCACATGAGAGGTTTTCAAAAACATGTAAATTTTTAATTTTCCAAAAGATTAGTCCTTAGGTGTCACTAATTAGCCAAAACCAAACAAAAGATCTTCAAAGGGGAAGGGGAAGTGCTAGTGCTAGCTGCAAGTGCAACTTTAAGTGGTACTCAACCGAAAGAGGAAGAGGAAGGGGAAGGGGAAGGGGAAGGGAGTTTGGAGTGCCAAACAATGAGATAAAGTGAGACAATCCAACATTACTTCTTTTTTATTACAAATTTTATGAACTTTACTAACATAGTACTTCTCTTTTTTCATGTACAGTGCAAGTGAAGGAAGAGGGAGTGGAAGAGGAAGGAGTGGAAGAGGAGCTACTACTGGAAAGCTTGCTAGGTTGTTAGGTTTCGATGCTTGAATAAAAGCTATATGCCTAGAGAACTCACTAGTAACTCTCACTTTTGTTTGACATGTCATTTAGACCTATGTGATGGTGTGCCATGTCATTTGGACCTTTATGTTGACTTCGTTGTGGTACTATGATGACAAGTTGCATGGATATGGATAGGGGGGCTTGAAGGGGCCATGGCCCCCCTATGGATCATGTAAACCCTTATGCTAATGTTCAATATTCATGTTGGTGAAGAAGATTAGCACTTCAACAAGTAGTAAGATTAGTGATCTAGTGAAACTAATCAAGTAGAGCTATGCATGTAGGATCTTTCATTTGTATAACATATATGTTAGTCATAATTTCAAGTTTAGTTATTACATTTTTAATCATAAAACATGTGGTGCAAAATTTTAAACACATGTGTTCTTTGCCCGCCCCACGTATGCTGAGATCCCCGCTCCCAATGGGGGCTCAGGTGCTCTATTTGTTTGAATCGAATGCATGCGACCTCGTCCCCACGCAAGAGCGGATCTGCGATTGCTACCGAACACATGTGATCTCGCACGGTAGCAGGAACATGTGATCTCGTGTACGTATACGGAGTAGGCAATCCTCTCACATAAGAAACACAACTTACACATCAGCGATCCGCGATTCCCATTCGACCACTCCCATTGGCCAGAACCACTCCCTACTAGTACAGCCAATTACCCCACAGTGAAAATGGCAAGTGTGGCGACTAGGGAGGAGCCCATTGCTGCAGCCACGCAACACAGAAGAAGAAGGGTGATGTGAAGGCGTCTGGGCCCTGTGCAGCAACCAGCAACCGCAAGCGCTGATGACAAGTTGGCCCTCCGAGGCACCTTTCCGATGCGAGCGCTTTTGCATTGAAGGAGGGGCTCAGCAGTGGCGGAGCCAAGGGGGGACTGGAAGGGGCCATGGCCCCCCTATGGATCATGCAAACCCTTATGCTAATGTTCAATATTCATGTTAGTGAAGAAGATTAGCACTTAAACAAGTAATAAGATTAGTGATCTAGTGAAACCAATCAAGTAGATAACTTCGATGAGCTATGCATGTAGGATCTTTCATTTGTATAACATATATGTTAGTCATAATTTCAAGTTTAGTTATTACATTTTCATCATAAAACATGTGGTGCAAATTTTTGAACACATGTGTTCTTTGCTCGGCCCCACCTATGTTGAGATCCTAGCTCCGCCACTAGTTGGTATGCTACTCTTCGATTCGGTCGGCGGTGCAGAGCATTGAGGCGTCGTGGGGAAAGAGACATGGCTTCGACACGACTTGGAAGACTAGGGATGGATTGCGGACGTAGCTTCGACTACGTTCTTTGCAACGGAGCGTTAGATAGACAAGGTAACAAGTCAACATGCCAAAGAGCGAGCTCGTGGACGTAAAGTGAATCACTAATGGACTTTGGGCCAAAACTCGGGGTGGTTCGCTGCCCACAAGGACCACCCCGTGGCTCCGTCACTGGTAGTGCGTGGCATGGTGACACGGGTGGGCAAGACATGGCCTAGCATGGTAACATGGGTCAGGTGTAGCAATGCACCGATAATGCAACATAGGCGGAGACACATGTTAGTAGGGAGAGCATGAGAAACTATGTGGCTATGCGGGTAAGGTTATATGTGATGTGGTGGCGGTGAGGACGGTGGTGCTGGGTTGGAGGACCACAGTAATGAAACTTTAGGGACATAAGTATACAATTTGCAAGTACTGAGACCAAGATGAGAATACACGATAAAGTTTAGAGCGTGCAATTTGAAAGTACCATATCTTAGTTGAAAACTTCGAGATAAGTTTGATGACCACCAATGAATTTTACAAATATATTATATTATAATGGTAATTCTCTCAAAATTATTGCAAGTACAAAAACTCTATTTACACTTACAGTTCTTTTTAAGCCGATCACTGATGTAGTTAAGCCTGTCAATGAAAATCAGATTTACGCAGGGCGTAATGTACTTAAGCCGACCACAAATATAAATCTGATTTACACTAGAGGTAAACCAAACGGATCGGCCAATGTAGTTACATGAAATGTACAAGTGTTTTTTTTAATGCTATTGTCAATAGAAATATATTTATGTATACTAGCGTTTTTTTCTTAACATGGCACCAACACAAATAATTTGAAATCAGTTTTTTTTAGGTGGTCTTGGATGGAGAAATAATCTAATGGAAAGTTGTAGCACTTCAAAAGATTTACAACTCTGCAGTTGATTACTTGTTTATTTGAAATCGTTTAGGACCTAGCAATTATATTTTAATGTTAGTGATTTCAAAATTCTTTTTAGAACTTTTGGATGTCCTCGGATGTAGAAACCACATAAAATCAAAGTTATTGTTGCCCAAGAAATCTAAAACTCAGTTGAAACATTTTTCATTTGGATTTGTTTAGTGTTTTAAATATGCATTACACTATTACATTATTTAGTTAAATGAATACAAAAGAGATGTATCTGCTACTTAGACATAATTGAATTTGAGGCATAATCGTTACAGAAGAAATGCACCAAGGCCTGAGGTTGTTTCGCTGGCAACCGTGCACATGCGTATATTTCACACGAGAAATCGATCACGTGTGACTTACCGTTGGGGGTTGTCCAGTGAGCATCTTCTGTTTGTTTTTTCGGTACTATTTTTATTGCCTGGTTTGCAAATTTTTGAAGACGTTTTATACTAACATTATGTGCAAGCAAGCATACCGCCTTCTAGATCGATTTACAATGGGGGCATCCATAAGAAAAACTGTGTACTGTAAATATTTACATAGGCAGTTCTTCATTGTACATGCAACTTGATTGAGGTAAATGTTGTTGGAGTGTAAAAGCCTTCTGGGGTTTCAAAAGAAAACTTGAAAGTAATTTTAAAAGTGAGTTTTAAGTTTGGCGAAATTGTGTTTAGATATGGAACAAGCCAAGTTTTGGTTGCCTGCCAGGTACGTACGGTTAGGCGCAGGCCGGCTGGTCGGCAGTTGGGCACCACCGTACCGTACCAGATGTGCTCTCCTGCGACGGAAGAGGGAATTCATTGTGTGGTTGCTGCT
Organism: Hyparrhenia diplandra; assembly: GCA_015847255.1. Classification (NCBI taxonomy): domain Eukaryota; kingdom Viridiplantae; phylum Streptophyta; class Magnoliopsida; order Poales; family Poaceae; genus Hyparrhenia; species Hyparrhenia diplandra. Next base: position 83,707 of record JADLZK010008851.1, on the reverse strand, counting down.
GCCATCTAGCTGTTACATTGTCGTGGTCGGCAAATTTTGCCTTGCCGTGCCAAACCTTTCGTGCAACATGGTACACAAGTTGTAGCGGCCTCTGCAGGTCGCCATTCATGAACCACCTGGACTCCTCCCTCTTTCCCCAATGCAGCAGCAGCAGCAAAGAACAACAGCTGATTAACCACCTCTCACAAAAGCATGCAACTGGCATGCAGGTGTTCCAGCCGGTTGGGTTGGGTTTGGTCCGTGTAGCCAGCCGGCCGTTGCTTTCCCTCGCCGTTCAACACGCCACATCAGCGTCGACGACGGACGCCCTAACAGAAAACGGCTCCATTTTTCCTTCTTGCGTTGATCCTTTCAGCTAGCTGGAGGTTGGCCGATCCGTTGGCTTTCTTTATCTGCTTTTCCGCGCCCAAGTGAGAGGACGACATTTGCTTTTGCAGTTAGCAAGCTCTAGTCATCGATCAGTAACATAAAGCATACCACTAGATTACTACTATACTGCTAGCTTAGGAGTACTCCCATACTGCTTTAAATATGTGCGTTTGTGTTTATTTATATATATATATACTACATGTTGGGTGGTCAGATCAGGTGATGTCAGCGTCGAGCTACATATGGATCGGATGGGATGAGGCTGCCCTGCCGACAATCATCACAAGTATGTATAGTGATCATCAACGAACTGCCCCCGAAAACAACGCGTAACCAGCTGAAAATATACCCGATGCCAACGTTCAAACAGCAGGCCACAGACGAAAGAGATGCATGGGGGCACCAGGGGCTTCAGTTTGTAGCCAGCAGCAGCAAGCTTTTGTACACTACTTGTTGATGATGAGTAGGAGTAGTTGTTGAGTAGTTTGGGGGCATGAGGGCAGTCAGTACCCACCAACAACCAAGCATGGTGCCGCTTTGCCTGACCTCATCAACGGAACAAACAGACATGCTGAATCATAAAGAAAAACACACAAGGCGTACGTCCATCCGATCCCGTCGTCGTTCTAGTTTAGTTGTGCCACTTCTTGAATGAATTTAATACAAGTCAACAAACATATCGGACCTACTAGCTCTAAGGTGGACTGGATGATATATCTGGTAGTTGAACGTTGCAAATATAAACAAGGGCCTTGTTTAGATGGCTAAAAATTATAACCGAATGTCACATCGTACACTGTAGCACGTTTCGTTTGTTAGTGGTAAATATCATAGTACCATGGAGTAACTAGGCTCAAAAAAGATCGTCTCGCAATGTACATCTAAACTGTGTAATTAGTTATTTTTTTTACCTACATTTAATACTCCAAACATATGTCTTTTGGTGTATTTAATGTGATGTGATGGAGAGAAAGTGGGAAAAAAGGTTAGAAATTTTAGCCATCTAAACAAGGCCAAGGTATGTCAATCTGCAAACATAACGTCGTCGTCGATTCAGTTCAATTTGCCAGAACTGATGTTTGTTACGAATGTTTGATATGCAATAAGGCTCCTCGACGTTGGGGGCAGAAAAATGCTGGGGTGAAAAGGCTCATGCCTTGTTTAAATACCAAAAAAAAAAATGTAGTGTTTCAGTAGAATACTACTAGCAACGAGTACCCCTACTACTCGAGGTTATCGACTCATCTATACTGTGTCCACTTGCAAATTGCCAAAGGCAATGTCCATCAAGAATACTACCAAGCAACGATTAAACTTGTCTACAGCGAAGACCACGACCCCAGCACGCCCTACTGTAAAGTTTCAGTAGCTCCAAACAAAAAACTAGTCTGAATTTGTCATGCCCCTGCTTGGGTCACTTGTCTATCCACGCTTCCGGTCTTCTCCGTCCGGGCAAGTTGCGTGGGGACTAGTCATGATCGGCACATATTCGCCGCACAAATCTAATCTAAGGTGGTGTTCACTACAGTACAGTACAGGGCAAAACGCGTTTTGGTTGCTGATGAACGTAACGCTAGTTCACCTACTCTCTTGCTCCTGCTGCCTCACTACGACCCAAATTATTGTGTGGGTTTAGGGTCTGTTTGGCAGGGTTGTTTCGGAGAAGCCCTTCCAAACCTTTTTCCAAAGGAACTATTTTTTTAAAAAAAAATCATAGGAGCTAGAGCAGAGCTGTTTCGGAGCAGCCTCTTGTGGCCTCACCGTCTGCGTCTACGCGTCTCACGCCCGTACCCGACGACGAGTGGGCGCCCGCAGACGGTGACCGCTTGGCGCCAAATCCGCCTTCCGGGACCCCAAGCCCGAACGACAGCGGGCCGGCGTGTTCTCCGAACAAGTGGGAAGGGAGGTCGGAGGGCGCATCCTCCCAAACTCCGGACTCCACCATCGCCAAAAGGTTCCGTGGTCACTTCGGCGGGTCCATCCCACAACACAAAGCGGGACATGGTGCAGATCCTCATCCCCTACAACCGCACGCGTTTGAGCCGCCCGGGCGACGGCTGAGCGGGGCGTTATAGCCGGAGTCGCATCAAGCGTGATTAGCCGTCCCAAGTCCTTCTAGTCGCACATTAGTTTTATTTTTTAAGACACCACTTCTAAAATACCGCCGTTTAAGCGGTTTCTTCTTTCAATGTGTTTAGCCCAAAGGAGTTTCGGAACTCGCTATAGGGCTCACTAGGATGTAAAACTTTCCCACTTCTTTAATCGCAATCACGAGACGCGAGCTCGGTTTTTAAAAAAAAACCGGCTCTGTCCTTTGTCAGAAGCCATTCCAAACACTCCCTAGCTGATTCTTTCATGTGTCTTGTTTTCGTGGGGGTTGGGGGCCAGCTCAGACTCAGACGGAAAGATCATCCATTCTCCTGGCTTCTTCGTCTTGTCTCCGATATAGGATGAGGAGTCCACCAACGTTCCTCACTTCCTTGAACAGTGCCGTTTCAAAGCTGTCGTCCCCCATGGATTGTGATCGTCATCGTCCACCGATGAAGGGAAGGACATTGTGCCTGTCTGTGAAGCAGAAGCAGCAGGCAGTTAAACTAGTCACGGATGGAGCGGCCGCCGGGGACGGACCTGGGAGTGCTGGACAGGCAGGCAGGCAGTTAGCTGTCGCTCGCTCATCCTCCACTCCTCAACTCTGCAGCAGCAGCTTGTGCCAACGGCCGGCTAGCTGGCTGGCAGGCAGCCATCATGGCCATATATAATTCCTCTTCGTCCTTTTCCATCCAAAACCGTCAACAGGCAGGGAGTAGCTCAGCACTGGTCCACTACAGCACGAGCACAAAACAAAAATCTCCATCTAACTAGGACACTCATCAGCTCCTGGTAGTAGTGAGGGTAGACCATTCTGTACGGTTCTGTACCGTCCAACAAACTGAAACAAGAAGGTGGTTAGTAGTACTAAAACAGACAAATTTGCATGATCCAAGAGGCCTCATTGATTCATCTTCTTTCCCGTCTCTGTACAAGAACAACCAACGACATGACACGATTTATTTCGAGGATGCATACTCCGTCTGTTGTCTGGTATTCTAATCTTAACTCTAACTGGTTGCTACTGATTAAGGATCCTTGCTCTGCAGCAGATTTATTCAGGTGCCTCTGCTTGCTTGGAGAGCTTAGCTACACTGGACATGGGGCGGGCCAAAAATTGAAAAAAAAAAGAGAGAAATGGCTAGATTAACAAAGGAATTTGGGACTGATATTGTTTAAACGACGGCGGATGGAGAGGAGCCTTCTTCTTCTCTTCTTCACTTGCCGCACCGCACCGCACGGCCTCTGCTCTGTTCTTGGTTCTTGTAGTACACGCGCTGGCCGGCATGGATCGATCGATCGGCGATTCCTTGCTTATCTTGGACGCCTGCTGCTGCAGCTGCTGCTGATGTGTGCTGAAACTACTCGATCTTGGCCATGCCCATCATGCGCTTGCTCACGGCGTGCACGGCGCCGTCGGTGCACGGATCGACCAAGCCGGAGCCGGACATGTAGTTCCGGACCTCGATCCGGATCATCTCCTGCATCATCAGCAGGAACTCCGAGCTGAACGGCGCTGCTGCTGACGGCGTGCACGGCGACGTGAGGCTCGTCGCTGGCGCCGGCTGCAGCTGGAACGGCAAGCTCGGCTGTGCCACTTGGGGCGGCGGCATCTTAAGAGGCGCTGGCTGAGGCGGTGCCGGAACCGCTGGGGATGGCTCGGGCTGCTGGTCCAGCTCCAGCCCTGGCAGGGAGAGCGACAGCGACAAGGAGGTCGCCGGAGGCTGCTGCGGTGGTGGCGGAGGAGGAGAAGGCTGACGCGGCGCAAGAGGCGGCGCCACCGGGAGCATGACCACGCCGCCCGCGCGCGGCACGGGCGGTACACGTGCTGCTGCTGCTGGGAGGTGACGGCGGCAGCGGCTGAGGGCATGACGGAGGGAAGGCTGTGGTTGCTGGAGTCGCTGAGGTCGGACCCGGACGGGCTCCCTGGGCTGAAGCAGAGCCCCGGGTGTCCGTCGCTGCTGGTGCGCTTGAGTGGTCGCTCGTCGTCGGCATCAGCAGCAGCAGCAGCACCACCACCACCGCCGGTGGCGGCGTAGTACTTGCGCTTGAGCGTGGAGTTCCAGTGGTTCTTGATGGCGTTGTCGGTGCGTCCGGAGAGGAGTCGCGCGATGGTGGCCCACTTGTTGCCGAACCTGGCGTGCGCGCGGAGGATGGTGTCGTCCTCCTCGGGCGTGAAGGGGCGGTGCTCCACCTGCGGCGACAGCTGGTTGCACCACCGGAGGCGGCACGACTTGCCGGACCGCCCCGGGATGGAGCGGCTGATGAGGGACCAGTTGCGGGCGCCGTGCCGGGCCACGAGCCGCTGCAGGGCCTCGTCCTCCTCGGGGCTCCACGGACCCTTGATCCGGTCCACGTCCATCTTATTATTGCCGCCGCCGCTGCTGCCACGGCAAGACGGAGAAGACGACGCCATGTTTGGTTACTCGATCGAAACTAGCTAGTTCTGAGTGTTGGGGCGTGTGGCCGGCCTGGTAGTCCGTCGATCGATCGATCTTGGAGACGATGAGCTTGGAGGGAGGAAGAAGAGGGAACAAGAGGAGACGAATAGAGGTGGAGTGGGAAGTGAAGGTTGCTGAGAGGCAGGGGATATATAAAGGAGAGGGAGGGAGATGAAGCGATGGCACTCCAGAAGGGGGGGAGGAGGACTCCAGCTGCAGCCGGTGGGAGGTCACCGGCGGAGCAGAGGCGCAGGAATGCGTGTGCGTGCGTGGTTCCAGATGCAGATGGCAGATGCAGTTGGGGGTGGATTGGGTACAGCTGGCTGCGGGGACACGCGTCCGCCGGCCCAGTCGCCCACGCCACGCCCCCGACCAACGGACTCGACCGTCCGTTGCGCGCCGCGGGCACACGAGAAAAGAAAACCCGAGACGGAAAAATCTCTGGGGGCGGGGCGGTTGGTTTGCCCCTTTGGTTAGTTGGGTAGGGTCGTGGACTTCGGGTGTTGTCGGTCTGGTCCGGTCCAGCCCGCGGACCCGGGTTATGGCTCTCTTTCTGAACGAACCATGGGCCGTTGTGCCGGAATATATGTTGTTTTGTTTAAAGGAAACGGAATTAGTTTCAAATGTTGGTATACTAAAACAATTAAAATAGGAACTAGCTCAATTCGGGTGTTGCAAGCTGCCGTTGCTCCTGATGAAAGAATGTTAGGAACAATTCACATTGAGAGTCAAAGAATTCCTCTATCATCAAATGATAAGCATATTATGATAAATAATAATAGGGCGTATCCAAGTGTCATAGGCTCCCGACCGTGTGGGTCCGGGAAAGCGTATGTTAAAAATTAGAAAAAAAAATCAAGCATAATAGATTCTGACTATAAATTAATCATATTATTTTTTTTGTCATGTTTATAAACAAAATCAATTATCTTACACAAAGCACTGCGAACACAAGTTTATTAACAAATTTCCATGTCTTAAGATGGTATATAATTTGTATTTTGTATGGTGCGGGTGAGTGTGAGTGGGAGATGGAAGTTGTCTTGGGCCGACCACGGTGCGTCCGAATATACTACTAAGTAAGAAACAATTACCGTTTCAACTTATGATGTGTGGGACACAGATATTACGACCGTGACTAATTGGGCCAAATCTGCCCCGTGTCGATATCTCGAGATAAACCGAGCTCATCGGCGGACGAACGGGACCGACATCCCCGCCTCGTTCGAGGTCGAGCTCGACAGACATTTCTCCATCTCGAACGAGCTTCCTTAGGGGCGAGCTCTCGTGCACGAGCTCGAGCTCGCCCAACGCCCATTCTCCGCCTCGAACGAGCTCTCACAAGTATGCGGGGTAGCTCCGAGCTCGAGCTCAATCGATGAGCTCCTTCCCGTCTCGAACGAGCTCTCGGGCGACAAGAGTTCCCACCAACGGCAGGCTCGGGGAACAACCACTACTACAAAAACGATTTTCGTGGCGGACATATTTGATTTTTCGATGGCGGGCTTCATGACCGCCGCCACGCGGTCACGGAAAATCAGTTATTTTAGATGGCGGACAAATTGCCCGCCATGGATAATAAAAAAAAAAAAAAAAATTCCAGAAACAAATAAAAAAATCCAAACCTAACCCTTAGGAAGGAGAAAGTAAAAAAAAAAAAAAAAAAAAAAAGAAACTAACACCACAACTACTCCGGGCAGCGGTGCCTGCGATTTGTACCCTATCGTATCGACAGCGGCTGGCACGGTGGTGGGGCGTTGGTCGCGGTACTAGTACGCGCGGCGCGGTCGTGACTCAGCTGAGGTCCATGCACGCATGCGCGCCAACTGCCCAGGCATCCGCCGATCGATCTCGCGTGAATTTATTTGTTGGAGCGGGCAGCTAGAGTTTCGCATGGTTTGCTGACGTACGCCTGCTTGTTTGCCGGTCCGAAATCCCCGTCGCTCTTTGCGGCCCGTGCGGTGTCCCCGTCCCAGGGAGGCAGACCACTCAACGGCCCTCTACCGAGTCACTGTGACCTCATCACCGCGGCGGCGCCCCGGCCGTTTGCGCCCGTCATTTTCTATGCACCAGTAGAGGCTTTAGACAGCGTTTTGCTTTCGATCAGCGCGCAGACACGGTGGATGATGTGATGAGCGAGCTGATCGATCGAGGCGACCCTCGTCCGTTAACAACCCAGACGGCACGCCGCAACTAATCATCATCCTAGTAGTATAGTATATAGCACAGCAACGAATGCAGATCGGGGAGGTTCGTTCATTCGTCGTCGTCGCTCTTTCGTTTGCATCGATCTATCTGCTACTATATACTACCTCCATTTCTTTTTATAAGGCGTTTTGGTTTGTGTTAGTAGTTAGCCTGAACGACTTATAAAAGGGAATTGAGGTAGTAGAATACAAGTGTTGTTTCATGGATCTGGTGCTGGGTCTCATTTCGCTAGCTACTAGCTTCTCCCACATTTGGAAAATCAATGGCTGGTTTGGTGAACCAACAACCGAAAACCGTCCATCGATCAACCACGGGAGTTTGCACATCTCAATCCGCTTCTTCCCTTTAGGTTTTTGGTATAAAAGAAGCAGGGCGCGCGCGCACACAGTTTATTTCAATTTGTCCGTTGGGGTTTCTCTCTCTCTTTGTTTATTTATTTAGTTATTTGTTTTTCTCTATTATATTATTCATTGCAAACATATACTCCTACTTCGTATATACTAAATTCATTCTAAATTATAGTTAGTTTGACTTTTTCAACTCTAACTTTGACCACTTGTCTTATTCAAAATTTTGTGTAAAATATCACTTCTTTTATTTTGGCTTGGTTTATCAACAAATGGTCTTTAAGAATGACTTAAATTTAACTATTTTTATGAAATTTTTTTAATTAAGACGAGTGGTCAAACTTAGAGTCAAAAAAATCAAATGACCTATAATTGAAACAGAGGGAGTATAATAATAATAATACGCAGACAACGGTCACAATGCATGTGCACTCATGACTCATCCTAAGGATTCAACTAATGCTTTCCTCAAATTTTCACACATGAGCGTTCTGACGCTTTGCAAATTTATAATTTCTAGCACGCATTCGATCGATATGGTCGCTGGAGGGCGTGTGCGTGTGGCGGCATGCATGCATGCATGTGTGTGCATCTTACGGAGTTGAATAGAAAAAAAAAAAAGGCAGGCGTAGTAGTAGTAGCACATAGTAAAAACACGCATGGTGTACGTGTTCGAAATGAAGGCTAACGTGGTACCAACCAACCAACCAACCGTACATAGCGAATCCCTAGAAGCAGGAGGAATGATTTATCGCGCACGGCTTTCGCAAGTATATTGCCCGGGTCCGGGTAACACAGCAGATACACGCTTTTGGTGGGTTTCTTGTAGGCTGCTGCTGCGTGGGGACATGATTTCAATTCAGGCCCTTGTTAGCCCCTAATCATGCCACTCATTGGCGTCATTTGTCTGAGCATATGCATCATCATTCATAGGTATAATATGCATGCATGCATGCATGCTCCTTTTGTTTCGTGATGGGCATGGATCGGCCGGCTAGCTACTTGCTGCTAACTGGTCTGACCAGTCCACATCAAGACCAACCACTTGTTGCACCCACGATCGATAGGGAGGTTATGCCATGCGTGAGCACTAGCCCTCTTGGTTGGCACACAGTACCCTTGATTGACCGTTGTCTTTCTCCTAACTACAATACTACATGCCAAACTTACTAGTTTTGTGCTTATTTGCAGTTCAGCCATACTATTCTGCTTTTATTTTGGCCCCCCCACTTTGCCTCCTAAAAAGAAAAAAAAAAACCCATACGTTTATCGATGCACTCTGGTTGCCTTGCAGTCCTCTCGTCAAGGACACAGTAGTAATCATACAATTGCCTGCACAAAAAAAAAAAAAGACGCCGAGGTCTGTCGTCTGTGTGTGGGATTGCGAATTTTGGTGTAGCCATTTTTTAATCCGAATCAAAATTATCAAATCCTGAGGAATAGGATGTTGGAATTTAGATGTTAAGTGGGCTTGGCCCAATAACAAATTCTGAAATTCCTAAAGAAATCTCAAAGGCCCATTCATGAATATGGAAGGAGGGAGTGGTGGAATCCTTTAGTACCACATTGCTTGTGGAAGGTGGAGAGGACCAACTTAAATATGGAAGTTGTTCCTACCTTCTCAAGTCTCGTGTGAGAAGGAGAAAGGGAACTCCACACGCTGCTGCCTCGCCTCGCCTCCGCCGGGCGGGCGTGGCGTGGCGTGGCGATGGCGTGGCGAAAGGCGGCCACGACATGCGCGTGTCGCGGTCTCCTTTTGCAAATTTAGTTTTTGGTCTTTTGGTTTGCGAGTTCTAATCAAATACGAACAGCGAGTCCTAACGGTTTAGATCGTGATTGTGTCACGAGGTCGGTTCACCCGGACTATATAAGCGCACCACCGCCACGCTAAACGCATCCAATTCAAAGCTTAGGGTTTTTGCCTCTTCTCGCTGCTGCTGCGCCGTCGCCAAGTCTCCGGCCGATCGTTCGCATACCCCAGCAACGGCGAGGCGGCGTCTCCGTAACCGTCGTCTTTGCGATCCCCGCACCGAGAAGGCGAATAAGGTTTTTGGGAAGCGCCTTGCGCGACTGCTCCCAATCTTCGTTACGGCTCGTCTACCGAAGGACACGCGGAGGACCGTCCCAGCGCCGTCTTCGCCGACAACGTCTTCAGCGACCACCGATCGACGATACCGGCAATGACTGGAGGAACTTCGGCCGCTTTGAAACCTCTCCATTACGTTGTCATCAACGTCGGTCAGGTATTCTCGAGATCTAATCTTTATGTTAGTCATGTTCAGTCAATCCAATCTATCTGGTGTGCTAGTTGTGTTTACACCTGTTGCCATGATCTATGATATGCGGTTATGCTATGCTATGATCTGTGTTACGTGTTCATGCTATGCTAGTATGCTTGACATGCTCTATCTAGTAGATCTTTTAATCATGATTTATTTTATGGAATTAATCTAGAAATTGCCTATTTATTTAACAATCCAAAAACCCTATTATAGGTCTTTTCCAGTTTCAATGGCTAGTTTTGTTGATGCTCGAGGGCGGAGAAATTCTCCGGTGAGCACTTTAAGAGGTGGTCCGTAAAGGTCCGCAGATTGGCTTACGACCATGGATGTTTTTACGGGTCAAAGATGGCTTACCTGAGGGAGACCTTTCTGATGAAGATCAGAATAAATTCCGGAAAGCCACTGAAATCTTTGTGGGAGCTGTGCGTAATGTGATATCGATCATATCTATGATGCTGTGATGCACTATAAAAGCGCTAAAGCTATGTGGGATTATCTGAACACTACCTATGGTGCTTCGTCATGCGTGCAAACAATCGTACATCATGGAGAGCTTTCATGACTATAAGATGGTTGCAAACAAATCTATAGTCATTCAAGCTCATGAGATACAACGCCGGGCTAAGGAACTTGAACTCCTTGAGTATGTTATACCCGATGAAGTTGTGGTCGGTATTATTATTGCCAAATTACCTCCTTCATGGAGGAACTTTGCCACAAGTCTCAAGCATAAGAGAGTGAAGATATCGGTTGAAAATCTGATTCAATCTCTAGATGTTGAGGAGAAAGCTCGGGCTAAAGATCATACCGAGAAGGGGGAACGAGGAAAGTAGCGCCCACTTTGTCCGAGAGAAACTTCAAAGGCAAGAACAAAGGAAAGGAGAAACAACAGCCTTTTCAATGCCAAAGCTACTACTACCTTCAAGAAGAAGAAGAAGAAGGACAAGTCCGAGATGCCTTGTTTCACTTGTGGTGATCTTGGTCATTTTGCTAAGGAGTGTCCTCGGCCATCGCGGACCGTAAAGAGAAGAAGGTCAACCTCGTGGATCAACCAATCCAATGCCGATGACGGGTATGGTAATCTTCCCTCTTGTACTTTCAGTATTTCAATCACCTAGTTGGCGGCTTGATACAAAAAGCTAATATTCACGTATGTGCTGACATCTCTTTGTTCTCTTCTTATCAGGGGCTCCAAGGTTCCTCCGTCCTGATGGGGAATGGATCACATGCTTCTGTTCGTGGTGTTGGCACGGTAGATCTGAAGTTTACTTCAGGGAAGATCGTGCAGCTGAAGAACGTGCAGCATGTCCCTACTATTCGCAAGAACCTTGTTAGTGTTTCTCTTTTGTTAAGAGATGGTCTTAAAGTAGTGTTAGAGTCCAATAAAGTAGTTATATCTAAGCATGGACAATTTATTGGTAAAGGCTATGATTGCGGAGGCTTGTTCCGCCTAAGTTTGTCAGATTTTAATAATAAGTCAGTCAATCATATTTGTGGCACAATTGATGATAATTCTAGTGTTTGGCATTCTCGTTTATGTCATGTGAATTTTGGTTTGATGTCACATTTATCTAGCTTGCGGTTAATTTCAGATTTCACCATTGCCAAAGGTTCTAAGTGCCATAGTTGTGTGCAATCTAAGCAACCTCGAAAGCCTCACAAGGCAAATGGAGGAGAGACACTTGGCACCTCTAGAGCTCATACATTCTGATCTATGCGAGATGAATGGTGTGTTGACTAAAGGTGAAAAGAGATATTTCATGACGTTAATTGATGATGCTTCTAGATATTGCTATATTTACTTGCTGAAAACTAAAAAGATGAGACATTAGACTACTTTAAAATCTTTAAGGCTGAAGTTGAAAATCAACTAGAAAGAAAGATTAAACGTCTAAGGTCGATCGTAGTGGTGAATATTTTCCTATAACATTTGATGAGTTTTGTGCGGAACATGGTATTATTCATGAGAGGACACCTCCCTATTCGCCCCTCGAATCCAACGGGGTTGCCGAGAGGAAAAAATCGCGACGCCGACCGACTTGGTTAACGCCATGTTAGACACTTCTTTGGTTTATCTAAGGCATGGTGGGGAAGCTATATTGATCTGCAGTCATGTCCTGAATAGAATTCCAAACGAAATAAAGAGACAACACCATTTGAGATATGGGTTGGAAGGAAACCATCACTTTCATACTTTGCGCACGTGGGGATGCTTGACGAAAGTCAATGTTCCAATCAATAAGAAGCGTAAGCTTGGACCAAAAAGACGGTAGATTGTGTCTTTCTTGGATATGCTCATAACAAAGATTGCCTATCGATTTTTAGTAGTAAAATCTGAAGTTTCGATATGCATGTTGATACTATCTTTGAATCTCGTGATGCTATATTTTTTGAGAATATATTTCCTATAAAAGATATGCGTAGCAATGCTAAGTTTTCTACTTGAATTAGCTCCCCGATATTACTATACCTATCGAGTCTCCTATTGAGTCGTTTGAGCAACCACTTGAGGAGGATGACAATGAAGTTCCTGTGAGGAACAAGAGACAAAGGATTGCAAAATCTTTTGGTGATGATTTCATTGTGTACCTTGTGGATGATACTCCCACCTCTATTTCAGAGGCATATGCATCTCCAAATGCGGATGATTGGAAAGAAGTCGTTCGTAGTGAGATGGACTCGATTCTTTCTAATAGAACTTGGGAGCTTTTCGAACTACCTTTTGGTTACAAACCAATCGGTTGTAAGTGGGTGTTCAAGAAAAAGCTTAGACCTGATGGTACTATTGACAAGTACAAGGTTCGGCTTGTAGCTAAGGGCTATACTCAAAAGGAAGGAGAAGATTTCTTTGATACTTACTCGCCTGTTGCTAGAATGACCACTATTCGAACACTACTATCCTTGGGTCGCCTCATATGGTCCGATCATTCATCAAATGGATGTAAAGACAAATTTTCTTAATGGAGAATTGGATGAGGAGATCTATATGGATCACCTTTGATGGGTTTGTAGTAAAAGGTGAAGAGCGTAGAAGGTGTGTAAATTATTGAAGTCTTTGTATGGCTTGAAACAAGCACCTAAACAATGGCATGAGAAGTTTGACACTACGTTAACTAATGCCCAAGTATATTGTTAATGAAGTTTCGATAGGTGTGTGTATTATCGACATGGTGGGGGCGAATCTGTTATATTATGTTTATATGTTGATGATATTCTAATCTTTAGTACAAACATGGATGTTATAAATGAGGTCAAGTCTTTCTTGTCAAAGAATTTTGATATGAAAGATCTAGGAGAGGCGATGTAATTCTAAACATTAAGCTAATTAAGGAAGAGAGTGGGATTACTTTTATCGCAATCTCACTATGTTGAGAAGGTCCTCGAGTCGTTTTGGCTTTATGGATAGAAAGCCTTCTCCAACACCTTATGATCCTAGTGTGACATTGCGAAAGAATAAGAAGCGTACTAGAGATCACTCAAGTACTCTCAGTTGTTGGTTCACTCATGTATCTAGCGAATGCAACCTGACCGATATATCTCTTTTCTTTGTGAGCAAGTTGAGTAGGTATATGTCCAACCCGGGTGATGATCATTGGCATGTACTAGAAAGGGTCTTGTGCTATCTTAAAGGTACAATGAGCTATGGAATTCACTATTCGGGCACCCAAATTGTGCTAGAGGGATATAGTGATGCCAACCGGATTTCTGATATTGCTCAAATCTACGTCACAAGTGGGTATGTATTTTGTCGTGGTCTAATATCACCGTCCGCGGTAATGTCTGGCTAATCGTGCTCCAATGGCCTAGCTCTAGAGACAATGACACGAAGTTTATACTGGTTCGGGGCAAATCAAGCTCCCTAGTCGGTGTGATCACTATCCGAGCTCAAATGCTCATACCGGGGCTAGTACAAGCAGGATCGAGAGGGGGAGGGGGCTCCCACGCCTCTGTGATTGAGGCTAGTGCCAATATCGAATGTGTGAGTGTGCGGGTGCTGGGTGATGAAATCTTGAACTTCCCCTTGCCTCAACCGGGAGGGTCTGCCTCCCCTTTATAGTCGCAAGGGGCGAGGCTCGAGAGCTCTCATCGAGTTGAGGACTTAAAGAAAATAAAAAATACATGTACAGAGTGTCGGATGCAAGAAGAGAGTTCCGGTGAGCTCTCGGCGCGGACGAGCTTCCCGCGAGCTCCCCGGTGCTTTGGATGCCGAAATTGGTCGTCTCCGTGCGCTGGATTCGCGGTTTGGGCAGCGATCAGGCGTCGCCCCTGCCTCTAATCGCAGCTTGGAAAACGTCTCCCTGGTATGGGACGCGCCCATACCACGGATGGGGAGTACCCGGTATGTACCCGCCGGGCAATCGTAACGGTCGTTGGAGTCGACGGGGGTATGGCGAAGTGACCAAATGACCTCTCCCCGTGGCTGTAGTTCTACGTGGCTATAGTGCCCGCCGGGAGTGGTTGAGCTTGTCGTGAGTTGTTGACCAACTCTCGTACCCCAGCTTTTCCCGAGAAGGCGGGCGGATGAGCTCTCTCTCGGCCCGCCGTCCGCGGGGCTCATGGGGGCTCGAGCGAAGTCGGAAAGAGATCCCCGTGCGAGGCCTTTCGCGCGAAAGTGCAAGAGCTCATCGGTGGGAGGGAACAGAAGCTCGAGTGAGGCGGGAAGGCGGACCTCCATCGGGGGAGCTCGCGTGTGAGAGCTCGAGCCAAGTAGGCATTCCCTTCTCGCCCATGAGGAACTCGTCCACGATTAAGATCTCGGGTCCCGCTTTGCTCGTCGTGGGGCGGTTCGGGAGCTCGTGGTACGGTGTCCCAAATATCGATCCCCCCATATATTTACTCTTGGAGGTGGCGCAGTTGTCATGGAGGTCTTGTAAAATGCACTATTTTGACTAAGTCAAACATGGAAGCGTAATCTTCTTGCTTTAGATACAAAGATCTGCGAGGGCGAGTGGCTACGTGAGCTCTTGTCCGACTTGCCGGTGGTTGAAAAACTAGTACCGGCTATCTTTATGAACTGTGATAATCAAACTATGATCACTAAGGTGAATAGTGCTAAGGATAATTCAAAGTCAACAAGACACATTAAAAGACGTTTGAAAACCGTCGAAAAATTGAGAAACTCCGAGTGATAATCGTATCTTATATACGAGACGGATAAGAACCTCGGCGCATCCCTTTACAAAAGGGCTATCACGTAATGTGATAGAAATTGCATATAGGGAGATGGGTATGAGACCCATATGAGTTTACAGTAGTAGTAACCCAACCTTTTTTGATCGGAGATCCCGTGACTAAGGACACAGGAAGAACAAGCTATTGGTAAACCGAGGAGAGTAAAATGATAACCCTCTCTATGTGAAGATGTAAAACTCTCAAGAGCGTTGAGGCTCAGATGGTAGGTTGGCAAGAATGCCTTAATATGTCCTATTGACTTTTTAAGTAAAGATACTGGCCCTACGTAGTATTCTTGAAAGGACATACCTATATGAGATCGACTGTTAAACGTCGCAGTCTATGAGACTTGGGTGATCTCTAGTAAGCTCATGAAGAGACTGAGGAGTATGACGTATATGCTCCACCCACGGGGAAAGGCTACTGGCAGCCAAGTACTAGTTTGACTTTGAGCAAAGCTTATTCGCACAAAACTTGCAATTCAAGGCGTAATCCATTGTTCAAGTTGTGGATAGGTGTAGCTTGAAGTTCTAGGCGGAAGTTCAACTTAACAGTCTCTGCTGAAACACTAGTATATCAAACGGTAGCGAGAACAGGCAAAATCTCTAAATGGGTATTTGAGATCTGGCGGGGGATTGTTGGAATTTCGATGTTAAGTGGGCTTGGCCCAATAACAAATTCTGAAATTCCTAAAGAAATCTCAAAGTCCCATTCATGAATATGGAAGGAGGGAGTGGTGGAATCCTTTAGTACCACATTGCTTGTGGAAGGTGGAGAGGACCAACTTAAATATGGAAGTTATTCCTACCTTCTCAAGTCTAGTGTGAGAAGGAGAAAGGGAACTCCACACGCGCGCGCTGCCGCCTCGCCTCGCAGGGCGAGGCGGGCGGGCGGGGCGGACGGGGCGTGGCGCGGCGCACGACATGCGGCGTGAATGGTCTTCCTCCGAATCGGTTCCTCCGCCTTGCGGGGCGCGGTCTCCTTTGCAGATTTAGTTTTTGGTCTTTTGGTTTTGCGAGTTCTAATCAAATACGAACAGCCAGAGTCCTAACCGGTTTAGATCGTGGTTGTGTCACGAGGTCGGTTCACCCGACTATATAAGCGGATTCACCGGCCACGCTAAACGCATCCAATTCAAAGCTTAGGGTTTTTGCCTCTTCTCGCTGCTGCGCCGTCGCCAAGTCTCCCACCCCGATCGTTCGCATACCCGTGGGCGAAAGGCGGCGTCTCCTCGGAACCGTCGCCTTTGCGATCCTGCACCGGAGAAGGCGAATAAGGTTTTTGGGAAGCGCTCTTCGCGCGATCCTCCCCAATCTTCGTCACGGCTCGTCTACCGAGAAGGACACGCGGAGGACCGCCCCAGCGCCCGTCTTAAATCGACAACGTCTTCAGCGAGCCACCGATCGGCGGCGACAAATGACTGAGGAACTTCGGCCGGCTTTTTGAACCTCTCCATTACGTTGTCATCAACGTCGACCGTATTCTCGAGATCTAATCTTTATGTTAGTCATGTTCACCAATCCAATCTATCCGGTGTCTTAATTGTGTTTACACCTGTTGCCATGATCTATGATATCTGCGGTCATGCTATGCTATGATTTGTGTTATGTGTTCATGCTATGCTTAGTATGCTTGACATGCTCTATCTAGTAGATCTTTTAATCATGATTTATTTTATGGAATTAATCTAAAAATTGCCTATTTATTTAACATAGGATTGACCCCTAAACGAGTTGGGAGAGTCAAACTGCACAACGTAATAGCGTGTGGCAACAATGTGCCAACAAATGGACTTGGGGAGTGGAAGCCAGGCTGTGGTGCTCTGCGTCTGCGCCTCCCCGCCAACCGACACCTTCCGGCGATAGCGCCGAGCGCCCGACCTCCCGAGCCCGAGCCCCACCAAAATCGGGACACGTCCTCGGCGAGGCATGAGAAGAGAGCGGCGAGATATCCAATTCCCATCTGCCGAGCGCGACGCACCGCATTCCCGCACGCGCCCAGCAGCTTCCAGCTCCGCCCTGAGTCCTCGCCACACGACGGACGAGCCACCCTGGCATGTCTTTCGACACAGAAAATAAAGCGACAAAGGAACCTATGTCACTGCATGGAGTGAACGGCTTGATTGATTGATTGATTGGGCGCCGTGGCCCCGTATCTCCTTTCCTTTTGGCTCTGTCTAAATGTCACGAGTTTTATTAGCCCTATCCGTGGAGCACCTAATGGTAATTTGTACTCCCTCCATCCCAAAATATTTATCGTTTGAGTCGGTGTTTGAAGACCGAAAACACTAAAGACCAAACGAAACAACAACACCTCAGACGAGAAATTTCGTAGAAAAAAGAAGGGGGTTAAGAGACCCTCATGGTCCAATCCTAGACACTAAGATCCTTTTTCAAACCTGCTCTGTTCCCATTTCGAGTCAAGAGATAGATAAATAGCCACATCCCATTCATAGACTTAGTACTCTCTCTGATCGTTGTTGTCCTTACTCTTGTTCATAGGCTTCGTCTGGCCAGACATTGAAGCTAAGGGAACACCTTTGAGTTTCTCATCCCTTCATTCTTCCTCTATGTTGTTTACTTAAATCTAGTTCTTTTGGGTTGTAGTCGACGGTTCTTTCTTAGTTCCATCTCTACTATAAAACTGGACATGAGAGTTTCTTCTCATCCAACTCCTCGCAAATGAAATGAGACATTGTTGTATCGATGCAGATATTTCTCTTTCCAACCACACAATTACGAGTACTTCTATTGTGATTCCCGGTAGGAGGGCCAAAATGGGTAGAATCCATATAAGTCCGTACATTTCTTTTAATAATTCCGATAAGCATTTCTTATCCCAAACAGATAGATGCATTCCAAGATCCTATTCGATGTCCCTCAGATAGAGGACAGTCGAGGAAGAAGACAATGGTTGCTCTGCTCTGGTTAATAGGATAACCCTTGTCTTGTATCGGGGAAGGATCCGCTGACTAACTTTAATAAATTATATATTAAAAAATATTAATATTTATTATATATAATTATTATCATTGAAAAGATTTTTGAACCTAGTTTTTTAATAGATTTATTTAAAGATACAAATGTTACACGTATTTTTTGTACAAATCGAGTCAAAGTTGTGACACGAAAACCTAAAACGACTAACATTTTGAGACGGAGAGAGTAGAACACTAGCTATATATAAGCATCTTATACAAAAGAGAATGTAGGGAGCGACAAACTTTTTATTAACAATTAATTTATTTTAAGAAGACAAGAATAATAGAAATGTATTCTTTGCTTGGGTGGCCACAAAGAATGAACCAACGTAAAAAAAGCTTGCTTGTTTTTTTTATCCCTATAAGTAGAATACATTGGTCACTGTTGCCCATTTCTCCAACTTTTCGGTGTGTTTAGTTCCCCAACTTTTCTCCAATTTCTAAAATTTTCATCACATCGAAGCATTAAATGCACCAAAAGACGCTTGTCTAGAGTATGAAACGTAGGTAAACAAAATAACTAATTGCATAGTTTAGATGTACATTCTTGAGACAATTCTTTGGAGCCCAGTTTACCTTATGATAGGATAATATTTACCACAAACAAACGAAAAGTGTTTGCGTGCTTTTCAATTTGCTACGGTATCAATTTTCAGGGACCTGAACACCTCTTTTGTTGAAGAAGAAAGCCTCTTTTGTTGAAGAAGAAAGGAATGTCACCATCATCTTCGAAATTGACGTCTCATCTTGCCCGTCCAATTTTTATGCACCAATCAAGTATTGTATCGAGATCAATAACTGATGGAACGAGAAAAGAGGAAAGCAACACCCAGCCTGACACAAAAAGAAAATGGTAGCAATCCTCTTGGATTGAACGCTAACCCAATACGGAGTTTTTTTAGTTTGTACGTAGCAATTTAATCCTTTTACTAAACCTTTATTAGATTTTGTTTGGTCAATGCTCAAGTTCGTGAGATTAGACTTTCTTTTGAACCCTCTTAAGAGCTTAGTTAGATCAACTGCTCTAAACTTTAGAGCTCTAACTTCAGAACACGGCTAAATTTTGAGATCTTACGATCTAATATATGAGGTGGGCTAAAATTCAGCTAACTTTAGACCACCACCTGTTTAGAGCTTTATCTCTAAGGCTTAGAGCTCTTTACATATATACACAGTATACCTTTATGGTTCAAGCACCTAAGTTGATCACAGCTTGTTAGCTCTTTACATACACAGTACACAGTACTCCGCTCTGGGGCTCACAAATTATTAGCATGTGTTCCTCTCCACTCGTACATGCCCCGCGTCGCAAATCAACTTGGCCTGCTTTGGGCACATCGATCATTCTGGCAGTTTTCGGAGGTTTCTTGTTTGTGCGTCGCTTTCCCCGTGGCTACATGCACAGTACACTTTACTTGCTCGAATGCGTCTCCATTATTTCAATTCCATATGCCAGGAGGTGGAGGACGCTGCAGGGCCGGTACGTTGTTCATTCACGGGACTGGAGCTGCGCCGTTGTAGAGTACAAGACACGGTTGGGTTGACCATTTGATTTCGATCTCCCATCCGTCTTGGTTGCAACCATGGATAAGCCTCCTTCCTTGGCATGATGTCAAGTTCAAGACTTCAACCGTTAAACTACCACTACTAATTTAAAGCAGCTATACATCTTCCTGTCCCTTTATAGTATTCCCTAACCCCCTGTCCACGTCAAAATGCCGACCCAAGAGCTACCCGTACGTTATGGCCTACTTGCATCATGTTTGTTGTCACGACTAACTATCATAGACTTCTCATATCATTTTATATCAAATTGTAAATAACGGGCTATGTTGGACCATGTTTGGCAAGACTCATCTTAAGAGACTCATAACTAAAATGGCTCCGACTCGATTATTACTTCTTTAACTAATCAAAACCTTCATAAGAGACAGATTACAACCCTCTAGGCTAAGGAATGAATATTTACATCGGTCAAGATTAGTGGTGCTAAAAGCATATCACGGCTAAACCAAATACAATGTTTATAGTGTGGAGATGAAATGCCATTACTGGCAATAGGAAAACAATTTGTTAATAGCGGCTTATCTAAAACTATGTTTTTATATGCATATATGAGTAATTTAGGAATTACCAATAACAATCTGTCCACAGCTAGGCCAACGGGCCTAGGGTTGGGTGGGTGGGTGGGGGGGGGAGCGCATGCAAGAGAGAGGGCAATAGCCCTAGCGCCGTCATCGCCATCTCGTCATCATCTTCGCCCACAAGTTATCTTAGGCAACACTTAATTAGGAATAAATAAAAGAAACGGAAATAAATAAAGAAATAGAATATAAGTTCCTTAGAAGCCAGTCCTCCCGTGACTATAAATATAAGGAGATACGTAATCATTTGAGGTCAACAAGAAAAAATAAAGAAATCCTTCCCCTATCCCTCTCATTCTCTCCTCTACAGCTGCCACCTCCCTCTTCCCTTCTTCCACTGGGCCTCCTTCCCCTCCACAACAGCCACCGCCACCCACCTCAAATGCCGCCGCCGCCACTCTAGCTGCCACCGTCGTGCCGGAGCCCGGCTCGACCGCGTGACGTGGTACTCGAGAGAGCACTCGATTCCTCGGCCTTCAAGATCCCATGGCCTTCACCACCGCTGCCGAGTTCGAGGCGAACATATGTGCCATGATCAACCGGTGGAAGGAGATGCTCGCACAAATCAATGAGAAACCCAAGGAGGAACAACGCTCTACCTCGTCGATCAAGGGCGTCTGCGATGACATCATCATCAACGAACCCGTGGCAACACCAGCAGCAACGCCGCAGCATGTGGCCCGAAGCGCGCGCCGTCCTCATCACGCCAGTGACACCCTGCGCCAACAACATCATCATCACACTACAAGCAACAGGGACAACTACCCTAAGGAGACCACCGTTGTCGTGGTCCAGATCAGATCAGATCAGGAGACCACCATCGACGTCCACCTTTGTGCTAATGAAGATAAAAATGATATTGATAGTGAATATGATGATGATGAACCCACTAAGCAAGATTTGTTTAACATGATCCAGCGGACGCGCCGCCCCAGCGTCACTAGACCCCAACGGCTAGTCTTGCGCCTGTCAGGTTTGTCAGAAGGCAAGTGGACACATGGCATGTATGCATCAGATGCCTTTTTTGCGACGGGTCAGCTGCCACACAGAAAGGTTCACGAGGCTCAAAATAGCTATTGGACGCGTCGTCATATACTCTAGCTAACGCACCGCTGCCCACACTCCGAAGTCTGGTCAGCAACCGGCGCCCCTCGGGTCAGCGTTGGTCCACTAGGGATGAAAACGGATGGAATCGGAGCGGATAATGGTTCTCCCATATCCTAATCCTCCTTTTCTAATCGGAATCCGGATACGGAGCAGATCGACATCTTGTCGGATTCGGATGCGAATACAGATTTTTAGATGTCGAAAATGGTACAGGTTAGGACCGTGTCGGAGCGAAGTGGACTTTAGAGGTCGGGTTATATATGCTTACATGTTGTTTTTATAATGAGAAATAATTTTTTAACCAAAGTCATAAAGCTTATTGTGTTATTTGAACTAGCACACCACTCTAAAATTAAAGCCTTAATTTCATAAAAGCTTTGGTAAAACAGATTTGTTGTTGGATAAGCAGTACGTGGCAATAATTCGGTGATATCATTGAACCTTTTCAAGCATCTGCATAGGTGCCATCTCTATTGCCTAACACATAAATTAGGGGTGGAATACAATTCTATATATAGCAAAAAGATACTTAAATTATTGTTCCCCGATTGGGCTGCTTGAAATATTCGTATATCCTATTATAAGCATCGGATAATTCGCGTTTAATTATCGTATCCGCCCGGATTTTATTCCGCACGGATATTAAAAAAACACTTCCGGACTCGGAAGGAATCGGCGGATAATTAACCATACCACTTTCACCCCTATGGTCCACGGTCAGCGGACGCACCGCGGTGCGTCAGCTGCCTCGCACGCAGCGTCCGAAAAATAGAGTTTGAATGGCTCACGTGTTTTATTTGGTAACCATGAGCTAACTTTAGAATAGAGTTTTCCCAAAATCAAGGATTGGCATGTCCGTTAGATCATCTCCAAGAGTTTCCAAAACCACTCCTAATCTAAAATATTTTTGGCAAGATTTTTTTTTTTTTAAAAAACAGCGCTCCAACAATGGCCTATCTCAACTATTAATTTTTGTACTTGAAAAAATATCTATCCAACCACACAAAATATATACTTGAGTGTATCGATCAGGCAATCTTGAAGTCGAAAGACGTGGCAAGAATGAGTAGCAGGAAAGGATTCACAACATAACACAAATATACAAGAGAAAAAAAAAAACAGCGCTCCAACAACAGCCTATCTGAAGTCCTAATCTTTTGATACTTGAAAAAACCTATCCAACCACACAAAAATATATTTGCGTGTATCAATCGGGCAATCCAGAGGTCAAAAGACGTGACAAGGAGTAGTAGGACAGGATTCACAACACAAATATACAAGAGAAAAAAATATAAAACTGGTTAAGGTAATTTATAAATAATTCAAGATTCCGGATGCAATATTATCTTCTATATTTTATTTTAGGAGTGATATTTTTTAACTATTAGAAATATTATCGATTTAATAACTTTTTAAACGGTTAGAGATGCTCTTATATATAGAGTATAATGTGAGAGGGTTTGTTCCTTTTTTTTTTTTTTTTGAGAATGAGAGGGTTTGTTCCTATGAAAGAGAGCCGTGTTGGAATCTCTAACAAACCATAATCGCTGCTTTATATAGAGTTGCTCAGATGTGGGCTCGCCTCATATCCGCCAGCTATAACGCATCCAGCAGATCTACAATGCACTCTACTGTACCGTACCATTCCAGAGTCATTCCAATTTCCAACGGAAGTCATTCAACAGCACCGCATAGCAACAGTTGAAAATTAGTGAAGCTGTGGAGGCCCACGAGCTAGACCATGTGAACCGACACACGTGCATGCAGCTCTGTGAGCCACTGGTCGACGTCGTGGTTGTGCTGTGTCCCCTATCCTATGCGTGTGAGTGCGCCGCAGACCGCGTGACCGTTACAAGCTTGATGGAATGATCTAGGGTTTAGGCAAATGGTGTGAATCTGTTGGAGGCCATAGCTTTTGTTTTTTCATGTAGAGCAAAAATAGTTTTGGAAGCATTTTTATGAAGCTATTGGAGACTCCTAGTTGGTTGCTTGGTCTTTAAAATTTTGGTTATAAAAGGTTGACCGATTAGTCCTAGACGAACTAAAAAGACTGGGCGTTGTGGTTCACTTAGAGCCAGTGACGGATCTTGGAACACCATCTCTCGAGGGGGCTATTTAGTTAGAGACGGACTATTTTAGGATTAAGGGGGCTAATTAGTTATATTTTGAGCTGAAAAATCAAACAATTTGCATGGTTGGGGAAGATCTCGCATGGAGAGAATTGAGGCTGCGCCCGGCTCTGACCCCTAGCTCAGGCGTGGATCCGCCGCTTAGAGCGTTGGCAATAGTATAGCTAGCATGCTAGCTATTTTACATCCATGTCAACTCAAGAGCTAGTAGAGAAGTTCATCAGTTCAATGGTGCACATTTTTCAAAGGAAGTGTGAGCTTGTTGACACCCAAAAATGGCGTGGTCTAAGTCATGGTAAAAATCCGCACTTAGCCATATTTTTGGAGGTCCAAGTCACCGCAAATTTCCGCACTTAGTCAAATTCTCGAGGAGGTTCGAAAAGGGCTCTACGGAATGCGACCGGACTTCGGCCGGGCGCTGTCCGGTCTCGCGTCCGGTCCTAGCGTCGGTCGGGTGCGCCCACGATCGGTTTGCGTACCTTTCGTTAAACCCGATCGGACCGCGTTGACCGGGCGCGTCCCGTCAACCCCTCGCGTCCGGTCGGCGGCCGAACCAGCTAATTCGGGCCATCGGCCGGACGCACCCATGGGTCCGGTCAAGCGTCGGTCCCGGATCCGATCCGGTCGCGTCGTCCCGCCGGCCGGCACCTGCGGAAATCGATCGGACCCGTTGACCGGAAGCGTCGGTCAAGGCCGATCGTCGCGTCCGTCACCCCGACGCAGAGCCCGTGGTCCGTCACAGATCCGAACCCGATTTGTTTCCAATCGTGTTTAGGTCGGTTTTTGATGCTTGGAAACGTCCAAGGACGGTTTCCTAAAAGGATAAGACCACCCTCCTCTATATAATAAAGAGGTTCATGGCCGATTTGATCCCATCTACATCCAATCGACAACAACAATCTATCTCCTATCCCGTTTGTAGGTCATCTTCTTCCCTCAACCCTCTACGTTGCTGTTCGGGCGGCGAACTCCGTGTTCTTCGTCGGCGTTCTAGGCGGCCACGCTGGTCCTAGAGCACCCCTCGCGTCGTCCTCGGCCAGGTCTTCCCGGAGGTGCGTTCGGAGGTTCTCTCAGCCGTCACCGAGCTCTCACAGCGCCCCTACCGATCCCTAGATCGGTTTGGGCTGCTGCGCTGCGGTGCTCGCTGCTTCAAGGTTGTACGCAACCTTCGTGGGCGTCCAAGGCTCTCCCGGTGTGTTGGTGTGAAGCCCTAAATTCGCATCAACACACTTTTTGGCGACTCCGCTGGGGAAAGCAAGACGTCAATTGCGTTTTGAAGACTCCAACATCATGCCTGCCAACAACAAGAGCGGTGGTGCTACAATTAGCGAGATACATGGCGACAACGTCATCCACCCTACTTCCGTTGATGAGCTTCCTGACGAATTGAAGGCCAAGATGAGCTTCCTGACGAATTGAAGGCCAAGATGACGTTACATGACGACCACGCCATTTTTGGGTGTCAACAGAGCTCATTCGGTAGGCATAATTTAATCTCTTCCTAGCGTTGTTCAATGGTCATCTAGGACGTGAAAAGCATCACATACCAATGACAAAGTTCACTTGATTCCTGTGCTTCTAGCTGAGAGACGAAACAGTCGCTAGTGAGTTGGCTTTTGTACGTTCTCTATCTGCGACGAACCTAATTCCGATCCTAGTCAGCTATCCAGCTATCCACGTAGACTGCTGTGGGGGACACCCTTAGTTTATATAGTTCGGTCTTTAATTTGGTAAATACCACAGAACATTGACCAATTTCACATTGAGTTGGTGTGTGGCAAAGCACGTCTCGTTGGTCGTATAAGGGAGTAAATTGGCTGAGGGAGGAAATGCCTCATGACTCCCGGAGTGGAAAAGAAGGTTGCGTCCTGGATCTACATCATGTTAGATTGGAGAGAGTACCTTGATGCCTAGGGAAATTGAATGGCTGTAGGCTAGAGAGAAGAGGCGTCGGCGAGTGAATGATGTTTGGACTAAGTTTTAATTTTTTGATGGGCTACTTGGGTTGGGAATTGAATTAACCGAGGTAAATTCAGTGAGCTAGAATCCGAATCTAAAATTATGTGACATTGTGACTGATCTTTCGGTTTCAGTCACTACATTAGACTGGTTCTTTGTCGAGCATATCGAACGCACGGCAAAGGCCCTCCGACCGTCGGCGACGCCTTCGCCGAGCACAGTGCTTCGGCATAGGACTAACGGGAAAATTATTCACGGCACAGGTCCTATGCTGAGCACCCCGACGCCCAGCTCGGCAAAGTATTCGCCGAGCACCCACAGCCGCCGTCGGCGAAGAAAAGTGACCGTTAACGGCCGTCGTAACTGACGGTAGTTACAACGGCCTTCACCGAGCACTTATCAGGAGGGCTCTCGGCAAAGTCAATTCTTTTGTCGAGAACCAAACAAGCTCGCTCTCGATTTGGAAAATTCTATGCCGAGAGTAGAACAGGACATCTCGGCAAAAGTGTGGATTTTGTTTTTGGAAAATTATATGCCGAAAGCACCAAACAGGATAGTTCTCGGCAAAAAAAATTGGAAAATTATATGTCGAGAACTGAACAGGAAAGCTCTCGGCAAAAAAAAAAAGAATTTTTTTTCCTGGAAAATTCTATGCCGAGTACCTTTTATTTCAGCCCTCGGCAAAGATATCATCTTTTTGACCCATCTCTCTTAGCAGCAAATCTGGGGAAGTGGCCGCCGATCAGCCATTTTTTCTCCTAGGTTTGCCGAGCACAATTGAAAAAAAATTCGGCAAAGGCTTAAAATTGTCATTTTTTTTGTTTTTGCTTTCCTCCTTGACATTCTCCTACATTCTCCTCTTTACTGATGACAGCTAATAGTAGGAACATGAGGGATGATGTTGCGAGGATTTCTTTGCAAACCCGGCTCGGATGAGCCGAAATGATGTGGTAATCTCGATATGTTAATTTATCACCTAGCTTATATCTAGAAATGATATGGTAATCTCGATATGTTCTCATAATTTTTTTTTCCAATAATTACAGGTTCAAGCGTATGACTTAACCTACGCGGGGTGTAGTTATGCATCAATTCTAACCCAAGCAATGTCGGTATTGGGTTATGTTTGGACTGGGCTAATCCAATGCCAACACTCACTACAGATGGATATCGGGCAAAGGTGGTTGCCCGTAAGATTCGAGACCCATTGACACGCCCAGCTCGGTTAACCGTCGTTAGCACACCATATCGTCATAGTTGTGAAGCAAAGGAGGATGTATTAGTTAGAATGTTGTACATTTCGGAGATCTGTGCTTTCAACATCGGTGACCTACACTTCACCCAGTTATTTCAAAACCGGTACCAGTAGACTAGTGAAGTTGTAGTAGAACATCTTGTAGTGACTTGTTTTAAATTATGCAAGTTTGTACAAATGTGATATATATGTGACTTGTTCTAAATTATGCACGTTTTTAATTATGCAAGTTTGTATGGATGTGATATATATGTGATTTGTTTTAAATTGTGTTTGTCAAGATGGAATAACAAATCGAAAAACTAAAAAAAAAATTATGGCACAATCTAGGAGATCCCAAACATGTGATAATAGAATTCACACGGGATGTCCGGTCTGGTGCCATCCGAGATGCCACCGTGCATGAAACCATCTCAATTTTTTTTCATAGTGTTCACATGCGATATAAGGACAACTCGTCAATTTTTTGATTTTTCAACTTCGTTTGCTTTTCATAGAATTTAAAAACAACTCGCAAACTTAAACAAGGAGCTCCGAAAAAAGTTGTGATGGCAAATAAAAAAAAATTATGGCTCAGATTTCTAGGCTCTCGGCAAAGCTCAGATTTGTCGAAGCACGTACACGTGCTTGGCAAAGCATGGGACACGTGGCGCTGTTTTTAGCGTGCAAAAAAAAACGTCGAAACTGCTCTCGGCAAATGGCGCAAAAGTTTGCCGACGGCCTAACGTCACCGTCGGCAAAGCTAGCGGGTGGACGGTGTTGATATCTCTTATAGCATAAAATATAGAGGTTTTCAAAAAACGAAAATAAGGGCTTAAAATGAATATTAACATAGTATAGGGGCTTGACTAACACAATTCCACTAGTTTTGGTGATTTATATATTTTTTAGGATTAAACAGAAAATGCCCAAGAGTTTACAAGCCCTACGACATAAAGACGTATCCGTGACGTAACCCAACGTGGAATCTACACAAGAACAATCTAGAAGAGACCGAGAGCACCGGAAGGAAGGTGGAGCCCACTGGCGGACCCAGAGGCCGGGTGGCCACCCTAGGGCACCTTTGGCGGCGCCGCCCCGGGGCCTCCCCTGTCGCCTCCCATTCAAGGTCGCTCACTACCGCCTATGAGGAGCAATCTAGTTCATCCATCAAGGTCGGTTTGATCCAAGGTCTCTCGTGCATCCTCCTGGCTATATAACAAGACCCCCGCCCCCTGTGGGTGAAACCCTAAGTCATTCAACTCATCATTCAACAAAGCTTAGACCCTAACCTCTCCTCTCTAGTTCTAGAACTAGAACTAGAACACCATGTAGAACTAGAAGCCCTAGAGTTGAGTTGAGGAGCAAGAGTCAAGTTGAGAAGTCTAGATTAATGGCTCCCTGTGAGAGTAGCCAGAGCTAGTCTTGTTTTAGAGATCTAGGGCGAGGGTGAAGGGATGAGCTGCTGGAGGAAGCACCGGGCATGTCGGTGACTCCTCTACATCTTGTACCTCCTGGATCAAGTTCCATTGGAGCTTGGTTCTAAGACTTCATGGCGGATCAACTTCTTATTTGAGTAAGTAACATTGTTCTTATTGTTCTTAGGTTCGCAACTCTTGTTTGAGTACTTTAATCTGTAGGACGCTATAGATTGGAGGAGTAGCTGTAGGTTTAGGCGTGGTGCTTAGGCCAAGGTTACTTGTGGATGCACGCTACCTTCCGGAGTGTGGTAACTAACGTAGGTGACTTATAGCTGCGTTAACTCTTTGTATTCCACATCCCGTTGGATAGGCCTTGGCAGGATCCTTGGCTTGGGGTAGACATTCTTTGCAATTGTCTATCCCATGAATCATTTCCCCATAAGACAATATCAACATAGCTTACAAGGATAGGAACTAAACAACCATAGAAATCTTCTTTAACTCTTAATCCTCTCCGTCCTTCTTGTCATACCTCCCTGGTTTAGTTATTAGCTCCGTTACCCTCATACCATTCTCCTTGTGGATACGATATTTAAAACCCTCCTCCCGGGTGAAGTGCTCACCGTATCCGTGCGCTTGGGATTATACAAGTAATAAATATTTCTATGGGCATAACAAATACCAACAAGCATTTCTCGGCGCCGTTGCTCGGGAGAATGGTTCTTTGAGAAAACATTGAGTATAGCTAAATCTTGTAAGATAATGTAAGTAGTCTTTCTTTTTGTATTTTCTTTTCTATTTATATTTTTTTTGGGATCCATGGATTCCACACCTATCTTTATGCTGCACCCATAAGCGTAAGCTTCAGCCACTAGAATCTTTAGAACCTATCTTATCACTTGGCTATGAGCTACGCCGACGGTTGGTCGAAATGATCATGAGACAACCCTTTTTAGGAGAGAATTCTGCCTTTCTTCTACACAAAGTTCGAGAACCATCCATCGACACCGCCCCTTCTCCCTCAAAGGAGGAGCTTACCGATAGTAAAATCGAACTCTAAAGAAGAAGTGAGGAGATCTCGTGAGGCCGATCCTACCCTTTCAAAGAAAAGGATAATGTATTTGGGCTCATCCTAAAAAATTGTCCGCATGATCATCATGCAGTTTCTAGAGGAACTTTTCTCTCCTTTTTCTAAGCAAGGTTTGTCCTTGACAAACTCAGTGGGTATGAGCTTTTCCTAGAATTATTTATGAACACCCAAAGAAAGAAAAGGAATAATCCTCTAGACAAAAAGAAGAAGTTTTGATAGCTGGATCATAATCATTCCAACCTCTTAGTTAAGCTACCAACCCCAAATCATCAATGCCCCAAAACCCTCCAAGGAAAGAAGTAATTCTACCCTTGAAAATCTCTTATGGTGATGACTTTGGGAAGGAGACAAACTTCTAGCTTCATAAGAGACCCTTGAGTGCCTATAAACCAAATCCTCTTAAAAGAAGAGTCTCTTAGAAAGCGCCCTTATTCTTACAAAGGACATTGGGAAAAGCCCAAGGATGGCATATTTAATGATGCCATAGAAGGAGAGCAAAGCTATCTAGAATCCATTCATATCTTCTCCCCTTCTATTTTAACTAGATAACTTATTCAAACCCATCTTCAAACATCATCCTTGACCCCAATGAATCCTCTTGTGCTTTTCTTGAGTCCCCATACGATCCTAGAAATCCCAAGCATAGACATCGTGAAGGATCTAAGGAAGACCAGAAAGAGCATTATCAATAGCTTGGAAAACACCCATGAGCATATAAGTTACCCCACCTAACATTTTCATCCAATCTTTGCTCATGTGAGCAAACTCCTGAATTAATTGCCACCTCTAATCGGCCACATACATCTTCAACCCTCTTGTGTTATTTGTTCACAAAGATTTAGAAAAGGGGTTTGTTGATCTCATTGGCTTGAGTTTTTGAGATCGGGTGATACAAGGGAAAATCTTTTCATCGTCTTGAATCATATTTGAAGGTTTCCCAAGGACGAGCTTTTTGTCCTAAAACAAGCACTCTTTAGGGTGAAATAACTTAATTGAAGATCTTTTGTTATGATACCCCTTGCGTAAGGAGCATAGAGATATAATTATGAGAATATTCCTTCGGTATTTTTGTCACTAACCATTCCGTGTCTAGAACAAAAAAGAACGAAGGATGACAAAGGTAAAAAGGTATGTCCAACCAATTATCATTACCCTCATGCAAAATTGATTACAAAATCATTCTTGCCATATTGCTACTTTATTTTGGTTATCCCTACCTTTAAAGACATGCTCAAATTGCTAAAATAAATAAATAAATAAATAATGACTATCCTAAATTTTCATCTCGGTTAGAATAAATCTCTTTAATGTTTCCATGTTACCATTATCTACTATACTATATGATTTGGTTTTGATGTACTTTCATACACCTTCTTTAAATTAGGCATGGTGCTTAGTTTAAGCTGTTTTCATGAATTAAATTAGACAAGGTGTCTAGTTTGATTTTTGAACTGAGGGTGTGTTGATTTTACTTCTAAAGGTTTTTAAATTAAGCATGGTGCTTAGGTTAAAATGCCTTCCTAGATCAAATTAGACGTGGTGTCTAGGTTGATTTATGAGCTGATAAGTATGCTATAATAGATGTTGGATATTTGATAGACTAACCCCTACAGAAAAAAGAAACTCTCAAATAAGATTTGGGAAAGCCCTAAGATGAACTCACATTAGAGATAAAGCAAAAGAAAGAAGAGGAGTGCCACAAATAAAGTCTACAAACAAAAGCACTTGCTCAAGGATGAACTTATGAGTGATAGGCACATGGAAGAGGAAGGACCAACTCCACCAAGGATAATCAAATCATGCTCTTTCTCTTCACATACCCTCGTCACTCCACATGCTGGTTTGCAATCTCTCTATTCACTATTACTCTTTTCTACAAGTTCGAATGATTTCGATGCATGAAAATCAAACTCAAAGTTGAATAAAATCATTCTTTTAAGAAGCAAAGTGAATACCGAAACATGAGATAAATGATCTATGCTAAAAATTTTCAAAACTTTTTTGTTATCATAGAAAATGACCTTTAGCCCTGTGACAACACTATCCTTGTTACTTCTTGTCTATTCCTTGGGTATGTGTTGTCCACTAATAACACAGAATAAAACCATAAGAGGAGCAAAAAGGTTCTAATACAATTCAAAGGACAAGAAAAAGAAATGATGATGCAATAAAGGAGACAAGTTAGGAACAAGATACACAAGAGGCCAAATAACGAAAGCTTCAAGAAGAAGGAAAGAACCATCACAAGGTGTTACAGTTGTCGTCACACTCCAATAAAAGGTAACATCTTGAGGTAAATATCATTAACTAAGCTTTTCCCTAATTTTGGCATGTTCATAAATAAATAATCAAACATGTTGGAGTTATAACTTAACCTTATACATCTTGCTTAACTCCACATGTTTTAGTTTTACGTTCCTAAACACCACCCCCCCCCGATCTCGAAAGTCCCCAACCGTATAAGTCAAAATGTTGCGCATCCTACTTTGGAAGATAATCATAATCGTTAAAACCGTTGATGCCCGTTTTTCTGATTTTATCACCCTTTGTCTTAAATAAAGAAAAATAATAATAAACATTAACTCTATCTTGTTTATTGCGCCTAAGGCTAGAGGATAATGAATAAAGTTAAGTTACATTTGGTGTTTTCCCACCAACAGGGCTCATGCACTTGATCTCTACCTTGTCTTTGCAAGCAGGACACACTTTGAGCAAAATATGAAGGAGTCTATCACTCCCCCAAAATTCTACAAGTATATGTCCTGAACCCACACAGTATGCACACTAAACAAGATGTTGCCCGCTTTCACCATCAAAAGCTTCATTTCAAAACCATGGGATCAACAAAGAACAAGGGTGATGCCATCTTCTGAAATCACTACCTCAAGAAACACAACCATCAAGGTCCGATAATGCACTTGAGAAGTGAGTAAGGTAAGAAGTCTTGTTCAAAGACTTAAAACACTGAACCCTCACCGAAAGGTAAGATCGGTAGTTATCCATATTTAATGCATACCATATTTATTTCCTTGTATAATCATTTTCCTTTAGCATATTTACATTTATGAAACAAACATTGCATTGAAAAAAAAATTCTAAAGGCCCATGTGACTAATCTTGTGGTGTGTAACGACCCATAAGGATATTCACTGTGGTGGCATAAAAATAATTATGCATTCATCTAGTTGCATTTGCATCTTAGTTCTTTGCATGCATATCAATATATAAAACTCCAAAAATATTTATTAGAGAATTCTTTGCTGAAGTTCTAATCATGATCCATCTTGAAAATCTCTAGACACATGAGGCCGATGTGGCCAACCTCTAACGCCTAATCTGTTCCACAAGGCTTTGTTGTCTATTTGAGTTCGGGCAGGATTCAAAAGGGAAAGAGACATGATAGGATGACACCCTCGTCCGCCGCTCTACCTCAACTTCTACATCATCAACCCGACGTGTTCCAATCAAGCTTGGGGAGAGCACCCCCCATTATCACGATAAGTATCTCTACTATATATTAATATTAGCTAATATCTAGGATTGCTTAGTTTGCTAAGAGTCTAGTCTTTATAGTCTTTTAAAGAGTCTTTAGTATAGTATGATCATTAGGGTTGGGAATAAATAAATAAATATAGAGAGTATATAAGGAGTTGTTTTTCTGCCAAAATAAAATGAACTCTAAAATAAATAAAAAAGCATGGAGATGATGAATAGTTGCTTCCGTTGTAATTCCTTTCAAGTACCTAACTTTCAAGCTTAATTTCTCTCGAGCCTTTAATGCAAACTGCTTTGACTTGAGATTTGCTCAACCTAACCTAAAAGCGTGTGTAGCAAATGCTTGCTCTAAAGTCTAGGTGATTGACGGATATGATATATGAATGTTTGAGCTACTATTTATCTTACTCCTAGTGATGCTAGATTTACGGAGATTTATCTTTTAAAAATTATTAATAGTGCACATGATTAGTTCCTGTATGACAGAGTGTTGATTCCTACCACAGCCATATATACATGCTTCTTAGATTAGGAAAACCCCTTTTGATATATATAGGCTGCTTACTTTGTATTGAGTTTGGTCAATCTTTGTTGACCCTTTGAAACTTGTCGTACTGCTACTCATCCACTCCACTCCACTCCACTCTATTCACTTGCACTTATGCTTCTTCTACCCTAGAAGTACGCATCCACCAAACATCCACCATAGATCCACCAAAAATGTTCTACTCCTACCCTAGGAGAGAGCAACCAAAAATATTTCCCACACATATCCACTTCGCCAACATCTCATAAAGCTCCTCTATCCCTGTTTCTATCCCTCTACAAGTTTATTCCAAAAGGAGGCTTGGGTTGTATAGTCAAGAAAAAGGGAAGAGGAGATGAAAAATGGACAAGTGTCCTACGGGCGAGTAGAGCCTACCTCCCTAAAAAAATGATGAAGAATAAAGGAGAGTTAAAAAAAATGGACAAGTGTCCGCAATAAAACAATGGGTACTTCGATGCCCGCCTCTCCATGAAGAAAAAAAGAGAAAAAGAAAAAAAAGGAAGAGTATACAGCCCAGGTTCTCCGAAATACTTTCAAAGTCCTAACAAGAGAGATATGTTTTTCAAGGAGCAAAGTAGAATTAGGCTTTCACTTCATTGGCCTCATACACCTACCACCATATTCATTCCACTACACCATACACATCACATGCACATGCAGTATGACTCGTGACTCAGGATCCATTGCTTGACTTTACAATATATGCTTAGTAAGTAGATTTAGTCTTCTCCCACCTATGAGCTCCACATATAAGCCTTAGATATAGGGTGAGAGAGAAGAAGGCATAGTATCCTACTGCCTTATTCCAAAAATACCACATATTATGAGAGAAAGGCAGCACAACATTATTGCCTTAGTGAGGATCCACAAATACCAAAAATGAGACTTGAGAGGGTCATACTAAAGGAACTTTGAGTTTTATTTTGAAAACTTGCAAAAACTCCGGAATGAAGGTTGATCGAAGGGTTTGAGACACGGTTACTCGACCCGATTGTTCTATCTTTCAATTGCCCAAGATCCTAAGAAAAGGCTATAGGCTCCATGGTTAAAGGTAATATGGGTAAGTTGAAGGTTGAAAAAGTTTATTTTCATCCCGGAGGAGAAATTTTGTTTGAAAGCATGTGTACTCTTGAGGCGTGAAAGCGTTGCGGAACTCCCGATCCATTGCTAAGTTTGGCTTTGCTAGGGACTAGCAAAGGGTAAGCTTGGGGAGCTTGTTGATATCTCTTATAGCATAAAATATAGAGGTTTTTAAAACGAAAATAAGGGCTTAAAATGAATATTAACATAGTATAGGGGCTTGACTAACACAATTCCACTAGTTTTGGTGATTTATATATTTTCTAGGGATGCCCAAGAGTTTACAAGCCCTACGACATAAAGACGTATCCGTGGCGTAACCCAACGTGGAATCTACACAAGAACAATCTAGAAGAGACCGAGAGAGCACCGGAAGGAAGGTGGAGCCCACCGGCGGACCCAGGCGGCCGCCGCCCTAGGGATTTGGCGGCGGCCGCCCCCCGGGGGCCCCCCGTCGGTCCCATTCAAGGTCGGTTCACTACCGCTTATGAGGAGCAATCTAGTCCATCCATCAAGGTCGGTTTGATCCAAGGGCTCTCGTGCATCCTCCGGGGCTATATAACAAGACTCCCTGCCCCCAGGGTGAAACCCTAAGTCATTCAACTCATCATTCAACAGGCTTAGACCCTAACCTCTCCTCTCTAGTTCTAGAACTAGAACTAGAACACCATGTAGAACTAGAAGCCCTAGAGTTGAGTTGAGGAGCAAGAGTCAAGTTGAGAAGTCTAGATTAATGGCTCCCTCGAGAGTAGCCGAGCTAGTCTTGTTTTAGAGATGTAGAGCGAGGGTGAAGGGATGAGCTGCTGGAGGAAGCACCGGGCATGTCGGTGACTCCTCTACATCTTGTACCTCCGGGATCAAGTTCCATTGGAGCTTGGTTCTAAGACTTCATGGCGGATCAACTTCTTATTTGAGTAAGTAACATTGTTCTTATTGTTCTTAGGTTCGCAACTCTTGTTTGAGTACTTTAATCAGAGGGACGCTATAGATTGGAGGAGTAGCTGTAGGTTTAGGCGTGGTGCTTAGGCCAAGGTTACTTGTGGATGCACCCTACCTTCCGGGAGTGTGGTAACTAACGTAGGTGACTTATAGCTGCGTTAACTCTTTGTATTCCACATCCCGTTGGATAGGCCTTGGCAGGATCCTTGGCTTGGGGTAGACATTCTTTGCAATTGTCTTTCCCATGAATCATTTCCCCATAAGACAATATCAACATAGCTTACAAGGATAGGAACTAAACAACCATAGAAATCTTCTTTAACTCTTAATCCTCTTCGTCCTTCTTGTCATACCTCCTGGGTTTAGTTATTAGCTCCGTTACCCTCATACCATTCTCCTTGTGGATACGATATTTAAAACCCTCCTCCCGGATGAAGTGCTCACCGGTATCCGTGTGCTTGCGGATTATACAAGTAATAAATATTTCTGTGGGCATAACAAATACCAACAGACGGCGTCACCCTCCGTGTATCTCTGCCGAGAGGCAAGGGGCGTGTTCTAAGCAAAGTCTTTCTTTGCCAAGGGTCTTTCTTCGCCCATGGTGTTGCTCTCGGCAAAGGTGGACTTTGCCTCTACCGCCTACCTTTGCCGATGGTCCCTGCTCTTGGCAAAGGCGTGTCGCCGAGGGGCGGCTTCACCGAGAAGGGCGGTCGGCGAAGCTAAACTTTGTTGAGCTACATGGTCGAGTACTACGGCAAAATGCAGATCCCGTCGGCGAAGGCCCGCCTTCTGTAGTAAGTTACTTTGACTTTGATCTCGAATATTTCAGATATTTGTTAATTGTATCTTCACTCTTGTATTCAAGAATCAATATTCTTTCTACTATATATAGGTAGAGATAATGCGTAACCTGAGAGCTTTGAACTGTCTTTAGCAGTTAGCACAAAAATGGCTTTGGAAAGTCTCAGTGGTGAGTTTCATAGCACTGTTTCCAAGACTCTCATGTCATATGAATTGAAATGAAACTTGGATGAAACTCCTACTCACATTGGAGAGTTTCATTCTATGGTTACATATGCATTTAATTTTATGAGAGATAGTTGGTATTCGTGCCAAGAGAGTTTCACCAAGATGAAACTTTACCATTCTCTCTCCTCAAAGTTTCATGCAAAAAGTGAGCTTTGCCGATGTGGCGCCCTATTTAATGTGCATGAAACGTCTATGAAATCTCCATTGAGACTGACCTTATTGAGCACTAGTCACTGGCAGGCAGGATCTTATACTTCATTTACACATGTCTTGCCTACGAAGTAAAGAACGAGTAATTAAGAACCAAGCAAAGAGAGAAAAAGCTGAGACCAAATGGTTCTGAAACATGACGAACTTCGAATAGCTTTTACGTACGTAGCTGAGTTTGACTCGTTCTTCACTTTACACAAAATAATTCCTGTGGAAAGATAACTTGGGAAGTGTTTGTTTGGATGACCATGTATCCATAGATGTCGAAGCGTTTTAACGTGGAATTTAAAGAGAGCTCTAGAGTAGTTGTTCATGGAAGATGGGTGTTATTCTGAGTTTATTTGTACGAAACAATTATGTCTTAGTTCTTCTCCTGGTCGGGAAAAACCTAAGTATACTTGAAGTAAAATCATAAATCTAATGAAAGTATTTAACCTAAATTGGATCATAAACCTTAAATTAGTCTTGGTTTACTAAATGGGGAGCAGGACCCGTTGGATCCTGCAATCTAGAGCAGCCTCTGTAACCCACTCAGACCAAATAATTAATTAGTCACATCGATATTCTCTTGTTTACGTGCTGGTATCGATTGGATTGGCACATATCATTGTTTCAATTTCAACGCCTTTGAGACATGATCTTGAACAATATTATATCATACCATATAATTAGTGCGGCTTTTGCTTCAGCTTTATCTAGCATTCAAAGATTAGTGGACCTTTGTTGTGATTTGTTTATCCAATATGGATATCTAGCTAACTGCAACGCATATGGTTCTCATTCTTTGGTGCCGAAATTGTGACACGAGGCGAGATCATATTGTGCATATGATCTGAGGAGAATATGCCAAAGCAAAGTTGGTTAGTCTCTCTTTCCAAAGCACAACATGAAGCTGCTTCTTCAGTCGTTCACTAATAGAAACATATACAGCCTCTAACCTTTCCAAGAAAAGAAACATACTACACCTTCAGTACACACCACGCCAAAAAATAGATCATAGACGTCTTTCACTCTATTACAGATTCACACATCACTGCCAGCACAATCACTGCTTGATTTAACACAACCGGCAGTGATTATCTTTCATTGGCAGTTCTTGGCTCTGAAAAATTATGAAATGAAGTTGTGAGTAAGGCCGAGCCCAACGCTGGCTAATGAGACTGTTAGCCTCAACAAAAATGCACAGTACACACGCAAGCAAAGCAGCACGGAGGCTGCTAGACTCCCATCGCAGGCGTACAACCATTCAAAACAACTTTTACACGGTCCCCACATGCATGGCTGCAGGCTCGAGGTGATGGCAGACTTGTCTACGTGAGGATAGCAGCCCCAGCTTCTACAACGCTAGATCGAGTAGGGGCTTCATCTTTTTATCTGACAGAGCACCGGCCTCCTCTTTTTATCAAGCGTCTATGTGATGTTTCTTTGCTGCGTGTGGAAAAGTGACATTGCACTGGAAAACTAAGCAAAGCATTGGTTAACCATTAGATCGGTTTAGCAGAGAATTAAAATCCTGATTACGAAGCAATAATAACGCACTACCTTCTGTATTGCTTAACCCACAGAATTGCAACACTCCTGATCCACCTGGTGACGTTGACGCTAACAAGTTGTATTTTTGAACAACAAACTTATGCGATAATAAATTAACACATTCCTTACTTCTTGACCATCCATATAAAAAACCGTGGAAAGCATTGCTCACTAACATTATATTGCTAATACAATTTTTTTTTATCAAATTTATAAAGTTAAAATCTTGCTGGAACAGTTAACAATTATAAGATATACCCCCTTCATTCCAAATTATAAATGTCTTTTGACTTTTTTTTTTTTTGGTACACTCATTTTACTATACATCTAGATACGTAGTAAAATTAATGAATAAAAAATGTAAAACAACCTATAATTTGAAATGGATGAAGTACTAAGTAATTTTATAGGAGGAAGAGATCTTATAATCGATCCTTCGCGATCCTCTAACATGGTAAAACCAGATGGCTCCCCAAAATTGGTTTGCAAAATGAGGCATATATAATTGCCAGTACTTAGCTAAGTGATAGTGACTTGGTTCAGTATGCTTGGGGGTTTGTGTGTGTTGGGGGTGGGGAGGATATTGGTTTACATGAGGGGACAGGGGAGCAGCAGCTGTTGGCTGTTGGAATCCAGGCAGCACACGGCATCACGGTGTAACGCACTCGCGCCAATTTTTTGTCACAGATATATTATCTCTGGCTTTTATTTTATTTTTTTACATTATCGGAGTTCAAACTTATATATTCTGTATTGACTAGATTTTAGATTTTGCACATATCATTGCTTGTACAGGCTGTTTGGATACTTTTTAAAAGAATATTTCTTTGCATCATATAGCTAATGTTTGGCCTGAGCTTTAGTTTGCCTTAGAAAATTATTATTGATGGCCACACAAAGTCATGTCATGGTTTGTTTATCTAACGGCCAACGGACATGGCCATGGCCCTCATTCTTTTAATTTGGTGCTTATTTATTTATGAAGTATGAGAATATATTATGTCTTTCTTATAAGATGTAACATTCCAATATGCCATGGCAAAGCAAAGTTGGTTAGTCACTTCTTTTAAGAGCACGACTTGAAGTTGCTTCTATAGTGGTGGTTTGGATGCCGCCCTGAGGTCACTTCTAGTAGCAACTTTTTTATTATTTTTTAATATAGTAGCAACTTTTTTTCCGTAGTGGGAGTCTAATATAATGTACCCCACATGAATGCAGAAAACATGTGAATGAATGAATAATGAGGATGATCTGCGTGGTGGGTCTAGGCTCGCCTATAGGGTGGGGAAAGACCAATCAGAGACGGAACCAGACAAAAAAGTAAGGGGTCTAGATGAAACTAAGATAGTATGAGATAACTTCTCACTTTGAAATACTATTAGTATTACACCATGGCTAGCTGCAACATGATTCTTGGACCATGTCTCGCACACGCTGTCCATTTTCGCTCAGTTCTTTTCGCCAAGAATGTTCCTGTGTGAGCGTGCCCTCTAACGGCCGGGTCAACGTACTCAAAGCTCTGCCATGAAACGAAGACGAAGGCCACGGCAACACACAACTCTACTAAGCTAGCAAGAATTCGCTAGCAATGACATAGACGTGCATACGCATCGGGATGCATGGATGGGTGTGGTAGACAAAGATGGCAACCAAATCCACACACGTACGAATAGCTGCTAGTGAAAGACACTAGTTGCCCAGCAATGTCAGGGTTTGTCGAGGTACATAAAAGTAGGGAGTCACTGACTTAATTATTGTCAACCACCTAATTAACACCACTAGACAAGTATAAGTTAGAGCATGTAATTCGTTAAAGAAGATATGACCCTTGCAGATATTGTGAAACTTTCAAGATCAAATAACAGAACGACGGATAGGTTGGTGCTAGCGAGTGGCTTTGTTGCATCCACACCCGGATAAGAATAGAAGCTACATGGTGGTGGAGCCTGTTTGATTCAAGAACAAACTTGCCACACCAAAGAAAAAATGGTCATATCATGGAAATTTTTTGGGCAGTTGTTTGGTTTACTGCCACAACTATGACACACCACACGTGCGCGCCACACTTTCTTAGTATCTTGTTTTGCCATACACTTATTTTTATGCTAATTGTTGTCATACACTTATTTTTATGCTAATTGTTTCCCATGTATGATCTCAATTTTATTCGTCAAAGGCCGCACTTTCTTAGTATCTGTTTTTCTGCCATAGACTTATTTTTATGCTAACTGTTTCCCAAGTATGACCCCAATTTTTTCGTCACACTTTTTTTCATGACGGTCACAATTTTACGAAGGTGAAGTATGGCAAAAACTACGGCACCAATCAATCACACACCCTAGTCTCCCTAGAACTCTAGCAGCACGACCAGAAGCAATGCAAACCGTTTTACTTTCTGCCAAACGTTGGCATCAGGAATATTTGGACAGGCAGAGACGACAAGAGGTGTACAGTACTTCGACAAGAAGTGTACAGTACTTGATTATATTCTGGTAGTAGTTGAGTATAAGAGCGTCCGCAACGGACGACCTGAAGTCGCTAGTGAGGAGGACCCAAGAAACAATAAAAAAAACGAGTGTCAGGCTATGGGGCATGGGCTCCATGAGAGAAGGTTTCATGGGAAATCCGTGCGAGACTATCTAGGAGTTCATCGCTAGCGCGCTGCTCTCTTCTATTCTGATTGGTGCGCAGGCCTCCTCGCTAGCGAGATCTCGCTAGCGAGATGGGCAACCGTTGGGGACGCTCTAAGAATTATAAGAAAAAATAAAGAAAGAGTCGTGCCGTCATGTGTAACAAACCATAACCGCTGCTTTAATTTCTATCCCCGTCGTGGTAGCGGTAGTGGAAGTGGACTAGGGGCGCCGCTATTCTGTGGCCCATCTCGCGTTCGCCAGCTGGCTTAGCTATACCGCACCCAGGTGAGAAAGAGTGAGGTCAGCCTCCCGTATCCCATTCCAACGGTCTCCGAATCCAATCTTTGTCTGCATGCAGTTGTCTCGATGCCTAGCTGAACACATACTACGGCCCGTGTTTAGTTCCAACAATTCTCTCTCCAAAATTCACTATTCATGACCTTCAAAAAAAAAAAAAGACCTTTAAAAAAAATTCACTATTCACCTATCACATCAAATCTTTTGTATCGTGCATGGAACACTAAATGTAGGTAAAATAAAAAACTAATTACATAGTTTTGATGTACACGATGAGACGAATCTTTTGAGCCTAGTTAGGTCATAGTAGGACAACAATTACCACAAATAAACGAAAAGTGCTACAGTGTCCAATGTGACATTTTTTCCCAAACTCCATCCATCTAAACACAGCCCTTAGCCTTTGCTCCGCTCACACGTGCAGCTAGCTAGCTCCAGCTCTGTTTTTTTTGACGAATTAGCTCCAGCTCTGTGTCTGTCAATTATCTACGGTGCAGCGGTTGTCGCCTTGGCGGTGGCTTTGTTGATGTCCTTTTTTTTTTTTGACAAAGAAACGGGGCCGTAGCCCTGTGAATATATTAAAGTAGGACAGCATTCAGCTGTCAAAATGTTACAATTATTGTCAAATACATACTCCTTAAGAGAGATAGTAGGACAGATGTTTTTATGAGGAGTTTGATAACAAGATACAACCGGATAACTACAGGAAGGTGCATAACTTGATGCCTTCTTTGCAAGGTCATGAGCTCTATGATTTTGGCTTCTGCTAATATGTTGGATTGTAGCTTGAATGTCGTTGCAGATTGATAGAATGGGTGGAGAGAAATGCATGTACCCCCTCTTCTAGTCTTTGTTGATGTCCTTGACGGTTGCTTACTTCCCTACTGTTTCTTGCTTCATTGCTAGTGATGTCACTGGATATCCAATGCCCATACCGAAACTCATGCCCATATTATTTAGGGAGGGTATGAATTATCCAGTAAAGTATAGATATGAGGAGGGTATACCTGTTACGCCCACTGCTCCAAATGGCTTGCTAGTTCTTTGCTTTTGCTTTGCTTTGCTAGCTAGTTCTTTGCTTTTGCTTAATTAACAGATATGAGTACGAATAACCCATCAGCTTACCCAGTGTCATCGTTATTCGCAGCCTCCGACGACAAATAAAAATAAATTCATCCATGTATTTATGTTTGTCCATGCTGCGAGCTTATAAGAGTCATCCTTGCGAGCTACCATTGATCCGGAAGGTAGGGTGCATCTACGAATAACCGAGTCTAAGCACCACGACATTATGAATAGTACTTCAAATCAAGAGTGACAAAAATTAAAGTACATAAAAGAGAGATCTAATCCTTAAGAACAATAATAACAATGTTACTTGAATCAAAAGTTGATTACCAAAGAAATCTGAGTAGCAAGCTCCAAAAGAACTTGATCCCGCTGGTACAAGCCATAGAGGGAGCACCGATAGACCGACGCTTCCTCCAAACTCTTCCCTTACAATCCATCTAACTATTTCTAAAATACTAGATCCTAATAATATCTCAAAGACTAGAAGATTAATCTTCTCTTGAATGCTAGCCATAGATGAGGATGCTCTGAGGAGGGGGTACATGTCTGCTTTATAGCGCGGAGCGTCAATTTTGAACTGTGTGATCAAATCGACCTTGATCAATGGCTTAGATGTAATCTTTAAGGCATTGGAGAACTGACATACGCAGGAAAAGCTAAACAATGTGGCCAACAGGTCGACAGACCCCACTTGTTAGGGTTTCAGTGTCCTCTTTGGTGATCTGTCTTCTTGCTATCGATGCATGGTCTTCCTGGTGACATCAATTTGGGTCACACCAATAAGGGCTAGCATGCCTGGGGTCACACACATAGCGACAAGTTGTACCCTAATCTCTATGCGCGGAAGCATCGATTAGATCAAACGAGACAAACATGCAAGATCAGGTGACACCAGAGACATGATATTTGCGGTCCAGCCAAAATCTGTCTCGAGGGCATGAATACATGCACTACTCTCCAATACCAGCAACATCAACTACTCTAGGGTCACCACAACTTGCCATCGCCCTCCCGTGAATCTGTCACTATGCCATCATGGTTACAAGAGCAACCCTCTTCTCATATTATGTGGAGATTGGATGTAGGATTGATATGGTGGACTAGAGGGGATGAATAGTCCTTTCTAAAAACTTAATGATGCTGGGTAACTAAAACATAATGTGAAATTAAACTAATCATTCTGGTCAAGACTACACCCCCATTATCTATCACAAGCACCTTACAATAATATCTAAAAATCTAGCGACTAAGACGCCGAGTTAGTGGGATCTCACCTAAAGAATTCTAGTTAGTAATAAGGTTAAGAGCAAGTATTATAATACAGTTAGCAAGTGGCTGTAAGGTCCCCCTACAGCCTTCTTACAGCCCACTCATACAATGGTTAGTTCTTCACAGTTAACATAACATACCCACTTGTCTCTCTCACAGATAGTCTTGGTTCTTGTGCCCAGGCCGGCTTGTAAACTTACAGTCCGCTTCTCTCTCTCTCCTCCCTTCTCTCCTCCACCTCAGCATTTAAATCGGCCTTTACCCCTTTATAATACTTGCTCTAAGTCGGCTAAGCCGATTCAAGATCCGTTCTTCGCCTGGTAACTCCTGAACGCCTCCCGAGAAGACCTCTCGAGGTGAGGCACAACTACAGTAGGAATTTAACGGTGCAGCATATTTTTGCTGTACGTCAACACTTTCTTATAATTTCAGATCGAGATAGCTAACGAAGTCAAATGACGTGGTCACAGTCAGCTATAAGAGTATGCCTTTTTCTCAAGTGGGGGCTCAACAGCTGTGTGATGGGAACGTTATTTGCGTCACAGTCACAGCTAACTAACTCAGCTGCAGGGCTCTCAATTATTGGTAGCCTGGTGGCCGCATCCCAAACTAGGAGGAGATATCATTGCGTGCGTATTATAGTGATCGTTTTGGTAATAGTTTGCAGTAGCTAACGGTTTTCTGTGTACGTTAATGTGTCGCTTTCCTGGCACTTTCATACCGTGGTCTCGGGCATGGCATGAATTATGTCTGCAAATTAATCCTTTCCACTGCTCACTGCTGCATACTTAGTGCATACACACCATCATCGATCCACTTCGACACATTGCTATTAGCCCAATTAGCACTAAAGCTGACTGTAGGGTCATTACTTGCCGGCCTGGTAGCTGATTCATATTTTTCATATATAGCTAGAGAATTCTATATTGTTAGATATGTATATGCATTGAAAAATTATTTATACCAACGTAGTATTTAAGTTGTAGTACGGGAAATAGTTTTTTTGTTGAGATATTAAAAAATATTCAAAAATACAACCGACACTAAATTTTGAATTAAGCCATCATGGATAGATAAAATACAACAGACACTAAAAAGTACAACCTCCTACTAAAATTGC
This sequence comes from Hyparrhenia diplandra, assembly GCA_015847255.1. Classification (NCBI taxonomy): domain Eukaryota; kingdom Viridiplantae; phylum Streptophyta; class Magnoliopsida; order Poales; family Poaceae; genus Hyparrhenia; species Hyparrhenia diplandra. Next base: position 39,513 of record JADLZK010008851.1, on the reverse strand, counting down.
GGCTAGCTAAAAATTAGTAGTTATTAGTTATTATCTTCTGTAAGTTTTACTTTTTTAACCCAAATCTGACCACCCATCTTATTCAAAAGATGTTAAAAGAGTCAAATATCTTACAATTTAGGACAGAGAAAATAGCTATTTTTTTAGTGCTACTAGATCGAAATGGCCCATATACAAGAAGATAAGTGTATTGACCCGTCCACCACATCTCTCTTTTTTGTGGCTGATCTACCCTATTCAGCTACTATTTTTGTGGCAGATAAGCTGATGTTGTTTTGTTGGAAGAGAAAAACATTGTACCATGACTAATAAGCAAGGCGATAAATTTAAGCAAACAGATCAAATCAGGCGTTAGTTCTTATACTTGGTAATAGCACTTTATTATCAACGGTTAATCATATACCACCACTTAAGTCTCCTGCTTCTTTTGATTAGTACTCCATCCCAAATTATAAGTCATTCTAAAAATCTTGAAATGTCAAAATATCTTAAGCTCTGCAGTTCATGTCTTTTTTTTTCTAACGGAGCATATTCTTACGTGAAGTAGAGAGATTCTTCTGTAGAGAGCGGATCTCAACCATATCTTACATTCGAAGGAAAGAACCAAAGAGAGAAAAAAAGTTCTGGCCAAAAACGGTTCCAAAACAGTCCTGACGACTTGTAACTGCTCATCTGTCAATACAATGATTCGTACCTAAGCGACACGACAATGAAAATGCGCATGTAAATTAGGTAACAATGAGATATTAAACTAACAAGTAGTAAAGCATGTGCTCACTGAGATCACATTTTAGTTGGAGATCCCACTAAACCAACAAGAATTTGTATGCTGATTAGGAAGCAACAATAATGGATGTCTTTTGTGTTTGTGTGACTGAATTCCAACGTCCTCTACAGCCGATGAAATCTGCATTAGTCAAATAAAGAAAGGCCCTACTTATATATCATTACTTGCATTGTGTACGACAAATCCTCAAAGGCACCATATATGATCCAATGTAGAGAATGTCAAATCCAAAACAAACCTCATATATGAAATGGTAAACACCTCATATAGTAGACAATAATCCTTGCTGCACAAAAAAATCGGTAAATCTGCATATGTTGTGTTTACTGTGCTACATTTGGTTTGACAAAATGAAGCATCTCCTTCTACATGATATATTGATTGGGCTGTGTACGTCCCCAGACGTAGAGGCCAGATATTTCATCCATTATCTAAAAAACATGATATATTGGATCTAAAACTTTACAGTTAAAATCCTAAACCATCATTAATTGTGGTTTAGAAGAGGGGAGCAGCATCGCTGTTTGATGGGATCTTGGTAGCAGCCTCTGCAAGCTGCAACCCACTGAGACCAAATATATTTTTTTGTCACATAAACATTCCCCACTCCTTTTCACTCCGTCAATTTTGTAAACTACAAACTAGTGACTGGATTTGCACATATCATTGCTCCCACTGGCTGTTTCCCAGCTCACTTCACTTTATATATGCACTTGAAGAAAAATAATATAAAGCATGCTGGTGTTTAGCCTTTGGTTTACAATTAAGTAACACTCAAAGATCAGTTCTCCATGTTATTGTTATTTATTCATGATGGGCATCTAACGGCCATCATATAGGCTCCTCATTTGTTGGTGCTTAATTGGTGTGTCATGCATGTTGCATGCTTTTGAGCCATAAATGATCCAAACAATTATGAAATATGCCAATAATGCGATGGCAATTCAAAGATACTTGGTTCCTTCTTTTGACAGCACGACTACAAGTTGCCTCTCCAGTGGTGGCGATCACTTCATTCATTAGTGCGACCGCACCATTCTGTTATGTTTGGTATATTCGTTGGGATGATCACTAGTCGCATTGCTTCTTTAGTGGTGGCAGTGACTTCATAGAGCAAGACGAACAGTTAGCTGAATGATTAACTACCAGATACGGAGTAATCAAATGTATAGATTTCTCAGGTGGTTGCGCAGCAATGCGGCTTTTTTCTTGAATGCGTGGAGTGGTCAGGCTCTCGTGGATGCAATTGCTCCAACATGAGCATGCATTAGTAATAGGTATTTTTTTACATATACATAGTGCAAATTAAAATATTATTGTAGCGTTTGATTGACGGTGAGGACTAAGTTGTATATCTAGCGAGTGGTAGTGTTTGATTGACGGTGATGACTAGGTTGTATATCTACCGAGTAGTAGTGTTTACTCACCTTCTGGTAGGGAGGGTGAAAGGTCCCTTGTGGTTTTTAGTAATTGAGTGTCAACATTAGGTGAACTAATATGTGTGATTGAGATAATACACAGGAGATTAGTTCACATGTGCTTAACGCAATGAAGGAGCTTTATTGCATATGAGACATGACATGGAGTCATGTGACCAAGGTGGTGAAGATCAAGACAAGGCTTGGCTTGATGGACCGGTTGCAAGTGTGAAGGGCAAGTCGAGGCAGGTGAAGTGATGGACCGCGAGGCGGTGAAGCTTGGGCAAGACTTGGCGCCGACAGACCGACGCAAACGGTGAAGAGCAAGTGAGGTCAAGATCGATGGACCAAAAGGTCATGTGATGATATGAAGTGGATCATATCATTCTTGATCGTGTTGGTGCATGTGTTGCATCGGCACTTGGAGATGGAGCGGAATGGAAATGCGCAAGGCAAAGGTATAACCTATAGGGCATATCATTTCACGGTCATTGGTGTTTTAGAGAAGTTTATGACCGGATTTAGGATAGATGGCCGTACTATCAAGAGGGCAAACTTGTTTGCATATCGGTCATCTAGTGCCACTTGAGCGATCTAACTTTGCGATGTGTTAGGATCGAGTGGCGTGGTAAGAGCAAGAGAAAATCCTTTGAAAATGATTGTGAAAATGCTAACACATGCACATGGTGATGTACACTTGGTGGTGTTGGCACATTTGCAAAGGAGAAGTTGTTTCGGTGTTTCTGACACTTGGACTGCTCTTAGAGTGGAATACTGCTTTGATCCATTGTGAGTTGGATCAAGTAACCATGTGGGTTGTGTAGCCCTCTGAGTAAGCTTTCCATAGAGTCCAAGATCATCGAAAAACGGAGTTCGATGAAGGAGATATCGCCGTTTTACCGAAAGCAAAGGTCCGACCGACGCGGTGACCGGACCCGCGACCGGAAGCATGCGAGATCGACCGACCGACCGGTGTGTGGTTCCGGTCAAAGAAACAGAGAGCATGTTTTCGTGGTTGTTCGGGGGAGTGACCGGACGCATGCACCGGACTTCGTGGCCGGACGCATGTTTGCTCGACCGGACGCATGCGCGAGGGTTCTAAATTTGGCGAGTTGTTTAATCGGTTAGACCGACTCATCAACCGGACTCATGCATAAGTCCGGCCGGCGCGTCCGGTCGGCCCGCGCAGGTGAAAGGTCCCTTGTGGTTTTTGGTAATTGAGTGTCAACATTAGGTGAACTAATATGTGTGATTGAGATTATACACAGGAAATTAGTTCACACGTGATGATGCAATGAAGGAGCTTATTGCATATGAAACATGACATGGAGTCATGTGACCAAGGTGGTGAAGATCAAGACGAGGCTTGGCTTGACGGACCGGTTGCAAGTGTGAAGGGCAAGTCGAGGGACTTGGCGCCGATGGACCGACGCAACGGTGAAGAGCAAGTGAGGTCAAGATCGATGGATCAAGAAGGTCATGTGATGATATGAAATGGATCATATCATTGTTGATCGTGTTGGTGCATGTGTTGCATCGACACTTGGAGATGAAGCGGAATGAAAATGCGCAAGGCAAAGGTATAACCTATAGGGCATTTCATTTCACCGGTCATGAGGAGCTTAGAGAAGTTTATGACCGGATTTAGGATAGATGGCCGTACTATCAAGAGAGGCAAACTTGTTTGCATATCGGTCATCTAGTGCCACTTGTGCGATCTAACTTTGCGACGTGTTAGGATCGAGTGGCGTGCTAAGAGCTAACCCGCCTTTGAAATGATTGTGAAAATGCTAACACACTTGCACATGGTGATGTACACTTGGTGGTGTTGGCACATTTGCAAAGGCGGCGGTGATTGCGAGGATGAGTTGGGTTTGGGAACCATCATCCTCCCGCCGAGCTTGCGAGGCGGGATTCGCGCTTTCGAAAAATGAGATGCATATTTTCTATTGCGCGGATGCAAGTTGGTGGAAAACATGCTATCCCTCGTACTCAAGTTTGGTATACTTGATGGGTAGCATGTCGGGCCGAAAAGGTGTCGGTGTTTCGGTGAAGTTTTCGCCGGAAAATGGTGACCGGACGCTTACCGGCCGGAAGCATGTTGCTTCGACGACCGCGCCCCGTGGGTGCGTCCGCGAGAGCCCCTCGCGAGCCGGATTTCGTCGGACGCAGGACGGACCCTGGGCCGAAGCTTCCGGTCTTTCGGCCGGAAGCGTCGACCGACGCATGGAGGTGGGTGCCCGGTTTTGTGGGCCCGGCGTGTCGGTTGTGACCGGACTGCGTGATCGGACTCACGACGGACTCGCCGGTGAGTCCGGTCGGTCGGTCCCCGGCCACGCTGTGGCACCCCAACGGCTCTATTTTGGCTTGTGGCTATAAATAGATGGGGTGGCCAGCTTTGGTCGGTTGAAGCACATTCTAGCCTTGGTGGCTTGTATTGTGGTGCTTGAGAGCCCTCCCACTCACATATGCTTGATATCGATCATCCGATTGAGTGAGAGATCGAGTTCTAGTGCGTTGCGTTGAGAGATCGCGATTCGTGGCACTAGGTGATCGTGTTACTGCAAGCCGGTGTGCTTGTTTCTCTTGGAGGTTGCCACCTCCTAGACGGCTTGGTGGCAAGAGGCTTCGTGAAGCACGCAAGGAAGCTTGTGCGGTGTCTCGAAGAAGAGATTGTGAGGTTCGTGCTCACCTCGCGGGGGATCGTGAAGAGCAACTCTAGTGGAGCGTGTCATTGAGCTACCACACTTGTGTGTGGGTTCACACGTACCCTTTGAGGGATTGGCTAGAGGACTCACACACCGTGAGGGACTCGATCGAGCTCCCAACTGTGGGATTTGGCACGGGCCATTAAGCTTGGAGGATCATCACCGGGTGATTCGCCAAACCGTGGAACCACCAAGGTGTCGGTCGACACAACGAGGAGTAGGGGAAGTTGGCAAGCTTCCCGAGACCTCGGTAAAAATCACCGGTGTCATCTTGTGTCCACACTTCGCGGTGGTTTGCAATCTCTTCATCTCAAGCCTTGTTCTTACATTCATATATACATTGTGCTTGTGTTGAGTAGAGTAGTTGTAACTATCTAGCTTATGTAGCTTGTTTAGTTACTTTGCTTAGCTTGTGTAGCTAGGTAATTTGAGCCTTTGGGTTAGGCGTGTGTTGCCTTGTCCATTGTGCATCTAGTGAGCTTAGGGGCTTTATGCTTTTGCTTACTAGAATTGTGTAGGAGCTCTCCCTTGCTTGTAGTACTAGTGCTTAGGTTTCTGTGACCTTGCATTAGAATTGATTAGGAGCTCAAGCTAGGCTTGTCACCTCACTCTTCTTGTGTAGGATCTTTTGTGAGGTGATTTAGAGTCTTAGTTAGAGGGGGTGAAGTCTTGGCTAGACCGATAAGTTTAATTCGCATTTGTTTCGGTTAGCCGTTGCGATAAGTTTTTAAAAGGGACTATTCACCCCCCCCTCTAGTCCCCATCTCGACCCTTCAAAGGGAATTGCATGTTCCTCCCCAACGGCTCTATTTTGGCTTGTGGCTATAAATAGATGTGGTGGTCGGCCATGGCTGGTGCTTAGCACCTTGGGGACTTTGTGTCCATGCTTGAGAGTGCTTGAGAGCCCTCCACTCACTTGTGATTGATAGAGTTCATCCAAATCAAAGTGAGGAGTGATTCTAGTGCATTCGCGTTGAGAGATTGCATTCGTGGCACTAGGTGATCGTGTTGCAAGCCGGTGTGCTTGTTGCTCTTGGAGGTTGCCACCTCCCGAGCGGCTTGGTGGCAAGAGACTTCGTGAAGCACGCAATTGAAGATTGTGCGGTGTGCTCGAAGGAGGATTTGTGAGAGGTTCGTGCTCACCTCGCGGGGATCGCGAAGAGCGACACTACTAGAGCGTGTCGGTGAGTACCTTCCTTGTGCGTGTGGTGTCTTGCGGTGCCTTGAGAGGCTCACTTGAGAGTGGTGTCTTGCGGTGCCTTACGGGCGTGCCTTGAGGGGCAAGTGATCGGAGAATCACAATCAAGAACCATCTAGGTGAAACACCAAAGGAACCACCCAAGGTGTTGGTCGACACAACGAGGAGTAGGGGAAGTTGGCAAGCTTCCCGATACCTCGAAAAAATCACCGGGTGTCATCTTGTCTACTCTTCTCGGTGGTTTGCATTCTCCAAATCACAAGCTTTGTATTTACATTCATATATACCTTGTGCTTGTGCTTGTGGAGTAGCTCTTGCAATTACTAGCTTGTGTAGCTTGTTAGTTGCTTTGCTTAGTTTGTGTAGCTAAGTAATTCGAGCCTTTGGGTTAGGCGTGTGTCGCCTTGTCCTTAGTGCATCTAGTGAGCTTAGGTTGGTTTTGTGCTTTTGCTCATTAGAATTGTGTAGGAGCTCACCCTTGTTTGAAGTACTAGTGCATAGGTTTGTGTTACCTTGCAATAGAAACGGTTAGGAGCTCAAGCTAGGCTTATCACCTCATTTGCTTTGTGTAGGATCTTTTGTGAGGTGATTTAGAGTCATAGCTAGAAGGGTGAAGTCTTGGCTAAACGAATAGTTTCAATTCGCATCATATTTGTTTAGCCGGCGCAATTAGTTTTTAGAAAGGACTATTCACCCCCTCTAGTCCCCATCTCGACTCTCTGAGGGCAAAACTGGTTGTATAATTATATCCCCAAGTGTGTCGCTAGTGGCGTGTCGTTATAACTTTCAACATTTCTCGTGTTAATACAAAAAGACGTGCAAACCTTGTATGTGATCGAGAGAAAAAAATATTATTGTAATTACATGGCTCAATAAATTTGCTTGGTTTCAATCAATTTCAGTAGGGTCTTACACCCCTCGTGTTTCTTCAAAAAAACAAAATAACATGGCTCAATATGCATGAATACATGATCCATTTCTCATAGTTTACTTAAATAGAACAAATTTATAAGCTATTTTGTTAAAAAAAAAGAAAATTTACAGTTGTTTGGTCAATAATAATTAAGATATATTTTCTTAGAAATAATATAACTGGCTCATCCATCGTTATGATAATAGTTTCCTTTGGTGGTTTCCTCGCAAATTTAACAAGAACATGAATTAAATGTGAGTTAATTTCAAGGAAAGTATGGATTTTATTCATCCACAATTTGATTTTTGTTCAGGTACATCCAAACCTACATGATAATTGAGGATTAACTGGTCTAAACCCAACGGCCAGGATCAAGAGCGACAAGCGAATTTAATTAAATTATCGATCTGCTCCTTGTTAAATTCCCTACCTTCATGTTAATGAAATCAATGGTATTCCTTTTATAGTATCTTGTACGATATGGATATCTTGGCATCTCGTTATATCATTTATCACTCTTAAACAATAAAAATGCAGCTGCTAGGTTCTTAAATTATTTATGGATTCTCAGTTGGGCTTTCAAACTAAAAATTTGACCATCGATCTTTCGAAAAAAAAAAATTAACCATCGGGATCCTCAATACACTGATAATTCTTACTTTGCAAGAATACGTGATGGTGCCGTTCTCAGGGTGATTCAGAGAGGCTATTCACCGCTGAGTTTCTGTTGATATGCTGCTGTCTGTGGTCATCAGCTTTTTGTACTTTGTGAACCTGTCGTTAAATCTGTTCTGAGATACCTCACCGCTCTTGTGCGTTTAGGGCCCCTTCCCAGCTGCTGTCCCCTACCTATGTGTTCAGAGCTGTGCAAGTAAAATGTCGCTGTTATCTTTACATTTCTTGTACTAAACTGAATCTCTTGTAATTTCGTTACCATGGTAATGAAATTCGGTTTTACCGTTGTGAAAAAAAAGAATACATGATGGTGCATTTTACTCTTTAAACAATTTGAAGCTACACCATGTAATAAACTGCAGATGACAGTCCTTTGCCAGCACTACAGTCCTTCGCTGCTTTCCATCTCTTAGAATATTTCTGATTTTCTGGACAGATTAATGTTACACCTACATAAAAGTTTTACAAAAAAAGGAAATATAGTCTCCCACTCTAGGAGCAACAACCATGATTTCCTGACTTGAGGTTACCAATTAACTGGAATAGAATCGGTGCTGTTGTTCACGTCATCTGTAAGTACATTTTGTTTGAAAAAAACAGCATGTTACTGTACCAAACAATTTTTTGGTGCTGATCATAAAATCCAGTCGAGGTACGGTATTGCAGCCCAACTACATACCGATGCACTCCAATTCATCAATCATCGTTCTTATGAGCTCCGAAGACATTATGCACGGCCCATGGTCAGCACAACCGGCATGCAGTTGAGGAGGGAAGCCTAGCATGACCATGGCAATACAGTTGTTAGCGGATGAATTAACTGTAAATTTGTTGAAATCTCTGTACAGTTGTTAGCGGTTTAAACCTTGGTAAAACAGAAGCCCACACTTCGCTTAAAGATGTTGTTCATTTGGAACAAGAATTCTTATTACCAAAGTCAAAGTGCAATGAGGCTAAGCAAATACAACGGTTTCGCATATATCTGATGAATGTTAGCTTCAGAATATTCACTAGAGTTGTTTCTGTAAATAAGATAGTGAAAAGGACATTTCTCTGCTTCTATTCAGGATTAACAAGAGCCATCTTATCAAAGTGCCTTGTTAATCCTACAATATGTACATGACATTGTAATTTTTTGGGCCATTATTATTATTTTTCTTTTGACTGGAACAGGAGGGGGCAAGCCCCTACTGGAATTTTATTAAAAGCAAAAAGAGAGTTCTGTACAAACTAAACTTAGGGAACAGAAAAAGAAAGAAAGAAAATTACAACAATTACACAAAGTGGCTTAGCCATTGATCAATAGCTGGGTGGAGACTAGCTTTTGCTCTTAGAATAACTAAGGCAACTAAGGCAAACTCTGCTTTGAAGACAAACTTGCACCTCTGAACTGAATGAGCTAAGTTTCTGAAGATAATATCATTCTGCATAATCCAGATTGCCCAGGCCATAGTGATAATAATTTCCATGAAGAATGGACAGTTTAACTGAAATTTGATCCCCTCTAGGATGACTGCCACCTCTTCAGAGGAAAACAATGACATTTAAACTATACCAGCAAGCCATTGCAAAGGGACAGTGAAAAAAAAGCTTAAACTATACCAGCAAGCCATTGCAAAGGGACAATGAAAAAGCATATGAATCAGGTGCTCTTCATGAAGAGTAAGACACAATCATAATCTGGAAGATGCATGTTTGTCATCTAGAGGGAGGCTTGTACTCATGAATTCATTGCAATCTAGTTTGCCTATATCCATGCATTCTTCTTCTGAAATCCCAAGAGGTGTCCTTATGTCTAGAATATTTTAGATCAAGATTCTTTTGGAAAAATGAGCTACACAAAAATATTGATTAGCTAGATGGAACACTCTACGCTAACCAAAAAGATCATGGAAAAGGGAATTCAAAACTTGGACATTGAAAGCAAATATTTGTTGATCAAATGACTTTTCAAGCTTCTGCTCAACTAATGCATATGATTGTTCATTGTTACAAGCAAACAAAACAAATTCAAGGAATCTCAAAAACGAAGTTACATGTCATTTCATTAATAGATAAAAATGGTCCAATTACATGCCAAATTCATGGCTTGGTTAGCGATTTGTCACATCCGTGCCCTTTTACATATAGAAACACTGCCTCTGTCGCTCAATTGCCTTTAACAGCCTTAGCGCCTCAGATCCGGCCAAGTTCCAGAGATGTCCTTGTTCTCTCACCTCGTGAAGCAATGGCGACACCCATGGATTGAGGCCGTCAAAGACGCATATCAAAGACGCATCGGTTCCTATCATCCTATGCTTCCAAAGCATCCAAGCACAAAGTGTTGAATGGCAAGAAATTCTCAAAAAGTAAATAAAAGGTAAATTTGAGCCAAATAGAAACAAAAGTGGGAAAGTTGCATTTTTGGTCCAGCTCATGGGTACCAAGAATCATTTTCTTAGTTGGAAATGTTTAAACTTGTTAGTACGTGATAACCAAATCAGATTCTAGGAGAATCGATGGTTGGGTAACCAGGCTTTCAAACTCCAATACCCCAACTTGTTCAATATTTTGCGCAATTGCGCAAGATCGATCGACCTCCTGGGCGGTGATCCGAGACGCTGATGGATAGGGATGATCTTCAGAGCTTGGACGTCGTCAAGATTAGTCGTTATAAAAATAATGTTGCTCATGAGCTTGCCCATCACGCTGTTAGTACAGGTCTTAGTCAGGTGTTTTTTTCTGCTTTTCCAGACTTTGTGTTAGCTCTTGCTTGTAAGGATGTTGCTTAATCTTTAATAAAGGTGATGTTTCGCAAAAAAAAAAAAATTTTGCGCAATAAATAGGCAAGGGTGGCAAAAGTGTTTAACTCCAATCCACTTATGTTACTTTCTGGAGGGCAACAACGATTTGCTGGGGAATTCTGCTCACAAGGAACAATCCAGTTTTTATAATTGTCATTTCAATTTTTTTGTAGGTTCTTTCCAAGCAAACATAGTGGCTATGGTCCAAGGCTCAAATGCAGTTCTTGGATGACTGCAAGGGAGCAAATCATAGAGACATGTTGGCTTCTGCAGACAAGAACATACCATGATGTTCTTCACATTATATGGGTGACCTTTTGTTCTTTAGATTGATTAATGATTTGGATCTTGCTTTTTTTTTCGTTGAATGTGCTTCATATAATTGTAACTGCTTCTTCTTCAAAGCATGAAAGCCGGGAGCTCTTTACCGTTATTAGAAAATAAAAAGATGAAATGACGGTACTGCCTTGTTTCAGATGGATATTTGGTGAAAAATGTTTCCCAAGGATATGCTAAATCTACTTTAAATTTAATTTTGTAGATTTTACTCTAGGAACACACCACTATTTCAATTTCAATAGTTTCTAGCTTTATATTTGAATATCGTAAGGCTAAAACATTTTTTGCGCTGGAAACAGTCCACCAGTTGAGGGAAAGGAATACAAGTTTGAAGTTAGCAGTGGGTTGGGCCACTGTTGCGTTTGCAGAATCTGGACCAAGAGGAAGACAGATTATTCTGCGCAGGTGGTTGTTATTAAGGACATTTTTATGCGTGCTACTAGTAGTATGAAGAACGGGAAAAGGCGCTGTTGTAGTGATTACCAGACTATTGTGTTTGCCCGGCGAGCAGCTGTGCTTTGGCAAGAACGAGCATGTCCTTACAATAAACTTGGCAAGAGATAACTGATGGTAGAACGTGGTGCAATTCTGATGCCAATGTTACAATAGCCTCTATTACGTACTACAAGTATACACTGGTCACTGGGCCGGTGGCCCCCAACTAAAGAAAACAGCTCATATTATGAACAAATTGACACCAAAAAAGGATATTTGATACCAATCAAAAGGCTTTGTCCTCTATTGGTAGCCTGCCAAAGGCACCTGATACATCCAAAGAATGCTCCGAGCTTTTCTTAACCTCACTCGCCCCCGTTAACACAAGAGATCTAAAATGCTTTACTACAGAGTATGTATCCAGATCTGCCATTAGCTGTCACCAATCACCATCTTTTTCTCGTACTTGGCATTCTAGCCGTAGACTTTAAGCGAAGTACAAGCTTAGAAAGTATCTTGTCGGATTGAACCCTATTAGTATCACTGCAAGATGAGGATGAATGAGCATGTGAGACAGGTGTCGGGAGATCAGTCTGAAAACAGTACAAAATGATGCGCTTACTAAGTGGAGAAAGGACGATGACGAGACCAATTGGGTACAGGAAGAATGTTGTTCTGTCCAGAAATGGAAGAACTACAGCACGGTATTTACTTTTTGTCAGGCTTTAAGTGCGCAAATACATACAACAAAAAGTAGTTCCTGTGATAAGATTATATAAATAATAAAACATACCATCATATCCTAGAAAGTTCAGGTAGTGATAATAAGAAATTGCCACCACGAAGAGTAGATTAGATAACAAAGCTGGAAAGAAGCCATGTGCCACCAATAGAGGCGACAGAAAATACTGCAGCACTGGGAAGAGAAACATGTACTGTGAGATACTATACAAGTTGCAACTAACTTTCAAATGGACAGACATCTTGAGACTGCTTACCATATAGGATGACAAATGCAGGAAAGAACGAATTACAGTGAACATCAAATGCATAAAGCCTGCCAAGAATTTTGTGAGCATTGTTAGCGATACTGGCTTCCATTTTAATAAAAAAGCAGTGAATAAGAAATTGTGCATGGTATAATTAATCTGTCTATCTCAATGTTTCTAAGGCGTTGCTTTGACATCGCCTAATCGCCAAGGCGGGACATTTTGGCACACGACTCGCCTCAGCCTAGGGTCCAAAGAAAATGTCGCTTTGGCGTTCGATTCGTCCCAGATCCAGAGAAATCAGAGAGCAGACAGAGGAGCGCTCGTAGAGGAGACGGACCTACCTGCTCGCCCCCATGAACGCGTTCGCCCGTGTTGCTGGCGAGCAACCGAGCCTCCGCCTCCCCCTCCCCCTCCCCTTTTCCCCATCCGCGCGAGGAGCAGACGCCAGCGGGGCTCTGTTTCCCCACTGCCTCCTTTGGTCCTCCATCCGCACAAGCAGCAGAGGAGAGAGAGGAAGGGGAAGCAGAGCAGCTCATCCGGTGGAGAAGGAAGCAAAGCAGGGTATCCAGAGAGGGCGGAGGGAAGCAGAGCAGCCATTCACACCGTGACACCGTCATGCAGAATAGCAATGGGGAGCGGCGGCACTGAAGGGGTTGGGATAGGGACTTCAATAAAGCCACGCTAGGAAGGAGCATATGGGCTTCCCAGTGGGCTGATCGAGCCCACTTCTTACTCGGCTTCTTTCTTTTCCTTTATTTTTCCTTTCCTTTTTTTTTCTTCATCTAATGCTCTAAACTGCTATTTTTAATTTTTAATTAATTTCTTAAGGCGTCGCCTTGCCTTACGCCTTACTCGCTTAAGCGTAAGGTGGTAGTTCGTCGCCATGCCTCGCTTTACTGCCTTAAAAACATTGCTTCTATGTATATCTTACAAAGGCAAACCCTACTAGCTTTTCTATCTCAACATGCATGCTATCCACATCTCCCACTAGACGCCACATCACAAACGCCCCCATCGCACACAAGCCTAGCTTTCAATCTTAATAAGCTAGCAATCCCCTTCATCACCACTAAATGCCGCATCATCCCCAATAACTTCCAATCTCTTTGTGCACAGTACCTATGTCATCTAACTGCAGTTACAATTCGCAAAAATACAAGCCATCTATATAATGCTATTTGTTTTACCAGTTTTTATTGGATTTCATCATTACCTTGCACAATTTGACAAACTCATACATACAACGGCTTTATTTCTAAGATAATGACAACAACACACAGGCCACGGGGTATCCTTCTAGTATCGCAGAGAAGTGAAGATCCAGACCAAAAATGAGGCCAATACATGGGCTACAGCAAAGAAACCGGCATATCACAGAAATAATGAGTCTGGCAGCTAAGTTGTATCAAAAGCTCATATATGAGAAAATAATAGATGCCCTATAAAAGCAGGTGAAAAATTAAAAACATATGTGATAGAAGATAGGAAAATTACCACTCCACACGTTGCTCAACAACATGGCTGTTAGGTTCCTCTCTCAAGTAAGAATTTGTAAGAAACCTGCATTGAATGACGGCATCTGATAACTCTGATTTCCCAATGTAAGAGCTATGTGTATGATCTGCTAACTAATAGGAGTTTAACTAGAAACAGAACATAGGTGTGACGAGTAGGCTAAAACCTACAAAGGCACTATGGTTTAGGAGTAGGAATACAATTCTAAAAGCAATAAAAATTTCAAAAATTAAGCTGTATCACTGCAGGCCCATGTGACTAGCATCCCACAACAGCAAGCTTCTAGGAAGTTTATTTCATTCTTAATTTATTATTTGCAGCCAAGTATTTTTCCCCTTAATTTATCCATAGCACTAGACATGTTCAGGTAGCACCTTGAAGATTGTAATTAGAGCAAGAAATGCAGTAATGGTGAATGATAGAACTCCAGATCTAGGTTGGACATCAGTTCACGTTATAATAGAGATTATATCGTCATTTCAGTCCCAAGACAACATGAAGCAGGTGCATTATAACTGAACACCATCAGGCTTACCAGCAAAGTGTGGCCAAAACTATCCCAGCAAACAAGAAATGGAGAAACACAACTGAAGTGATTGTTAGAGCAGCATGTGAGGCACTCTCTCCATACCTGCAGAACAAAAAAATTGATATTTGCATTGCAAAAGGAACACAGTTTAATAGGAAAGGGAAATAGAAAATAGATACTTGAGCCGGGATGTATTTGCAGAAATCACAAAGATAACTTGTATTACAAGATCATGAACTTACGCTGCACAGTAAGCTGATGTTGCAAACACGAGAAAAAGAATCAGAATAACGACAAATGCAGGATCATCCCGAGCCCACTGGTTCTTTGTTTCTGAAATCACAGACAAGAAAAACCAGGAATCAACAGTGCTGAAAGCAAAGCAGATAAGTGACATGTATAGTATCAACAAACACATATTGCAAACAGTATATTAAAGTTCATTCACAGAAGGTTCGGATGGTGTGTGCATACAATATCAAAGGTCAATTCCATAGTGAACTCAGCAGCTCTATAAAGTTTGGTTCTCATGCAAATGCTACAGAATGCTTTTGGAAACACAGTAAAATGACAGGGGCAGTGTCTCCAATTATTTGCACATACCATGTTCTTCTTAGAATAATAAAAATAACAGTTTACTAATGAATCAGCTTCTCCAATATGAAACTTTCATCAGTATCAGCTAAATAATACAAAAATGAGAATATGCAACAGCAACAAACAGAGGTAATGAAGATTTTGTATCTTGGTGAGAGATTATAACAATCAAAGAAATCATATGAGATATTCAAGAAAATAATCAACCTCATCCCAGAAAACAATGTAACTAAAGAATCATTCTCAAATCTCGAAAAAGATTTCCTCATGAAGGTCTTCATGTACCTACTCTTCCTAAGATATCAGATGGTCTACCATATATGAATGAAATGTCATAGAAAACTAGTACTCGTTGAAACAACTTCCAAAAAGATAAAAAAATGAAAGATAACTTCAACCAAATGTGAACCGCACTAAGTAACAATTTAAAATGATTTATGTTGACATGAATTATACCGGTACAACATGTATCAGCTAGTAATAAGAAAGGTAAAGTTAGACCACATACGCTTGTGATATTTGGTGTGCTGATAGCTGTCTTCCAGAGATTAACATGTCAGAATAGACAAATACCAGTCAGATGCTTACTCGGGTGATAGGTTCAAATAAAGAAATACAACATAGAAACTCTTCATCCTAGGATCAGAATAATGCTACAAAAAGACAAATAAATCAGGGAAGGCATCCCTCATGGTAAGTAAGCCAGCTGACCATTGACTGCAGACGCAGGAGTGTCACGGTAGGTTCAGTTTTAACTGGGTGATCAAATAGGGCTCTTTTTGACCTAAGTCAGCAAGGGAAACCCCAGCCTATTTTTTAATTTTTCAATAATGCAGCCTGACCATTGACTGCAGATGCAGGAGTGTCACGGTAGGTTCAGTTTTAACTGGGTGATCAAATAGGGCTCTTTTTTGACCGAAGTCAGCAAGGGAAACCCCAGCCTATTTTTTTAATTTTTCAATAATGCAGCCTGTTTAAATTCGCTCCCATGGAGGTTCGAACCCAGGTCTGCTGGGTGCTACTCAGGTGCACTAACCGCTAGGCTAGAGACCCTTTCACATCAAATCAAATAGGGCTCTTGGAGGTGCTGTTATTTGAAAATCTCGGTTTTTAAAATTTTAAATAAAGTTTTCCAGGATTTTAATTAAGAAAGTTGTTTAAGTACCAGTTATGCTCAAAAGATAAAATTCCATAGTCAAAGCATCTTTGAACTGGACTTAGCAAGATGTGATTACAAAATATTAGCATTGAGAAGTTTTCCATGCAAGAAGGAATAAGTTCTATGATACCATTATCAGTTCAAAATTGTGACAGAGTTTCTAATGTTAACAACTAGTATGATCAAAGAGCCAATACAAACAATTAATAACTGAACTGAGTGCAGGATGCGTACACTATTTTTTTGGTGAAGTACACAGATGAACCATTTGCCAAAATGTGTATTCAATATCCATTTGTTGCCACTGTCAATGAGGAAAAAAAAAATTAGGTTACTTTTACAGATGATTGCATGTTACACATAACAAGCTCAGGTGCTTAAACATTACTGTGAGATTTGCTAAATTCAATACCAATACCAGCAAAGTTGTATAGAAACTAGGTTGTAAAGGAATTTTCTTTGCTCTTCCTGGAAATATCTGTTTTCTCTCCTTGATGGAGACCACTTCTTACCGCATTAACTATTATTCAAAATTTCCAAGATGCAAAATTAAAAATACATTTTCATAGCACCACTACAACAATAGGTGGAACATTGGGCTAAACAAATGCCCAATTCGGCAACACAAACAGTTGGAATTAGATCAAAATGCTCGTATTTCCGAAACCAATGACTGGTATTCAGGACTTTGAAGTACTGAATCCAATCAAAAAGCGCTACAAACATTGTGATTTCTCAACCTATAGGGTCTATACTGACTTGATTGATGCACAAGGAGACTCAATAAGAGACTGCAAGGCCATATTAACAAAAATTATACAACCGCGGGCTTAGCTCATTGATGCAAAGGGACGCAATAAGCTCAAGCCAGCCTTAATAAAGGGCAGCATCCCATGGCTGAAGCCTATCAACCCCCAAATCAAAACCATAAACAACACATGTAATGGACCCTCGGCTACGCGAGCCCGCATTCAGTCAGGAAACAAAACCCTAAAGCTCAGCGCTCACATCCCTCCCACTCCCAGTGAGCGGGGACGCGACGTCAGATCGACAGGCGGCACGAGCACAGGAGGTGATGCAAGAGAGGCGTGAGTGGATTCGGGTTTCGGCAAAAGCGAGGCGCGGACGAGGTTTACCAACCTTGACGATGCGGCGGAGGTAGGGGCCGAAGAGCGGTGGGGCGGAGCGGGCGGCTCCGCGTCCCTTGGACGCGGTCGTCGGCAGCATCTTCGCCAACGCCCTTTGCCTTGGCTACTCCTATCCCTCGGCTCTGCTCAGAGATCTGCTGCCGGCCTGCCGCTTCTGCTCCGGTGGATCGCTGGAGCTCCGGCGCCTTGTCCCGTTGTCCGATCTGATGCTGGTGGCTTCACAGCCGCGGCGGGCACGCGAGATCTGGCTCTCTTCTTCGTTTGCTGCCTGCAGCCTGCTAGGCTCTGCGCTACTGCTACCAAAGGGAAGGGAGGAAGGTGGTGGCTGTGGGAGTGGCCCACTTCAATCAACTGCTTCGAAAGTGGTTTTGGGCCATGTTGTCCGGCCCAGTCCATATACATCTCACCAAAAAAAGTTTCTCAAAAAAAAAAATAAAAGGAACTTGTCTCGTTTTTTTTTTTTTTGAAGAAGTTATTAATTTTTCTTAAACTATCGGGCAAGCCCAAGTTTCATGCTCGAACTTCAAAATTGGACCAACTACCACTCCAAGCGGTAGCGGTAGCACAGGCCATCCCAACTTTCGCCATGGGGTGTTTTGATTTGACGAAGGGTTTCTGTGATAAGATTAGCGTGATGATAGCGAGATCTTGGTGGAGCGAGACAATGACTGAAAAATACATTGGCTAAGCTGGGATTAGTTAATGAGATCGAAGGAGGATGGAGGTTTAGGATTTGGTGACAGCCACGCTTTAAATTTGGCATTGCTAGCGAAACAAGGGTTGAGAATCTTGATGAGTACTTCCTTTCCATCCCAAATTATAATGAATCACTTTAGTTATGTATCCCAATTATAATATCTGCATACATAACTAAATGGATGAACCTAAAAAGTCAAAGTGACTTATAATTTGGAATGGAGGGAATACTGATTAATGAATCACTATGTGCCCAAGTGCTGTGACCAAATGATGGTAATGTGGTACGAGCCAAACCAGAGGAACCTGTCCTATACCTGGCGTAGTATCTTGGAGTACAAACAGTGATAGCAGTAGATATCCATATGGATCTCCGTAGGACTCGTGATCGAGACATACTTTCTCCGTTTGGAAGAGGTTTTGGTTAAATATTAAGAATATAAATTATAAATAACTCTTAAATCGTTTTGAATGCGTCGAAACAGCGCAAGTGCACATGTATAAGAGGGGAACACTGTTAATGTACATTGCGCAAGTGCACATGTATAAGAGGGAACACTGTTAATGTACATTACAGTAATCACCAGGGACAAAAGTATACTTTATAGATTTATCTTGAAAATTACTTTTAAAAATATATATAATCTTGTAATAAATATTTTTATAGAAAAGAAAAGTCAAAGCACAGAACCGTGTCGCCGTCAGACATCTTCTAGCTGTAATAGAGTACTCCCGTGTCGCCGTCAGACATCTTCTAGCTGTAATAGAGTACTCCGTAGGTCGGATCGTACTCAAATTCAAAATCAAGCGTCTTAGTACAAGTTGACAAATGTAGCACACCGCGGAGTAGACCGCAATGTCCACCCACTAATTTACAAGAGGATCTTAAGGCGACATATGTTTATTATTCTTCATTTCCATATGTGATAACGGCACTCTTCATCAGCAATTACTATAGGATGTATGGGTGGAAATGATGATAGGATCCCTGCACACATGCTACCGCAGCAACATCCACTCAGCTAGCAGTAAGATCCATCACACGACTAGGAGCGTGATCTCGAGTAGGCTAGTCCTGCTTGATGCCGGAGTTGTCCTTGGCCTTGGCCTCCTTGGCAGGGATCTCGTGCACCACCTTCACGGGCTTGAGCACGCCCTCCTCGTCGGGCTGCCCCGCCGACGACCGCACCTCCACCGTCTGCACCGTCTTCGTCACTGTCTCCTGCGTCGGCTTCTTGTCCGCAGCACTAGCCGCAGCATCAGCATCCTTCTATATATGCACATATATATATACCGCAGTAAGATCAAAACACAGATAATTCCCAATGGAACGATAAGCTGTCGATTACTGTGGTTGCGTATTTGCATCCAAATGAAACACGGTTACCTGCTGGGAGGCGGAGTTCGTGGTGTTGGTCGACGTGCCGCGCGCGGCCGATCGAACAGCAGCTGCAGCAACACAGGCGGGCTCTGTGTGTAGCAGCAATTTTAGATTGGTTGTATCGGGCACAGGGGCGCAGCTGACCAGGGTTTTTTTACGGCCGCGGTTTCCCGCGGTAAACCGCGGTTACCGGATTCGGTCCGCCCGGTACCCGGTCCGGCCGGTAAAAAAAATTTGAAATTCAAATTCTAAAAGTTGAAAAAATCGTGGAAAAATACTGTAAAATAGTTTGCGATTTATAGAAGCCAACGGTGCAATACTTTTTCAAATTTGAGTTCGTTTGGTATAAAAAAAAATTTCAAATCTAAGTTTGAAAAAAAAAAAAAAAAAAAATACACACCGCCCATTAAGGCCCATTAAATCATGAAGGTCGAAAAACATACTAAACACACTCAAATTTGAGTAATTTTGACATCATTGGATTCTACAAATCATGAAGTATTTTTTTAGGAATTTTTTTAGCATTTTATAAAAAAATTAAATTTTGAATTTTGAAAAAACCGCTCAAACCTCTCAAACCGCTCGGTAAAACCGTTTATACCGGCCGGTAAACCGCTCAAACCGACCGGTAAAAAGATTTTTACCGAACGCCGAAATTTTGAATTCATTTGAATTCAAAACCCAAACCGTCCGGTAACCGGCGGTTTACCGTAACCGGACCGGTAAACCGAAACCGGAGGCCGGGCGGTTTTACCCTCCCGGTCGGTAAAAAAACCTTGCAGCTGACTAGCTTTTGTCGTGGTGGCCGAAGATACGAGAAGAGGGCGAGGTGGCGCTTGGTTGGTGGATAAGTACCGGCCGAGGAGCCGACTCAGCCGCGCAGGACCATACTGCCAAACACCTGTCCGCTCCCGACTCTAGTGTTTAGCCGTATTTTATCTTCACCAGCGGCTACGTGGCACTTTTTAATGATCCCTCTATTTTTCAAGTTTGAACTTTAATTAAATTTATATTAAAAATTATAACGTTTAAAATAAAAAATATCATTATATTAGTAATACAATATACTCCCTCCGTATCACAAAGATGGTGTTTTGCACAAGGGTTTGAATCAAACATTAAGAATATAAATCATGAATATTTTAAGTTGTTAAGTTTATAAATATGAAAAATCATATCGATAGATTTACCTTGAAATGATATATATATTACTAAAAAGCCCTGAATCAAATGGTCCACTCCGCTAATCCCTCCGCCCAAGACCTAATCACCCCTCCCCTGCGGGGAAACGCCCGACTCTCCCACGCACGCAAGCACAATCGATGCCACCTCGGCTCAACCTCGCGCCCCCGGTCCCCATGACGACCTTGATGAGACCCGCCACCTGGCCTTCTCCTCCCCGCTACAACCGATCCCAAGCCGCGGAGTCACGGACGGCGGCCGTGGACGCCACCCCGCACCCGACGACCGTTGACACTGTTATAGCATAAAATATATAAGCTTTTAAAAACTGAAATAAGGGCTTAAAATGAATATCAACATAGTATAGGGACTTTATGACATAATTCCACGAGTTTTGGTGTTTTATATTTTTAGGGATTAAACAGAAAACGCCAAGAGTTTGCAAGCCCTATGACATAAAGACGTATCCGTGAAGCAATCCAACTTGAAACCCATGTAAGAACATTCCGTAAGACACCGTAAGGCACGACCCACAAGTCGGGGCCCCACCCGCCCAAAGACCTAATCACCCCCTCCCCGCGGGAAACGCCCGACTCTCCCTACGCACGCAAGCACAATCGATGCCACCTCGGCTCAACCTCGCGCCCCGGGTCCCCATGACGACCTTGACGAGACCCGCCACCCTGGCCTTCTCCTCCCCGCTACAACCGATCCCAAGCCGCGGAGTCACGACGGCGGGCCGTGACGCTCACCCCGGCACCCGCATTAATCGGACATCGTTGACACCGTTATAGCATAAAATATATAGGCTTTTAAAATGAAATAAGGGCTTAAAATGAATATCAACATAGTATAGGGACTTTACCGACATAATTCCACGAGTTTTGGTGTTTTATATATTTTTAGGGATTAAACAGAAAACGCCCAAGAGTTTGCAAGCCCTACGACATAAAGACGTATCCGTGAAGCAATCCAACTTGAAACCCATGTAAGAACATTCCGTAAGACACCCGTAAGGCACGACCCACAAGCCGGGCCCACTGTAAGTGTGCCGTGGCGGCCGCCCTAGTAGCAAAGGCGTCGCGCCATGGGGCCCACCACCGCCCCTCCCTTCGACGTCGGTTCCTAACCGCCATTGAGGAGCAATCCCGCCCATCTATCAAGGTCGGTTGGATCCAAGGGCTATGGTGCATCCAATGGAAGACTCTAGAAGGCCCGCACCGATTCGCCCATCTAAGCCTATGTGCATTAGCATAATACATGGTGGAAGGTTTAGTACCACATTGCTTACGGAACTAGGAGGGAGGCCTGAGACCCCTATATAACAAGACCCCACCCCTCGAGGTGAAACCCTAATTCATTCCATTCATTATCTCTTGACTTGTTGGTCTTGGAGGTGTCCCAATGTGAGGACAACCTCTCCACTAGAGAATTAGGGCTAGACTCTCCAATGTAGTAGATTAGCAACTAGAGAGTTAGGGAGAGCGGAGCTATGCTCCGGTTCGAGGAATCTACAGAGTTTGGTATGTCTTGTATCATTTCTTTGTAAGACATTATGATTTATTATATATTTATCTTCTCTATTTACTTTCATTCATATAATTGGTTAGTATAGTTGTTATATCATTGCATGGGATCTTCGCCGCATCGAGTGCTCTAGTTATAGACATAATTAGAGTAGTAATTGATAGTGTAGACATGGTGTCTAGACTAGAGGTTACCCGATATTGCACCCAACCCCACGGATTGTTTGTGGTAGCCCTGTGTGGTGACAGCCACGATGGCGATGTATTCCACCACGCTCGGGTTGGTGTTTGTAGGACCGTAGTCGAAGCTTCCTAGCCCCCTTCTCATCCCCTCGTCTCGGGCTAGTGTTTGGATGTCCCAAAGTGCTATGGTGTGATTGCTATCATAAAACCTAAGTAATAGAGAAGTACATAGGAACCTAGATCTCTCCTACTGTCCTCTCAACATGCTACTACACATTTATCATTAGGAATTCTCCCCGTGTGATTGATATTATTCATAACTCCTATCATTTACCATTTACCCCCTCACTTTAGTTAGTGGTTTGCTTAGTTAGTAGATGCATGATTGTGACTTATTAGATTCTTTAGCCAACGCTTCCCCTCGTGGATACGATACTCTAGAATACTCATCCTAGGGAAAAGCTACAATGGTAGGTGTTCTCGGCGCTGCGAATCCTTCATATTCTTTTAGCACTTAATAAATACCAACATCGACCGACAAAGACGCGGGCGTGCAGGCGCCACCATCACCTCCCCGCCCATCCCCTCGCCGCCGCCGGGCTGCCGGATTGCCGCACCGCACAAACGTAGCGCCAGATGACGTAGAGCATGAGAGGCAGAGTAGGGAGCGGCCGCGCCATGTGATGACATCCTAAGGAGTAATCTCTCTATGCTAAGTGGTTGATTTAGGTAGAAGATTGGTCAAGCCAAGGGTGAAGCATGGTGGTCATGGTGGATGGATTGAGGTGATCCAAAAGATGATCAAGTGCTCCTGTGGCGTGGAAATGTGATCGAAGTGATCAAAATGGGCTCAAGACGAAGGTATACCATTAGGACCATTTTGATTTCACACTCAAGACACCATAGAGGGTGTGAGTGGTTTAGGATCGATAGTTGGACTATAAAGAGAGGAAAACGTCGGGAACATCGATCCTCATGTGCCTCTAGGTTCAACAATCATATGCATGCATTCCTAACCTAAAGAGCTAACCCAACCTTCGAAATTGATTGTGAAAATTCTAACACACGAGCATTTGGTGATGTACACTTAGTGGTGTTGGCACATTTGAGAAGGCGGTGGTGTTTGCAGAGTTGAGATGATTTTGGGTACCGCTCACCCTCCCGCCAAGCAGAGGCGGGGTTCGGTGCTTTTGAGAAAATAAAACGTCTATTTTCTATTGCGCCAGATGCAACTTGATGGTGAAAACATGCTAACTCTCGTGCTCAAGTTGGTATACTTGTTGGGTAGCATGGTGGAGAAGTTCGCGGCATTGACGGGCTATAAAACGGTGTTTTTACATGCGCCGGACGCCGCTCACGCGAGCATCGGACGCTGTGGCAGCGTGCGGTGCATGGTCGCTTCGAGCAACAAGAAAGGCAATCTTGGCCGGAGCGTCCGGTAGTGTTGCTGTTGGCGGTCATTATCGAGTATATTATACCGCCAACCTTTATCCAATTCACGAGAAAGGAGCAAACTTATGTTACATATACCTTTACTTCTAACCTAGTTTCACTTGTATTCGTAGAAATTATGTTTTGCAGGTATAAGAGTGAAAACAGGTACAAAGTCGTCAAATAAATTAGAAAGCGTATTGAATAAAAGACGCCAAGGAGTGGATCAATCAAGAGGACCATACCCTGCGCGACAATTTGGCCCATGCACCATCATAGGCCCAACATTTGAAGGACAAAACGCGCAACAGAGAAGGCCGGGACGGGAGGCCCGGCCCGGGGCCGGCCGGCGCGGTCAGGGGCGGCCGACGCAAATTTTTTCGCCAAATTTTGCCGCCCTTTCTCTAGCGGTTTGGACCGGTCTTCACGCGGCGGTTGCATGCGGTGCAAAGTTTCGTTCCCGCCAAGAAGACCTCGAAGCAAGGAGAGCCCTCCATTCACTTCTCCTCTCCACTATATAAAGAGAGGCACCCCCTCACTTGTAACACACACCATTCTACATTGTGAGCATCACTTCCACATTTTATATCAAGTAGTAGTGTCCCTCTAGGTGGCTCTCACCTAGTTGTATACTTAGAAAAGAGGAAGAGAGTGAGAGGAGAAGAGAAGAGGAGAAGCCGGGTTTGTCGGTTTTAAGCCTCAACTTTTGTACCTCTACGGAGCCGACTCAATTTGAGTAACGTCCGTGTTATCTTGTGGTATTTCCAAGTTTATTATTTGACTTAATTCAAGATTGCTTTATTTTACTTATCGGAACTCCGCCGACCGAAAGTGCTCTAGTCCAGATCCGGGCTAGTTTAGTAATCATTAGCATAGACGTGGTGTCTAGGCTAGTGTATTACCCGAGTTTGCGCCCAAACCTACGGAATAGTTGTGGTAGCCCCGGGTGACAAACCCGATCGCCTTTGTAGTCCACCACGTGGTTGGTGTTTTTCGTGGAGCTTTTGGCGGCGACCCCGACACCCGTTTCCCGCCTCTTCGAGAATCGGAAAGGTTCCACGCCCTCCAAGTAAGTAGGGTTTAGTAAGCCCGAACCTTGGTATTTAGTAATCTTAGGAAAACCTTAGAGAACCCCTCTCTACCTACAAAAATATTATTCTTTCTTATCTCTTGGACGTACTTGATCCTTTCTAGTCACTTCGTTCCCGTGGAAATCGATACCACGAATACTCCGGTGAAAGCTACAACGGTACTTTCCGTGGCGCTTTCGATTTATCTCGTGTGCGTTAAAAATACCAACAATTCGCGTCGGACGCCAGCGCCGGGCTCCAGCGTCCCGGGCGCATGGAAGAGTGCGGGCGTGGCCGTGTGCAACTTTGCATGTGTCGGGCGTCGCGTGATTGTAAGGACCTTGATGTCGCCTAGGAGGCCTAGAGGGGGGGTGAATAGGCCTGTACCTTAAAATCACCCGTAAAAACAAACTCGGCGCAGGGGCACCGCGCCGCTCTAGGGTAATGCACCGCCGCTCTTGGGGTCTTGACCTAATCGCCGTGGTCCGTGCAGGCTGAACTATACCAATCTGCTCCTTCCTCTCAAACTGCACACAATCAGATCCATTCACCACTTTCTTACCATTTGTCTTGTCTTCTTTTGTGTGCCCAAGCTCACTTTTCATTATCTCATTGAGCTTAGCAATCTCTTTTCTCATAGCTTCCATATCAACAAGGTTAGTGGCATAAACATTCAAATCAAGATTAAAGCATCTATCACAACCTTGACTAATGGAGGGAGTCGAGGTGTCCTTTGCATTAGAGGGCTGTGAGATGCTCTCCCTAAGATGACTATATTGCAACTCAATTTTCTTGTGCTTTTCAACTAAGACACAATACTTATCATTGAGTACAACATTAGCCTTCGTTGTGAGAACATATTCTCTTTGCTCTTCGGCCAAAGCCTTATGCAAGGAGTCCACCTCACTTCTCTTTAATGCAAGAGCTTCCTTATTAGCAACATACAACCTTTCAAGCTTGTCAAGTTGTTCATCTCTAGTTGCTAACTCAGCTTGGGTACTCTCTAAATCCGCCATTAGTTGAGAAAAGAAAGACTCTAGTTTTAGGATCTAGGTTCTTGATGAGTCTAGCATACTCTTCATCATCACTAGATTCACTATCACTAGAGCTTTCACTTAGATCACTACTAGATATGTCACTAGGAGGTGGAGAGGGTTTGGCTTTTGGTTTTACCTTCTCACCTTTTGCCATGAGGCACACATGAGATGTGACATAGAGAGTTGTGCCTCTAGGTGAGGTGGATTCATCATTTGGCCTCCACCGATCACAAAGCTTCTTCTTCCTTCAAAATGTTAGTCTCACAAGAACTAGAGGAAGTAGAAGTACCACATGTAAAAATATTGTTCTCACCAACCATTTCATTACCATCCATAAAGTCATGTGTTGGTAAGGAAGTGGATGTGGCATGATCAATTATGCCTTTTGGGAGAATCACTTGAGGCTCATCATGTGTTGGTGAAGTTGAGCACTCCATAAGTGGTTCCTCCAATGAGAGGCTGCTCTCATCACACTTGGACTTGCCATATCTTTCTTTGAGTGCGGTCCAAATGAGATGAGCATCATCAAGCGGTTCATCATCTCCAAATATGACATCATCTAATACTTCACTCAAAGCACTAAACAAGATGTTAGTAGCTTGAGCATTGTAATGATGTAAGTATTTCACTTCCTCTCTAGATAGATGGTCCAAATCATCACTAGGAGGTGAAATGCTCACATCAACAATCCGCTTTATATATGAGGACCCATGGCCCTAAAAATATCAAGCACACTAGCGACCAAGATGCATAGTTTGAGCCATCGAAAAGTAAAAGTTCTAGAGATACCTCCTCACTTGTCGACATCTCTTTCTCTCAAGGCGGTTAAGCCCGAAATTGAGAGCCTAGCTCGATACCACTTGTAAGGACCTTGATGTCGCCTAGGAGGCCTAGGGGGGGTGAATAGGCCTGTACCTTAAAATCACTGTAAAAACAAACTCGAAAGCAGTTTTGAACAACGCACGGCAAGACTGCTCGCCTTTGCGCTGGCACCTTTGCCTCGCCGGCATCACCGCCACATGCAAGACCCGCCCTCGCGCATAAAACACAAACTAACAGTTTGAAATCTAAGAAACGAAACTTAGATCGAGTGACTTTCCCAAGTTCCTGCACACAAATATATCACGTATATCCAATAGAAAGTACCGGGAACTCCACAACAAAGTAGATCGGGACAAACCCTAGCTCACAAGAATATATATGCAAGAATGTAAAAAGCACACGTGAGACAAGGATTTTTCCGTGGTTCACCGCCCACAAAGGCCGGGTTACGTCCCACGTTGTTGAGGTATCCACAAAAGGATTGGGATTCGCCACAAAGGCTATCCCTTCCCTCGTTCTCAAGTCAAGAGAGTGAACTCTTGAGATGAGGGGTTTCCAATAGATCGATGAGGGTAATACAAACTTTCCCCCGCAGCTCACCACAAGCACGGAGCTTGCCGGGCGACGCCCTAGCCGTCTAGGAGGTTTCACCTCCAAGAGTAAAAGATGCACAATGAAGATTGACGAAAGCCCAACAAGTGCTCAAGGTTTGGTTAGCTCAGATCTGCTCTCTAGCTGCTAATCACACAGCCCCAACACTTAATCATGCACTAAGCACATTCAATCTCACAAAGAGATGGATGGGGAGAGCTCTCAAATGGCTTTGGAAAGGTTGGGAGAGGTCGGAACATCGCCAGCCAGACGACAAGGGGGTGGGATGGGTATATATAGCCATCCCCCTCAAACTAGCCGTTAGGATTCGAAAACTAGCCGTTATGTTCATGCGGGTGCGGCACGCGCCGCCCGTTAAGTGCGGCACTGCCGTAGCTCCCAGAAAAACAAAGACAGTCACCTAACCGAAAAAGCCATAACTTTTTACTCCGAACTCCGTTTTCAGTGATCTTGGACATTCCGGAAAGCTTGTTTCGAGGGCTACCCAACCCTACACAGAACAAGCCCAAGATCACCAAGTGCAGGTGCAGTG
Source organism: Hyparrhenia diplandra (assembly GCA_015847255.1). NCBI lineage: Eukaryota > Viridiplantae > Streptophyta > Magnoliopsida > Poales > Poaceae > Hyparrhenia > Hyparrhenia diplandra. Next base: position 11,845 of record JADLZK010008851.1, on the reverse strand, counting down.
CTAAGTGTTTTCTCTCATGTTAGCACTTGGGTTCGGTTAGTTTGAGCACTTGAGACTTGTCTATGATTCGTATTGCATCCCCCTTGATAGTACGGCATACCTATACTCAAGATAAATAGAATGTAACCAATTTAACCACTTGAGTCTTCATATGCCATTTCTTCTCAAAATTGCTTCATAAGGGGTTGCGATCATCTTTGTCTCTTCGCTTTGAGCAACTATACCTTGAGCTTGTGACTTGAACCATTTCAGCACATATGAGTTCGACTTCATGGCTTCAAGTCACTTTCAATAATGATTTGATCCTCAACACAATATGACTCCTCATAGCTTGATTAGTACCTCGACTCAATGCAAGTACTCTCTTCTTCACTTTAGCCATGGTACCTTGGTCCCAAGCCAACGCTTGCCCTTCACCTTTGCTTAGTACCTCGAAGTCCTTTCCTTGCTATCTTCACCTTATCAAGATACACTCAAGTCAAATCATATCAAGCATCCGTTGAATAACCATTTCTTCAATATTATGATCCTTGCTTGATTATCTTTTAGATATGAATGTTAATATCAATCAAGCTTCGGTTTGACTCACATAGAGACATACATGGATCAACTTCAATATGGTCAAACCAATTCACGGTTCCTTATATCCTATCATTTTGGCTTGACACTCCAACACTTATTTCAATCTTCTATTCATGGAAAACAAGCCATTATAGAGACCAATCCAAAATCATCAACTCTTGTCTCATTTGCCTTTTGCCAAGTATGCTTGCTTTCACATGATGCTATGGTATTCCACAACATATAAGCCATTTCATTGATTCCATTTGCATTGTTGTCTTTTGCTTGAACTAGATTGTTTTCATCATCTTCCAATACAACAATACATAATTTGGCTTTGCTTCCATACTATGTAGAATACCATCAAGTTTGCTTACTTGGTGAACCTTGAATATACTTGTTACTACACAATCCACAAGTATATGTAATAGACTCGCTTTCTGTTCAACACTTAGCAAACTTATTAGACCTTTAATTATGCTTGTCATTCAATTCACCAAAACCCACTAAAGGGCTAGATGCACTTTCAATCTCCCCCTTTTTTGGTGATTGATGACAACACAATTAAAGCTTACAAGAGATTGATAAGCATTAAGATTTTGAATCCTATGATATAGTGAGCTCCCCTAAATGTGTGCATTGAAGGAAATTCAACTTTTGTCCTCAAATGCTAAATGCACATATTTATGATGAAGTGTGGGAACTCTCCTATATCTTAGCATCCGTGGGGTGCAAGGTGTTACATGATAACCGTGATGCTCATGACAGTTCATGCACTCAAAAGATAAACAATCCACCATACAAGGCATGAATGTCACACACTGGCATAAATGGTCCTTAAAGAGCATTAATTTTAAACTATCATCCTTGCACATATCACACAATTTTTGAAAAAAATCTTACATGCCTCTCCTTTACCCCTTTAAAACCACATACATATCAATCTCACTTTAATATTTCTCCCCTTTGGCATTAATCTCCAAAAAGGATCTCTCCACCAAAAGGAAGAAATATGATGGTAGACAAGTGAGAGCAAGAGTAGAGCAAGGTTCAGCATATAGGATTTCTCTCCTAAATTTTCTACCAAACAAAGTATGCAACACTTTAAGTCAAGATGCTTGAGAAAAAGTTAGTATATTTAGCTCATATCTCACTAAGATGACATTCAACATGAGACTAACTCATGACATCACCACTAGAGGTATCAACCAAATATTTAATGAAATCTCTAATCGCCACCATAAGAACAAACTCATAATGTGACTCAAAATATTGCATACACATGCACACACTAGCATGTAGGGGCCTAGATGCACAAAGGTAATACAAGAGTTTATGGAGCGATATACCTTTGTTCTAAGCCTCACAATCTCCACCATGAAGATGATTTTAATACTTAGATTTAATGTTTTGATGGGACTAGTACTTCTTTATGCAAGAGTTTCATTTGTGCCCATCTCTCATCATCATCATCTTCAAGGAGATAACCCACGCTTTGTGCTTGATTTCATTTGAATGTCCATTGCTAACTCTTGTTGTCATATTGAGATACCAAACCAGTGAAGACTTATTTCTTGATATACCAAATTGAGAGATTATCCATCTATACCAATTGAAATATGATCTTCACAAATCTGGACACCACTTGAAGGAATCTTCACTAGTTGATGCCAATTTGAATGTATCCCCATATCTCATAATGTCACCTAGGTGATGCTCACAAAGACAAGAGATAATATTAAATTGCACAAGCTAGTGTTTCACAACTAGTGACCCTTTGAATGTGGAAGGCATGGTGAGTCATCAATTGTAAAACCTCATAACATAGACTAAATTCCCCTTGTTGATAGTGCATACATGTATATGTGGAAGGCGAAAACATATGCACTTTTGGTCAATTAAGTCCAAATAAGGAATTTAAGCTATATTATGGAGAGTAGCTACTAAAGGCATAAAATTACAATCTAAAATGAATATGAGAGATAACTTTACCAATTTGGATTGAATTAAGGTAGCATACCCAGGGAGAAACTCATTCTCAACATGAGACTACACAAATCACTAGAAGAAGAGGTTAGTCTCAAAAGACACAAGATATAGGATGGGCTCCCCTCAATATGTGCATCAAGTAATTGAAATACTTGTGAAATGCACTTGAATCGGTTTAAGAGTCTAGAGGAGTTCATCCTATATCTTGGTCAAGGCACAATAAATTTGCAATAATTGAAATTATGCCAAGAACACATACCACCACCAAGGTAGATAGATCACCACATTGATATGACCATCGTGAGTGAGATTTCAATGATTTGAATGACCATAGTTCTCACATGATGAAATGTGGTGAGATAGAGAGCTCTTATGATCATCCAAGATCCACAAATTAGATTTCTAGTTCTTTCTTTACCTAGTGCAGCCCACATAGAGAGCAAAATAGGTAAAATTTATGAGATTTGCAAACTGTGAACTAGGAGTTACCACTCTTGATTTGCAAGATCCCGGGTGATCAAAGGGATGGACCAAGAGCACTTGATGAGCTCTAGAGAAGAGAAATAGCAATGAAAGTCCACTACTCAATTATTTCCTCCATCTCATCCAAATCTTGTTCCACTAAAGGATTGGGACATTCAACATTCAAACCAGGAGCACTTCGTCCATGAAGACCGAGACCTCCTAGAATAACCTGTGAGGCACCTAGAGACTCCATAGGAACTGTCCATCCTCCTTTTGCACATGTGTTGGACTGCACATCATATACTTGGAAGGAATCAATAATCACACAAAATTTAGGCTAAGCTCTCCTAAATTTGTGCATACAAGAGTACCCAAAGTCCACTTAAGCACACTAACAATATAAGGTCATAGGAGAGGTTTGCACTATACTTCAACTAGTCTCAAACTCCTTCAAGATACTTGCAATCCAATAGTTTCAAATGATTTCGCTTGCCCTTAATTGATTTCAGCTAGTACCAACTGATTGTAACTCATTGTCTTTGTTACATGTAATCGCTGAAAAACAACTAATTTCACTAGTTTGAACTGATTTGATCTCGGCTTGTCTCACGAGAACCTTCACCGATTACTTCTTATTCCAACTAGTTGCAATTACTTGCTACTTGCTTGTACTCGATTGCAACTCATTTGCATCCTTGTGTGAGTTCTTTTTATTTTTATTGAATCTCCTTTAGATCAAACTGATGCTTCTTAATTTTTGAAGTATCTTCATGATCAACTTGAGATCCCATTGACCCTTGTTGATGCAATGCAACGCAATTCCATTGAATCAGGTTTTTCAGATTCTCGTCATCCCTCGAGGGAACTTCATATCTCTCGGACCACAAGCTCAATATGCATGATATTTGGTTGAGGTGATCATCTATGATTCCTCTAACTTCGTAAAAATTTCAGCTCATTTGGACTTCATTTGATCACTCAAATCAATCTCTCTACCAACTAGCGAAGTCTGAAATACAAATAAGTTTCAGATTATGTCTTTCTTGAAGAAAACTACATATCTCCCATAATAAAAGTCCTCTATGCATGAAAATTGGTAGAGACCTTCATCTATGAGTTCTCTAACTGCTGTATAAATTTTCTCTCATTTGAACTCTATTTGGTCACCAAAACAATTTTCTACCAAAAGCTGCTCAAATCTGAAACTGCACCGCTAAAGCCGATGAAAACTAACTCAAAAACTGATTTTCTTCCAAACAAATTGTCATGCCAATTGTACAACAACAAGTACTTGATATGTATATCATGCTCACAAAGTTTTAGGTCAAATCATCGTAGTGTTTGATCTTCTAAATTCATGCTTGAATGCAGCCAACACAGATTCTCAATTTCTCGACAGATTTGATGATTCACTTCATTTCTCTTCTTCTTGTCCAATCTTGGGATGAAATTGGTTGAAAATACTCACAAGATATTATTCCATTCAGTCCTCTCATCAATGCTTATTATCTTGTGAATTCTTCCAATATAGCTCATCCAATCTCAACCTTGAGCTTGACTTAATTCAAACTTAGATTTTTGATCAATGTGGCTGCTAGCACATGATCTTACTTTTGGTGAAGAGTAACCTTCAAGCTTGTGATATATCCAATTAGTTAAGCACAACCTCCAGTTGATACTTTTACGTGAATAAGCTCAAACACAAGAGGTCATTAGTAACACAAGCACTAGTTTCTCACTTAGTAACCCTTTGTATGTGTGGGAGGGCAAGTGGGTCACTAAATGGAGAAACCTCATAACATGGACTAAATCTCCCTTAAAGCCTCATGCACATTCTTTAGAGTGGAATGGAAATGTGAGTGTGCATGATTGGTCATTTAAGTCCAAAGGGTAGATTTAAGCCATATTATGGTGAGTGGCTAACATAGACAAATCAACTCCAAATCAACTAGAGAGAGAATAAACTAGAGAGAGAATACAACACATGATTTTGGATTGATTGCCTTCATATGACAGCACACTCCATTTGAGGAACACATTCTCATATAGTGAGACTACATAAATCACTTAGAGAAAAGATTAGTCTCACAACTCTAGCCATAGAGTAAATTCCCTTTCGATAAGTGCTCTAAGTATTTGAATTTCTCACATAGCACTTTATTCATTTAAGAACTTAGGATTTTCACTCTATGTCTAGGTCATGGCAACAATAGAATAATCAAATTGAACTATGCATGCCAAGAGATACTCACAACCATTGTAGCATGTAGATGCCCATAACATAAAATTAAGAATTTGATAATCTACCATATAACAAGATTCCACCTAAGTAGGAAGTTCTTGAGTTGTGAGTGATCAATGCCTTTACTTTACTTGAGCATGATTCTTTATTCTTGGCCTTCTTAAAATTTACTTGTATTCTCCCATGAGAAAACCAAGACTCCAAATCCTTCAAATCAACTCATAGTATGCATGTATAAAGAGAAACTTTCTTCAACTTGAAATTCTTGATTTGAAGTCCATGGAGGAAGCTCAAATCATCTATGTTGCTTGGTGTAGATGATCAATTCAGTTTCAATCATAGTCTTCTCTGTTTCATGATCAATAACCAATGAATATGCTCAAGTGCTTAATTTACCTAAGTGGCTACACAAGACACAAAGGGAGTAAAATTTGAACATAACTTGCACTTGAGATTTAGATGTTACCACCCTTCTTGAATGTAATGAATGAGATGATATCTTCATCTTCACTTTGTTCATATAAAAGTTGTAGGCTTTGTTCTTGAATTGGAGAGGAATCAGTGGCTGTTGTCTCCGCATAGGTGCGCACTGCTGCTTTGCTCTCAAGCGCTCAACCGCCGCTCCTAATAATGTTGCAAATGAGGTCCGCAGCTACACTACATCGAGTTGTCGGCGAAATTTGGTGCAGCAGCAATTTTAGGAATCTCCACTTCTTTTGGTGAGAGCATTTCACCCATTTAAGCTTCCTTAAGTGTCAACTCGCCACCATTATCAAGATTTGATCAGTTCACTCAAAATAGACCACTTCACCGAAAAACGGACCCACGGTGAAAATCGAAAGGCGATGGAAGAAACATTCATAACTTTTGATTTCCAAAGGCTATGAAGGTCAATGAGCACTTATTGGAAAGCTTGAGAAGTCTAGTTTCCAATGCCACCAGTGTTGATCTGTTAAGCAACTCGGTTATGGCTCCACACCAATTTTAGTACAGACTGGTTAGAATGTCTGCGAGTCTATCATATGCTCAACTTCAAGTGCAAAACTGTATCAATCTACAATATCCCTTGGTACATGCTGCACATGGTATGAAAGCTCATCAAGTTAACTTTCAAACCCAACAAATGGATTGTCATTTGCACTTCCCAAGATGGAGTTATGACCGGATCAATACAGACTTTACCGGAAGACCGACAAGAACACAAGGTGGTTCTTCAATACCGAGGTGATTTTGAAGTTTAGGATATTTCCATTGATTCATCTTGGGTCAACCATATAAGAATATAATGTGAAATGATTGATAGCTTGAGTGAATATTTTCAGTTAACTTGATCAAGCACCCCGAAGCTTCATATCACCTCCACGCATTACCAACACTCATCAAGCACAACTTGGTGGTACCCAAACTAAGTTGGGTCCATCAAGGTTAGTCACAAGAGACTTACGCACCCAAATGGCCTTTGTGCTAGCACGTGGTGAACTAATCACCTCTCTAGCACAAGTGTCATTTTTGGGCATCCTAAGCATATTTGAATTAATTGACAAGTTGAGCTTAGGAGTGTTACCCATGGGACAATCCTTACTTAAATGTCCCTTTCCTCTACAAGTGTAGCATAGGCGGCTCTTGTTCTTGTTAGCCTTCTCTTTTTGTATTTTGCTTGCTACCTTGTTAATGAGCCTCTTTCTTGATGATGACAAGCCTTCACTTTTCTTGTTTGGACATGAATTAATTTCATGTCCTTTCTCATAGCATCTATAACACTTCTTGCCTTTTGGAAGTGTGGCTTGGTCATCAAACTTGTTGGAATACATAGAGGCAATGTGTCCCATGTTGGAGTACTTAGCACGAGCCATCTTCTTCTTTTTGGATCTTGCTCATGCCTCTCCTTTCTTTCCTCAAGATGCGGTCTTTAACATAGTGACCCTCTTTCTTGCACTTGAAGCAAGTGATGAGAGTCTTTGGTTGTTGTTGCACCTTGATGGTCTTGAAAGCTTCGCTATCATGCCTTGGCATACTTGTTGTGAGCTTAGTTTGCTCGGAGACGCAGTTGGTAGCCTTCCCATTTTTGCGGGCGCTTTGCCGCTCTTGGGGTCTTGACGCCGCTGGTCTCAGCAGGTGAACTATACCAATCTGCTCCTTCCTCTCAAACTGCACACAATCAGATCCATTCACCACTTTCTTACCATTTGTCTTGTCTTCTTTTGTGTGCCCAAGCTCACTTTTCATTATCTCATTGAGCCTAGCAATCTCTTTTCTCATAGCTTCCATATCAACAAGGTTAGTGGCATAAACATTCAAATCAAGATTAAAGCATCTACCACAACCTTGACTAATGGAGGGAGTAGAGGTGTCCTTTGCATTAGAGGGTTGTGTGAGGTGCTCTCCCAAAGATGACTATATTGCAACTCAATTTTCTTGTGCTTTTCAACTAAGACACAATACTTATCATTGAGTGCAACATTAGCCTTCGTTGTGAGAACATGTTCTCTTTGCTCTTCGGCCAAAGCCTTATGCAAGGAGTCCACCTCACTTCTCTTTAATGCAAGAGCTTCCTTATTAGCAACATACAACCTTTCAAGCTTGTCAAGTTGTTCATCTCTAGTTGTTAACTCAGCTTGGGTACTCTCTAAATCCGCCATTAGTTGAGAAAAGAAAGACTCTAGTTTTAGGATCTAGGTTCTTGATGAGTCTAGCATACTCTTCATCATCACTAGATTCACTATCACTAGAGCTTTCACTTAGATCACTACTAGAGATGTCACTAGGAGGTGGAGAGGGTTTGGCTTTTGGTTTTACCTTCTCACCTTTTGCCATGAGGCACACATGAGATGTGACATAGAGAGTTGTGCCTCTAGGTGAGGTGGATTCATCATTTGGCCTCCACCGATCACAAGCTTCTTCTTCCTTCAAAATGTTAGTCTCACAAGAACTAGAGGAAGTAGAAGTACCACATGTAAAAATATTGTTCTCACCAACCATTTTATTACCATCCATAAAGTCATGTGTTGGTAAGGAAGTGGATGTGGCATGATCAATTATGCCTTTTGGGAGAATCACTTGAGGCTCATCATGTGTTGGTGAAGTTGAGCACTCCATAAGTGGTTCCTCCAATGTGAGGCTGCTCTCATCACACTTGGACTTGCCATATCTTTCTTTGAGTGCGGTCCAAATGAGATGAGCATCATCAAGCGGTTCATCATCTCCAAATATGACATCATCTAATACATCTTCACTCAAAGCACTAAACAAGATGTTAGTAGCTTGAGCATTGTAATGATGTAAGTATTTCACTTCCTCTCTAGATAGATGGTCCAAATCATCACTAGGAGGTGAAATGCTCACATCAACAATCTGCTCTATATGAGGACCCATGGCCCTAAAAATATCAAGCACACTAGCAGACCAAGATGCATAGTTTGAGCCATCGAAAAGTAAAAGTTCTAGAGATACCTCCTCACTTGTCGACATCTTTCTCTCAAGGCGGTTAAGCCCGAAATTGAGAGCCTAGCTCTGATACCACTTGTAAGGACCTTGATGTCGCCTAGGAGGCCTAGAGGGGGGGGGTGAATGGGCCTGTACCTTAAAATCACATGTAAAAACAAACTCGAAAGTTTCGAGAACAACACACGGCAGATCCTGCCTGCCTCGCCTGTAATTTGCCCTAGCCTCGAACCGCCTGCCTTGGCGGACAAACACAAAGCTGCTTTTTGAAATCTAAGAAACGAAACTTAGATCGAGTGACTTTCTCAAGTTCCTGCACACAAATATATCACAGATATCCAATAGAAAGTACCAGGAACTCCACAACAAAGTAGATCGGGACAAACCCTAGCTCACAAGAATATATATGCAAGAATGTAAAAAGCACACGTGAGACAAGGATTTTTCCCCGTGGTTCACACCGAATCCACAAAGGTCGGGTTACGTCCCACGTTGTTGAGGTATCCACAAAAGGATTGGGATTATACAAAGGCTATCCCTTCCCTCGTTCTCAAGTCAAGAGAGTGAACTCTTGAGATGAGGGGTTTCAATAGATCGATGAGGGTAATACAAACTTTCCCGCAGCTCACCACAAGCACGGGAGCTTGCCGGCGACGCCCTAGCCGTCTAGGGAGGCTTCACCTCCAAGAGTAAAAAGATGCACAATGAAGATTGACGAAGCCCAACAAGTGCTCAAGGTTTGGTTAGCTCAGATCTGCTCTCTAGCTGCTAATCACACAGCCCCAACACTTAATCATGCACTAAGCACATTCAATCTCACAAAGAGATGGATGGGGAGAGCTCTCAAATGGCTTTGGAAAGGTTGGGAGAGGTTTGGAACATCAGCAAAGACGCATTCGTAAGGGGTGGGATGGGTATATATAGCCATCCCCCTCAAACTAGCCGTTAGGATTCAAAACTAGCCGTTATGTTCGTATGGGGTGCGCACCGCCACCCGTTAAGTGCGGCCGCCGCAGACTCCCGAAACAAAGACAGTCACCTAACCGAAAAAGCCATAACTTTTTACTCAAACTCCGTTTTCAGTGATCTTGGACATTCGGAAAGCTTGTTTCGAGGGCTACCCAACCCTACACAGAACAAGCCCAAGATCACCAAGTGCAGGTGCAGTGCTGAGTGTTTTCTCTCATGTTAGCACTTGGGTTCGGGTTAGTTTGAGCACTTGAGACTTGTCTATGATTCGTATTGCATCCCCTTGATAGTACGGCATACCTATACTCAAGATAAATAGAATGTAACCAATTTAACCACTTGAGTCTTCATATGCCATTTCTTCTCAAAATTGCTTCATAAGGGGTTGTGATCATCTTTATCTCTTCGCTTTGAGCAACTATACCTTGAGCTTGTGACTTGAACCATTTCAAAGACATATGAGTTCGACTTCATGGCTTCAAGTCACTTTCAATAATGATTTGATCCTCAACACAATATGACTCCTCATAGCTTGATTAGTACCTCGACTCAATGCAAAGTACTCTCTTCTTCACTTTAGCCATGGTACCTCGGTCCCAAAGCCAACGCTTGCCCTTCACCTTTGCTTAGTACCTCGAAGTCCTTTCCTTGCTATCTTCACCTTATCAAGATACACTCAAGTCAAATCATATCAAGCATCCGTTGAATAACCATTTCTTTAATATTATGATCCTTGCTTGATTATCTTCTAGATATGAATGTTAATATCAATCAAGCTTCGGTTTGACTCACATAGAGACATACATGGATCAACTTCAATATGGTCAAACCAATTCCACGGTTCCTTATATCCTATCATTTTGGCTTGACACTCCAACACTTATTTCAATCTTCTATTCATGGAAAACAAGCCATTATAGAGACCAATCCAAAATCATCAACTCTTGTCTCATTTGCCTTTTTGCCAAGTATGCTTGCTTTCACATGATGCTATGGTATTTCACAACATATAAGCCATTTCATTGATTCCATTTGCATTGTTGTCTTTTGCTTGAACTAGATTGTTTCCATCATCTTCCAATACAACAATACACAATTTGGCTTTTGCTTCCATACTATGTAGAATACCATCAAGTTTGCTTACTTGGTGAACCTTGAATATACTTGTTACTACACAATCCACAAGTATATGTAATAGACTTCGAGTTTCTGTTCAACACTTAGCAAACTTATTAGACCTTTAATTATGCTGTCATTCAATTCACCAAAACCCACTAAAGGGCTAGATGCACTTTCGGTGATGCATCCGACGCCCCTAGGGCCAGGCGTCTGCGGTCGGCTAGTTTGACAACGTCTCGGACCACGTCCGTGGCGTGTTTCAGCTTCGGCGCTCCAACGTTCGAGTCTCAATGGCTAGTGATGTGTGGCAGCTTGCGGGCGCTGAGGCCACTGTGCGGCGTCCGACGCCCCTCCTTGGCGCTTCGCACCCCCATGTTTTCTCATTTTGAAATGGGGTTTCTCCGCACCTCTATCAATAGATGGGTGGCCGCCTTGTGCTCAATCTCTTGAACATTTGCGCTCACTCCATACACTTTGAGCTAAGCAAAAATCATCTCCCTACTCTCCCTTATTGCTTGTGAGCACATTCTTGAGAGTTTGGGTGAGATTTAAGTGCATTGCTTTGAGAGTTGCATTTAGAGGCACTTGAGGGTCATGGTTGTCGGTGGATTTCTTGTTGCTCTTGGAGAGCACCACTCCTAAACCGGCTTTCGGTGATTGTGGAGGCGTTGGGGAAGAGAAGGTGATTGTTCTTGCCCACTTCCTGACTTGTGAGGGGTTCATGATCTTCCCCCGTGGGCGCCAAATTGATAATCTAATACATTGCTCATATATCGTTGAGTTACCACTCAATTCGTATCAAGAGGGCCCAAGTGAGGCAAAGGCGTGCGCCACCTTGATCCACCCGTTGAGGCGGTCGATACAACCGGAGATGTAGCTTGAGGGTGCTCAAGTGAGCTCACGGGTGAACAAATCATTGTCTCCATCATTTGTGTTGATTGATTGTCTCCCGGTGATTTGGTTCATAGCCTCGATGGTTCAAATTATAACACCTCCTCTCTACCTTGCTTTTACTTCATTCATATCTTGTGCTTGAGTAGTCTTGCTAGTTGAATAGGT